>BSBK01004339.1:0-27500 GCA_027943335.1 Chamaecyparis obtusa
CATTCAATGGCCTCGGGAAACCAAATACAATGCCTTCGATCAATGTCCTCAAATGGCCAGACACTGACTTACCTTCGATCAATGTCCACAGACGACCAAGTAGTCAAGTTACTCTTATTAATGAGTTTTTACCCAATTTAGTTTTTTGTGTTATCACTTTCTTAAGGACTCCTTCACATGGCATGTGCCAACCACTTATGAGCTGGGATCCACATAAGGAGCCACTCCAAACCACTACCCAAACACTAGGCTCATCTCATTCTACAATGAGGCATAATGCAAGTAATGAAACAAGGCATAAAGAAACATGGATATCAATGCCATAAAACATAATGAAACATGGTAAGATCTATTGGTCTTAAGCCAATCACTTGGACCTCGACATAGGAGAATAACTCATCTACATGTTTGGATTCGGTCTCAACACCAACACCACCTCAAAAAATGAGATCTCAAATCAAGTATCAAGGAAATTCCACAATAAAGAAATTATCAAAATAACTCATGCACATGGCACACTCAATCGACCACTTTGTTAGGAGTATAGATTCCAAGGCAAATTTGATAATCACAAAGTAAAACTACACAATGGTTACAATCATAGAATACTATCAATTTCAACATTCAAATTATGTCAATACTGGCAACCGACAATTCTGGGAAATACACAAATTGAGGCAAACCCCAAAAATTCCCAAAAATAAAACTTGGAACTAAGACACAAAATTAAAACCCATTTTCTTAATACACCCAATATGAAAAACATCTAGTAAAATTCCTGATACTGGCACACATGGAAAAAATGAGCAGCACAACACCGTGAAAACCATAATTTTCAAATTCTAAAACTTAAATTAAATGCATATACCCAACAAGGCAATGAAATGTTACAAAATTATGGGGAAATACTAATTCTCAACACACTAAAATAAAGCAACTTATTTTGATTCAAATGATGAAGTGAAAGTAAAGTTATAGAAAGCCCTACCTCACACAAAGAGATAAATACAAAAAATGGAGAGAAGATAAATAATCTATCATGAAAATGCAAACAACTCCTGAGAAAAGAGAGCAATCATGACACAAATCTAACAAGCCATTACCATGTTCTTTTGACAACAAATCAAACACAATGAGAAAATCAATGATTTTCTCCAAACCAATTTGGAGCAAAACCCAAATTTACCAAATGCAAACGTGAGTAAAATGAATTCTTTTCTCAAATATAAAGTCACTTTTTCAAGAAGGAATTAAAATAAAGACACTTAAGTAAATCGAACAAACTAAAGACTTCCCAAAATTAAATTAAATCAATTCCAAATAAATGAAATTCAACTGTGGTGAACTATCTGGTAGTAAAATTAAATCCACCAAAGCATTTAAATAAACATTTAAATTCTAACTCATCTGCGACAATTGCAAGAACTCTAAATGTATAAACACATGTACTGGTGTATCACAATATGCATATGAAGTTTGGATTTACCCACATGTACGAAATGTATAACATAAATTAAGGATACATCACCCATACATGGATGATATTGGTTCAATAATGAACATCTAGTGAAATAATCTCTCATGCCACTGCCGGGGGATAAGACATGCTCAAACTTGTAGCTCAGATAAAACAATGTTTGGTACTTGTTCACCGAATCATGCACACATCAAGTGTAGCTACTCATACTAAAAATAGTCGAAGCACATGAACATATAAGATATCAAACGATGAAGGAGAATGAGATATCATATAGATCTCATAGATGAGTAACTAGGACTTCATCTCACTTTGTACAATCACATCATACATAATCCATAACAATTATGTGAGAATAGAAGTGAACATCATCTCATTTAATTTAACATAAAATAGTTATTTACATCAATATGAGCATATATAATTGAAAATATCAATTAAAATACCCAACATCATATAAGATACAATATAATAGGAAATCAATGATAATCATCATAATATATTAATCCAATGTTCTTGAAAGAAAAATACAACAGATATCATCATAAAACATCATGTCACATCAAACATCATCATCATGCATATATGATGAAAATTGTAGTAAGAACATAATCTAACCTCTAAATCAACAATGATACTGGCAATTGAAATAATGTACAGTAATCAAATACATCACATAGTGAAACCATAAAATACCCCTCTAACCCTAACATGACTTTGTTGTTTTTGGTAGAGTTATGGATTGATGCAAGATCCTTTATGTTTCTCTTTCTGTTTATGTAAGTATGATTCTCCATTAGGCATTGGTATACTTGTGTTGGATTACAGAGGTGGGGGGGGGGGGGGTGAATAAGTCATCCTTGATTCTAAATACCTAAAAATCTTTTCTCTGATTAACTTGGTGACAACTCGGTTAAACATACTTTACTATTTACCAACAATAGTAAATAAACTTAAAAAAATCAGTAAATCAATCACATAAATCATTCATCACATGCAACACCAATATTAACATGGAAACCCAACTTTGGGAAAAATCATTGTGGGAATTGTCACCCACTAAGAAAATACTCTTCTGAAGTACGCCTGATTAAGATCCAATCCAGTTAAAGATTACAATGCACACTATTAGGTGTGACCTAGTCAAGGGATTTACCTAAGATCTATTAGGATCTTCACCCTATTAGGAGTGGCCTGGTTAAAGGGCTTCAAACATTCTTTATAATGTTACCTTTTTCAAAGATTTTACAATAAGACTGTTAAGTCCATTCTGTTAAGATATTTCTCTATTACAAATGCTAGTAAGAAAACATAAATAGTTTGACCTTTAGATTCACAACTATCTTTGCATAACCAGATCCTTTGTGTGCTCTTCTATCTTCACTTCAATTATTCACTTTCCATTGGCTTCAACATTTCTTCAGATCCTTCTTTCTAACTCAAAATATCTCTATTCCTTCTTCACTGCTTCAGTCAGTGACTCTTCAACTCTTCAATTTTCCAGCCATTTGTTCATACAAATCCATCCTTTATACAGACAATTTTTTCCTCTAAATCTCCTTTATTGCATTTTCCTTTGATCAATCTTATCCGTCTAATTCATTATACCTTGAATCTAGATATTGGTAACACATTTTCTTTTCATCTAGGAACTTGAACTTTTCTTGAAACTTGTTCCTTCTAATTTAATTGTTTGGATCTAAGTTGTAGATCTTCACCTTGAATTTTCCTGCCCATAGATTTCTATATCTAACTTTCCTTATCATCATGATCATCCAGCTCATCATAGCTAATCATTAAATGTCGTTCCAATCCTTGTATTTAATTATTGTTCCTTGCTCGGTGGCTCATCCTAAATCTCAGTTAACTTCGCTCATGTCTAGAAATTTCCTTCTCAGTGCCTTGAGTTCCTTTTCCTTTACTAAAACATACTTCCTTTTACCTTTTACCTTTATTGAGTGACTTTTGCTTACCGACTTGACAATTCTTTATCACCATACTTTACTTACTTGATATAATTATATGTTAGGTAGAAAACAATTATATCATCATAACCTCACCATTGTATGATCCATGTCAGTTTCCCAATTAAGTTCTTCAGCTTCATAATATCTCACCTCTTCATCTTCTTAACTCATACACATTATATCATATACCAAATGATATGGCAACATAATATCAACTAAAAATTAATTTCTTGACATAAATGACAAGAAAATAAATGATCTAACCTTTCTAATATCTTGTAATCCTTTGATCTTGGTCAATCTTCATCATCATCACCCTCAGTTAAAAAATCTCTAATCATTACTATCAGTTATAGTAATAATCTCCCTCTTTGGCATTGATGACAACACACTAACAATCTTCAGTGTCCAATTGATGATGGTAACACTTCACTGTCTGTTATACTCCCTTTGAGTTGTAACTTCTCTTTTGATGTTCATATTCTCCCTCTTTCACTATTCCTTTATTCCATCAGTAGATCTCCTTTACTATTCCTCTTTGACAACTTCTTTTTCAGTTTCATCTTCCTCCATTATCAGTTTCATCTCCCTCTTTGAAAACAATTGCAAAGACACATATTCCTAAAAAATTTTCCCAGGTAGTAACTTATACCTCAAGTATAGATTTCTTGTAGTCATAAAATTCCTTTCTTCACAACTTCAGGCTTCCCCTAAAGAGTAAACACTAGCATCAACTCACAAAATAGATATTCTGTTGAATAGTTGAATTAATGCAGCATGCATCATGCCTTATTGAATATTGGATAGGGGAAGAACCCCTAAATTACCTCAGAGATACTCAAAATCATCCTTTGGTAGTGGTTTGGTAAATATATCAGCTATCTGTTCCTTAGAATTTACATATTCTAATATCACATGCTTATCTTATACATGCTCTCTTAAGTAGTGATACTTAATAGATATATGCTTTGTCTTTGAATGCATCACTAGATTATTTGATATGTTAATAGCATTGGTATTATCACAATAAATTGTAACTGGATCAATAATCTTTTCTTGCATACCTTCAAGTATTTGTTTGATCTATACAATATTTGAACAATTCATAGCTACAACAACATACTCAACTTTGGCAGTAGATTTTGTAATACAACTTTATTTCTTTCTTAACCATGTCACTAAAATTTCTTCTAAAAAGAAATATCTGCCACTTGTGATTTTTCTGTCATCGATATTTCCATCCCAGTCAACATCACTATACACCTTAAGATCAAAATATCCTCCTTTTGTGTATAACAGACCAAAATCTTCAGTCACTTTTAGATATCTAAATACTCTCTTCACTCCAAACATATGTGTCTCCTTTGGGTTAGCAGAAAACCTTGCAACTATGCCAGCTGAATGTGCAATATTTGGTCGGCTGTGAATAAGATATTGTAGTTTACCAATCATGGATCGGTAAATTATCTCATTTACTTCCTTTGTGTCATCTTCCTTTGACAATTTACAACTAGTAGCCATCAATGTTCCAACCAATTTAGATTCTTCCATATTGAATGCCTTTAGGATCTCCTTGATATACTTAGATTGTGTTATGTAGATCCCATCCTTTACTTGTTGAATTTGAAGTCCAATAAAGAATTTAATCTCTCCAATCATAGACATCTCAAATTCTTTTCTCATCTCTTCAATAAATGATTTAGACATTATCTCGTTTCCACAAAATATAATGTAATAAAAAAATATCTCAGCAATCAAGATCTTATCAGTATTATCAATTTCAAATATAAATTTCTATTATCAATTGCTATTTAAAATCCTATCTTGATTAATTAAAAGTGTAATATTTCATACCATGCTCGGGGTGCTTGCTTCAATCCATATAGTGCCTTGTGTAGCTTGCAGACCACATCCTTGTTAGAATTCTGAACAAATCCTTCAGGTTGTTCAATGTACACATCTTCTTCAAGAATTCCATTTAAAAATGTAGACTTAACATCCATATGATAAACTTTGAATTCTTTATAATCAACATAAGAAAGTAATATCCTTACACCCTCTAATCTAGCAATAGGGGCAAATGTCTCACCATAGTCAATAAATTCTTCTTGTGCATACCCTTTGCAAACTAACCTTGCTTTGTTTATGATCACATCTCCTTTCTCATTGAGTTTATTCCTAAAAATCCACTTTGTTCTAATCACATTTGTATCCTTAGGTCTCGGTACTAGTGACCAAGTGTTGTTCTTTTCAATCTGATCAATCTCCTCTTTCATTGCATTAATCCAATCTTCATTTTCTAGTGCATCCTTGACTAGTCTTGGCTCAAATTTAAAAATCAAACATGTGTTATCTTTCAACTTATTTCTTGTCATGACTCTTGAATTCTTCTCTCCAATGATCTTTCTTGGGGAGTGATGTCTTCTCACATACTTTTCTAATACATGATTGGTAGACTATTCATCAATGTTTTCATCTCTCTGTGGAGGCTCATTTTGCTTCTCGGTCTCTTCTTGTTGCAACTCGATTGAATCAACCAAATTACCTTCCTATACATAAACAAATCTTTTGTAATCCTCAGGTTCCTTTTTGTTAACTTCTTCATTCCTTTCTACAAATTCATCAATCCTCACATTTGCGCTTTCAACAATTTTGTTAGGAGCCTTGATCAAATATTTATATGCTTTTCTCTTTGATGAATAACCTAGGAATATACCTTCATCTCCTTTAGATTCAAACTTTCCATTTCTAGCATATTTCAGTATGTAGCACCTACTTCCAAAGATTTTAAAGTAACTTACATGAGGTGTATGCCCGTACCATATTTCATAAGGGGTCTTGTTTATTCCTTTCTTCAACTGTACTTGGTTGAGTGTGTAGACAACAATGCTTATGACTTCCCTCCAGAATGTTTGTGAAACTTGTTTGTCAATCAATAATGTTCTGGCACAATCAACTATAGATGTATTCATTCTCTCAGTTATACCATTTTTTTGTGGAGTCCTCAGTGCAAATACTTTTCTTTTGATTCTATTTTCATTGCAGAAGATAATAAATTCATCAGAGATAAATTCACCTCCTCCATTTGATCTTAAACATTTCAGTTGTTTTCCTGTTTCCTTTTCAACTCTATCTTTATACCACTTGAACATTTGGAATGCATCAAATTCCTCTCTTAGAAACATAACAAACATCATTCTTGAATAATCATCAACAAACAAAATGAAATATTGATCACCATTATAGCTTTTATATCTTATAGGACCACAAAGGCTAGTATTAAATAATTCCAAAATACCATTGGTAGAATAATATTTGTTTCAGAAACTTAACTTAGTTATCTTACCAATATAACATTCTTTACACATCACTTTATTAGGTTTGCTTAATTTTGATAGACCTCTGACTCTATTCTTTTTTCTCACTTTAATCATGTTATCAAAATTTACATGACATAGTATCTTATGCAATAGCCATACATCTTTAAATTTAAATAATAATAAACTCTTAGCAGTAGTATCAAGATAAAATAAATTATCTTTTGATTTTTCACCAGTTCCAATTAGATCTCCATCAGTACCACAAATCTTCACCTTTCTATTATGAAATTCCAGTCTGTGGGCAATACTGTTTAGTTGTGCAACACTCAATAGATTGTAGTTTAAAAATTTAACCCAATATGCATCATCACATCTCATCTTATCATTCAATATAATTGGTCCTTTACCTTTAACGTGACATGGAGCATCATTGTCAAATCTGACAAATCCCCCATCATACTCTTCTAGGTTTTCAAACTTATCAATGTCACCAGTCATATGATGTGAACATCCACTATCAATAATCCATGGGTCAGCTTTACTCACATAAGAAACAAGTGATTTTTCATCTTCATGCTTTTCTTCATCTGAGTCTTCCTTTACAACAACACATAAAACTCCATATCCTTCTTCAATATCATCAGATTCATCATTGGTTACACCTTCTTTAGCTAGGTAGCAAGACTTCTTACCTTTTTCTTTGTAGTCTCTAAATCCTCAGTGTCAGTTGTCCCTTTTGTCATTCTTATAATTCCTGTCATTGTCAGGACATCTTGATGGAATGTGACCAATCTTATTGTAGTTAAAACATTTTAGAGGTAATTTACCTTTATCCTTTCCTTTACCACTCGTTAGTCTCTTAGCCAACAGTGCCTCTAACTCTTCTTGTTCTTTTTATTCAATTAGAGTACTATCATATTTATTTCCATATGAACTACTGTGATTCTCTTTTTCTTTTCTTGATGTTCCAATGCTTAGAGATGACTTAAATGTAGTTTCAATGGTCGGTTGACTATTGTCATAATTACTTAGCTCAAATGTAGTCAGCTTATCGATTATGAATTCAAGAGTAACGACACTATTTGGTATGGATCTCAATTCCTGAATAGAAGATACTCTAATAGCATATTTAGAAGAAAGAGTTATTAGAATTTTACTTACCACTTCTTCATTAGTCAATGTTCCACTAGCACCTCTGATGGAACTAACAACTTCCTTGATTCTGCAACTATATTGTTGGATGTTCTCTTCATCCTTCATCCTCATTTCATCATACTTTCCTATGAGACTATCAACCTTAGCCTTTTGTACATGCTGACATCCTCCATATATAAGTGTAATCCTATCCCACATCTCTCTTGAATTAACATAGTCCTTAACATCATTGAATTCAACATCAGTTAGGGAAGAAGTAATTTCTATCATAACCGAGTTGTGTTCCTGCTTTTCTCTCATCTAATCAACTGTCATAGGTCTGGGAGGCAGTGGAGTGTAGTCATTATCCAAAAGATTCAGTGCAGATTCTCCAATCCTAGATAGATACAATCTTATCTTTCTTTTCCATGTTGAGAAACTTTCCTTGCTCAACTTAGGTACTTCTCTCCTATACATCTTCAAATATTTTACTCAAGTATTTTAAACTTATCTCTTTGAAGTACTTAGATCTGATACTAATTGTTGGATTATAGAGAGGGGGTGAATCAATAATCCTTGATTCTAAATACCTAAAAATATTTTCTCTGATTAACTCGGTGACACATTGGTTAAACACATTTTACTATTTATCGAAAATAGTAAATAAACTTTAACAATCATTAAATCAATCACATAAATCATTCATCACATGTTAAACCAGTATTTATCATAGAAATATAGCTTTGGGAAAAACCACTGTGGGAATTTTCACCCACTAAGAAAATACTCTTCTAAAGTACGCCCAGTTAAGAGCCAATCCAATTAAAGATTACAATGCACACTATTAGGTGTGACCCAATCAAGAGATTTACCTCATATCTGTTAGGATCTTCACCCTGTTAGGAGTGGCCTAGTTAAAGGGCTTCAAACACTCTTTATAATGTTACATTTTTCAAGGATTTTACAATAAGAATGTTAAGTCCACTCTATTAAGAGATTTCTATGTTACAAATGCTAGTAAGAAACAATAAATGATTTGACAAGTAGATTCACAACTATCTTTACATAACCAGATCCTTTGTGCACTCTTCTATCTTCACTTCAATTCTTCACTTTCCACTGTCTTCAACACTTCATCAGATCCTAGTTTCTTACTCGAAATCTCTCTATTCATTCTTCATTTCTTCAGTCGGCGACTCTTCAAATCTTCAATTTTCTAGCCATTTTTTCATATAAATCCATCCTTTATATAGATACTTTTTTCCTCTTAATCTCCTATATTACATTTTCCTTTGATCAATCTTAATCATCCAATTAATTATACCTTGAATTTGGATTTTGGTAACACGTTTTCTTTTCACCTAGGAACTTGAACTTTTATTGAAACTTGTTCTGTCTACTTTAACCATTTAGATCTAAGCCGTAGATATTCATCCTTTCCATAGATGTTTGTAACTAAATTTCCTTGTCATCATGATCATCCAACTCATCATAAATAATCATTAAATTTCATTCCAATCCTTGTATTTAATTACTGTTCCTTGCTCAGTGGTTCATCCTAAATTTTGGTTAACTTCGCTCGGTGCCTAGAACTTTCATGCTCGTTGCCTTGAGTTCCTTTTCCTTTATTGAAACATACTTCCTTTTACCTTTACCGAGTGACTTTTCCTGCTTGGTAGCTGTTAGTAAATGAATTTGTCTTTTTATTCTATTTCTATTTCTTAACTCTGTAGCCCTTCAAGAAAACACTAATCTCTTACTAATAGTTGGATCAAACCTGAATGGTTTTAATCCTCTGAATTACGGTACAGATCCCGATAGGATTTTCAATGAATTTTGAATAATCAGAATTACATTTCACAAACATCAAACTTTTGACTAGAAAGTAAATAAGGTAGTCACAGTAATTTACACATAAAGATATCTTAATTACTAAAATTTGAGAAAAATATCGATTCAATGAAGCTCACAAACTTCAATTTATAACACATTCAAAAATAAGCTGGAAAAATTATATACTAAGAGTAAAGAAAAGAGGTGTTTCAAGAAAGAATTATGCTCAATTAAAGATATCCCAACAGAGACAAATTCACCGATATAAACCAACAGATTTATAGTAGTAAAGATTTTTATTTTATTGATTTTAGAAAACTAACCAAAAGTCTCTTTCAGAAAATCCACACCAAAATGAGATAAGATCTATACTATTCTAATTAACTGCTTTCAACCATTTTAGAGTTTTCCACGACTATATATAGTCAGTGGGTTACATCATATGAAAATTAAAGTTCAAGAAACTCCCAGAGTTTCAAAAGAAACAATTTTTTGAAAACCAACTGAAAGCATAATTGAAAAAAAGAATAAGCGAAAATGGCTGGAAGTAGCCCAAGATTGGCGGGGCATGATCACTGGGTAGCGGATGAGCTAGACGCCATTGATTGGCTTTGAGAAGAGTTAGTAGTGTGGGTGTTCTTCCACTTGTGTGCATGTGAGACATTGACAATCGTGGCATGGTGTGACAAGGTAATATGAATTATCCTTTACCCAAGGACCTTCTTATCTTTCCACACCTAGACAACCTTCTATTTGTGGGATTCTAGATGATCCATACATACCACCAGCATTGCCTTAATAGTTGCCATTGATGTGAAGTCTTCAGTTGTGAGGTATTTCTTATCTCTGATTGCTGTTATTCCTTTCTCAAACTCCTGAGTCATTTCTTTAGCACCTTTGATACTTTGATTTACCTCATTCATTAAAGTGATGTTCAGACACTTGAGATATTTTTGCATTGTGTCTATTAATCCTCTCAGTTTATTAAGAAAATGAGTTTCACCTTCATAACCTACCTTGATTATAGAATTTCATCATTCGATACTCTTGATGGACACATAAAGGACATCCTCATCTATACCTTGGATTGGTTTCTCAGTAAGGAACTTGGCTACTCCATACTGTTCAATTTCACCCATCTGATTCATTATGCCTGTTCACTTCTTCTTTTCTTTATCCCATTCTGCTAATTCAACCAATATTTTTGAGATGGTCATCATAATAGTCCCATGTGTTTCAATCAGCTAAGTAATGTAGTCACCTCCATGCTGGATCATACCTTGTATCCATTTGTTGAACACATCAACTATAAGTGTATTCTATTGAATTTGATGCAGAGTCTTCCTAACCTCTGGCGAGCAGGGATCGAATGATTGGGGAATTTGTACTAAAGGAAGGGGACTAGGATCTCGGACTTCCTTTCTTGATAGTAGCCTTCATTTCTTTCTTATCATTTTAATCTTTAAATTTTTGGTGTAATATCTTCTTGGTCGAAAACTCTAGGTGTTGTTCATCTGCTACCCTAGTTGCAACCCCAAGATCTATCTTCTCAATTGTGAAGTCATCATCGGTAGCCTCTGAGATATCTTTTTCACCTTTCAGCACCATGTGTTTAGCTACCCAACACCCTATTTTATCATCTATATCGATCATGGATTCTATCCTGATCCTTTTTGGCTTTACTGTAGCTCCCATACATTTGCTTACCATCTCCTCTACCAGTAATGTGATCGACAGTAGATTTCTTTTCTTGTGATGGAGTTTTCCAACCATTTGAGAGTAGGGGACGCTATTTGCAAAGGAGTACTTAATATAGCCATCAGAGGATTTCCAGCAGTGGATTGACCAACTTTCAGGGCTTCTGCATCTTCACATAACACATCTTGAACACCTTGTTCTACCATTGGATTATCCATTTCATCCAAATCAATCACCTCTTTCTCTTTGGCCACTTTGTTATCTCCTTTCTTCAATCTGGTCCTTGTAACTTTCGTTGATGGCATGGAATAGGGGATGCTCTACTTTTCAAGATTAGCTTTGAGGGATTTCTTATTTTTAGTTTTAGAATCACCTACAAGAGAAACATTGACATTAGAAGAAATAGTGGGATTTTCAACAAAAGTAGTGAGTGTAGTTCTTCTTGTATTATGTCTTTTTGTAATAGGAGGCTTCTTGTTATTAATCCATCTCTTAGTCCTCTTGATTACACTAAGATTCTTAATTGGTATGCTATCTCTTTCATCAATGCTCCAATCTATTTATGGAAAGGGAAAACCTCTAACTTTGTTTTCAAATTGGTCATCAATCACTTCTTCACTGTCATCTTCCTCCACTCCTGTAATGTTAATCTCAATATTCAGAGTGATGTCTTGGCTGAGAGTAAATCTCGACCAAGCTCTCCTTCTTACCTCAAAGTCATCAACACAATTTTCCCAATAATCTTCCATTTGAGGAAGATGTTGAAATTCAGAAGGTAGACTAAAATGCTGAGCTGCATAGCCTTTTATATCAAAATCTTTTTTGGCTTCAAAGATTTTCAGATTCAACTTTCTTAGTTCCTGCTCAAGGTTGAGGGCGTCTAAGGATGTTTTGCATGTATAAAATCCTAGTTCAATGGGAAAGCTTGACTTTTCTCTACCTTTCCTCTCTTTGACCCCTTTGTGCACATGAGTCAACTAGCAGGCAACCTTTGTTATAACAAGACCATCAAAAGCATATCTTGGTAGTTTAAAAGGTTCTCCCTCAAAACCTCCAACTCTAATATAAGTGAATCTTCTGAACTGAATGAAGAAACTCCCATAAGTATTGATAAAAGTTTTGGCCTCTTCAAAAATTATTTTCTCCACATTCCCTTGCAACTCATAGGTTAGCCTCCCGAAAAATATCCCATTCAATTTCAAAAAGCTACTTGTATGAAATTCCTTCTGCATATGAGGATAATAGTCATATACTTTCATATTTGGGGCAGCTAATTCGTGGAAGAGACCTTGCCACTCTTTGGTGCACACATAATATAGAACAAGTAGGAAGAAATATAGAAACTACTTCCACCTAAGAAATTTTCCAATTGATGATGAAGCTTGTTTACAATGGCATTAGCCCAGTCGATGAATTTCTCTCCTCCTAGAGTAACTTGGATGTAAAAGTACATCCAATCATGCTAGTAGTATGCATGCTGATTTCCTTTGATCCTATTGAGTAGTATGACTAACTTAGCCACCTTTGGTTTGAAATGGTAAATGGTGAGAGGTTTTGGAAGCCTAGACCCTCCCTTTTGTTCTTTTAATAACCATTTTTGGGCTATCTCATTTCTATAGAGTTGTATTTTAGTAGCAAAGATAGACTAAGAAGAAGGAATGGTCCATCCCTCGTATGGATCTTTCTCAGGAATACTCATTGCAATTAGGATGACATCTCTATTTATGTAAACTAAAGGGCTTCCATATATCTTTTTGATGCATTTTTCCTCCATACTATACCTTTTGGTGCATTCAACTACTAATTATGGGCATGGATTCACTGTGGGTAAAGCGGCAGCTTCTACCAGTCTGCTTTGAATTTCCTTTCAATCATAGAACTTGGGATAGGGTTTCTAACTTTGTTTCTAATTTCTTTTAGTGCTCCTGACTTTATTAAAGTATCTTGACACTCGGGCAGGGAGATTATTAAGGGAAAAGTACTCCCAAAATTTGGTAGTGGAGGTTTCATGATGACCCAACACAAAGGAAAGGAATAGGGAAACACAAAATCTCTAAAGGGTATTTGAAATTTCACAATACAAATAGCTTCAATTTGAAATAAGGGTGCCAAACAAAAATGGCTAACCTATTATCTAACGTAGCACATTAAGCTTTGAAAGGAGAAAGATACCTCATTTTCTCTGCTATCCTTTCCTTCACCAGGATAAATTTTTTGCTACAATGAATAAAATGACTAAGTATCATCCATTTATTTACCAAATTGATCACAAGGCTATGGGAGATTCACAATAAATGATGAAGTAATGGCATGAAGATTTAGTTAATGATGATAGGAGGTTCTCTTAATTTATGCATTAAATATATGTACTTTCCCATGAGTGAAATGATATTTAAATTTGTCACTTCTATTAATGATTGTATCCATGCCACGCACGAACATCATATTCAGTGCCAACTATCACTTCTATCACATCACTACTGCCCATTCTTCTTTTTGAGACCATCCGTTGAACTTTGAACTTTGAACTAAGGGAGTTCATGGTTCAAGTTCAACAAGTAACATGATATGTCTACCCTTTGGTATGTTTTTAATAAAAAAAGAGCAAAGCTAGCGGCTATAAAGAAAGATGAATAATAATTAAAACATTTTGCAAATTGACAGAGTCCGTTGAACCTTGAACTTTGAACTAAGGGAGTTCACGGTTCATAGTTCAATGGAAGGACACTCTTTCCAAAAATAAACATGCTGCTAAACTCATAATAAAACAAAGGAAAACCAAACATACCATGGGGTGCTATTGAGCATTGAATCTTGAACTAAGGATAGTTCAAGGTTCAAGTTTCAACTGACAAGAGGTACATGCAAAAAGGATGAAATGAACTTTGGAAAAAATGTACCCGAAAAAGATTATGGGGGGATTTTTTAGAAGATTAGAGCCATAAATAAATAAGCAAAAATCAGAGGTAATAGTAGCCAAAATACTTTTGCTTATCGACTTGACAATTCTTTATCACCATACTTTATTGACGATATAATTACATGTTAGATAGAAAAAAATATATATCATCATAACCTTACCATTGTCTGATTTGTATCACTTGCCCAATTAAGTTCTTCAACAAGTCACAACATCTCACTTCTTCATCTTCTTAACTCATACACACTTTATCATATACTGAATGATATGGAAACATAATATAAACTAGAAATCAATTGCTTGACACCAATGACAAGACAATAACTGATCTAACATTTCTACGATCTTGTAATCCTCTGATCTTGGTCGGGATTCTTCATCATCAACATCAATTAAACAATCTCCAATAATTACTATCAGTTATAGTAACAAGTTGTCTAATCTATTTTATTAGCTTATTTTGTAATGACTTCATAATCTAGTACTTGATGATGATAAACATATTGTTGCTATTAGGTATAGTGATTATAGTTACCCCTTCGTATTTATTCATCATTACTTATGCGATGATGATATTTTGAGACCTTGGTATATGTGGATAGGACATTGATATTATGTGCTAGGATGGTTACATGAAATATCTATGTGATTATTATGTGTCCTCTTTTCTATGACTGATTACTTTTGATGAACTATCTATTTTGTCTGATGACCTTAGATTATGATTAATATGCTTTGATATTCATGCTCTGATTGATACATGGAAATTATTCATGCTTTCTCTACATGATCAAGACTATGGTTTCAATATCTCTTTAATGATTATTGTTTATGATTATTGGACTAACCCTTGATTATATGATGATTAGGATTGTACTCATTTGATTTCGCATATGATTATACTCTAATATTTAATTATGCTTGCAATATCCAGGTTGTATGCCTATGTGATTGTTCATATCTCTAGCATTCTTGCATGACTAGGGATGAAGTCATAGTTACTCACTTGATGAGATCCATATGATGTCTCGACCCATGTCATTGTCTATACTGTCTTCTTATACACACACACACACACACACACACACATTTGTTCTATGATGTAGCTTACAAGTTTTGGGCATCGACTTCACCTGGCTCCATAGGTGTGAGTGTGCCCTCAAAATCCTTGATTGTTGTTGACTGGAGATAGTTCCAAGGCCCACCCGAGTCTTCCCTTTCCATTATTCTGATTAGAGAATGATGAGGTTCTTGCATAGTTGGCCGAAATGTTAGGGTGACAAACATTGGTTCACACCACCTGGTTGAGCTTGATTGTGGTATAGTCCCGTTGTGATTCTTTATATTTAATGTTGGTCTCATGATTTAATTGGTTTCATTTTGTTGATTTATCCATATCTTAGGATGTTCATGTCTGATTTTGTTATGATTGTTTCTTTAATGGAGATATGCAACTATAATGATAATGCATAATTATTAATATACATTATTAAAATTACTATACTATTGTATGGATTAATAATATTCTTGAATATATATATATATATATATATATATGTATGTATGTATGTATGTATGTATGTATGTATGTATGTATATATATATATATATATATATATATATATATATATATATATATATATATATCTATATATATATGTATATATATATATGTTTATACATATATATATATTATATATGTATGTATTTGTATTATATACATATTGAATAGGTTGAAAATGGAGCTTTAACAATGCATCTATCATTCACCTACTCATTTGTTTATTTTGTTTTGAATTGAATAGGTAGTGTAAATCTAGAAATGCTTGAAATAAAATAAAATAAGGTACATACCTCATAATGGAACAGATTTGGAAATACCTATTTTTTGAAGTATGTGCACAGTGTCGAAAGATTCTGCAACCAAATTTGGGACCAGAAAACTATAACAGAAAAAACCCAAAAAACTTTTATCTTTCTGGAAGCAGGTAGTCTTTGACCCAGATAAAAGGTCAAAGACTACCTCGAGATTTTGAAGGTCATCTTTGACTTTTTTCATGGATCTCGAAAGTTTGCCCGAAAAGGGTACTCAGATTTGTACTTCAATTCTTGAAACAATGACTGTAGATAACTGAAAATGGTGTTTTGGGGTGGCTATATAGGGTTTTGCCTTAGTCAAACCCCCATTTTTGTGATCTCCACCTCCACAAATAGCCAATTGTAATAGAATGTGTGTGTGTGTATTGAAAGTGTAATGCCAAGATCTAATCCTCTATATTAAAACCCTAGCATGAATATGTATGAGGAAACAATGCATAGATTTGAATAAGATAAGAAAGCATACCAAGCCCCCAAGGCTAAAGTACTCCTACCCAACTCATAATCCATAATTTCTACCCCATGATTGTATCTTTGAATGATTGAATATTGATAATGGTGGATCAAGGAAAAAGGATCTCTCTTGCTCCAACTAGGTGTTCACAATGGTGTGCTCACAAAAATGCTTGATATCAACAATTGATTGATCCTCTATATCATCCTCTTGCAATCTTGCATCTTCATTTCACCATTGATTTCTTTCTTGCATCAATTATGTCTCCACTTGATGTCTAGATCATGAAATTGCTTGATCTCCTTTTGATGTGATTGCATTGTTGTCAAAATGAAGGCAAATGAGAGTCTTTATATAGAGGTTTCAAGGTGAGGCTCCTAGAGTAATGTGAGGACCCATAATTCAAATTTCACCTCAAATTATGGTCCAATAACAATAACCAACTAAGGAGGAAAAATAATTAAATGAATTTTAAATTAAAACCTTTCCACACTCGAATTCGAAGGCCCGACATTGATTTCGTGGCCCTCCGGGACCAAATTTTGAAAAGGGGGATCCAATCCCAAAGGAGGTCAAAGATGACCTCATCTATGACCTAGGTAAAGGATGACCTAGACCTTGACCTAGGTTAGGGAGGACCTCATCCTTGACCCAGGGGTCCAGATCCTGCTAGAATCAGAAACAGGAGGTCTTGGGGATGCCCAGAGACCTATAAATGATGTCAGAATAGGGTAGAGTGCTAGGGAGAGGCACAAAATCCTATGATGATTATAATAAGAGCTAGGAGGACCTATTTCTAATTCCTATCTAGAAAATAGAGAAATGGAAGAGGGAAATTAAGGAGAATCCTTGAGATCCTAACCCTAATTTTACCTAGAATGAAGGAATCAAGTGCATAATGCATCCTAAATGCAAGTCTATCATGATAAATGTACTAAAAGAGGGTGCTAAACCTATCAAGATGGAAGTGATTCCATTTTAAGATGATACATTTATCCCCCACTTTAGCTTAGATATGACACTATGTGAATATGCAAGCTAAAGTAAGAAAACATCATAGTAAATAAAAAGGATATAGCCAAGTCCTTAATGTAGAGATCCTGCAGAAAACTGATAGAACCTGAAACACAAAAGGTTAGTGAAAATCCATAAATCACCTAGAGCTTACTATATGACAATTGAGAAGTGCATAAAGCCCCTTATGCCCCCCTTTTTTGGCTTTCTACTTCCGAAGGGTGAAACAGGGTGATAAGGATAACTCTATTCACTGGATATGCAGTTTGTTGAAAAGTCCTTTCCTAAACCAAGTAGAAGGATTCCTAACCTTCCTAAACTAGTTCAAGGAGTTAGGTATCTAAATCATGATTCCAACGCTGTTGACAACACTAAAAATGGAGTTACCGAACTCAAGTTATGATGAAAAGAGTAGATGTCTATCTAAATACATAAGAAGGGAAAACCGTGTTTACCATGAGTAAACTCTAAAAGAAACCCTAATAAAACCCTAATTTGAACTATAACTAAGGAAAAGGAAGAGATACTTACTCATTCTTACCATTTGCAAATTTGAAAAGAGGAAGCAAGATGCCGAGGAGAGAAGAACTTTGAACAACGCGCATGGAGCTTCTGAGGCATAGTCTGGCTACCAGACAGTCACTCCCTGAGCTAAGTTTGCTGTTGTATGCTTTTGTATTTTCCAAATTCCTATTTTTCATAGGCAAGGTTGACCCTATCCCCTATAGGTTGATGCTGACCCATCTATGTTGATTTTGACCCAGTAAAGTCGACATTGACTGGAAGGTTTCCACCTATTCTAGAATGAGGTTGACCTTGACCCAACAAGGTCCTCCCTGACCTAGGAAAGTTGACTTTGACCTAGTAAGGTCATCCTTGACCTAACTGAGGTTGAATTTGACTTAGTCAAGTTAGATTTTTAGATTTGTTGATGTAGATGGCTGATATGATGTTTGTTTGTGCTTGGAAGACTTGGTCCATCTCTGAGAGCATCCCTTTGGAGAGTTTCTAGTCATGGTCAGAGAGAGACTATCCGAGCTTGATGATGATGAGATGTAATTACTGAGAGATGTGGGAATATAATGGGTATCAGTCTTACCATAGATTAGACTACATCGAGCCATGCTATCAACTCTTATAGAGAGGTGGGATGAGGATACATGCTCCTTCCATCTTCCCTCTAGAGAGATCACAATGACATTAGAGGATGTCTACAGGATCCTCTAGCTTCCAGTCTGAGGTGAGACCGTCAAACCTAGAGCATAATGAACTTGTGAGGAGATCTATGTAGATGCAGAGTATTGTATAGGATAGGTTCCACAAATGTGGACCCAGTCAGATCAGGTCCTATTGTCATCCATACTATTAGGCCCTACACCTTTAGTATGGAGGGTGATGTTTTTCATAGTATCCTTGGTTGTGTTACCCAATGCAAAAGGTACCATATTTTGTACACCTCTTACACATTTTACATAGAGGATGGAGAGGGAGAGGACCATATTTTGATGGGGTCGCAACATGTTAGCCCAACTATACTATGAGCTAGGTCAGCTAGTGAGATATCAGAGGGAGAGTCTTTCGATATGCACACTCTTGCAGATTTGACTGTTTGAGCATTTCAAATGTACACATCCATAGGAAGTTCCAATGATGGTAGATGTGAGTACACCGAGAGTCTTTGTGTATCCTCTGAGAGATGCATGGTAGTTTGGAGATATCCTCTATTGGAGGGTACATCTAGACTGTATTCTGAGCATCGATGTGATATGGAGACCCTACTGCGAGATGATAGAGTGGCTTGATACATGATTTTAGATGAGATATTCATAATGAAAAAAGCTTCTAGAAGGTCATCAGAATCATATAGTGATGCCATACTATTATGATCGGGTGATGAGGCAATTTGGCTTGTTAGAGGGAGTCCCTAGAGCAGTACCTCGCTATGTACATCTAACAAGGTACTATTAGAGACCCGACGCCATGTGCTGACCATCAATAGCAAATATAGAGGATAGTGATGTAGATGAGACAAAATACATAGAGGTATCGATAGATGTGACCTATTTAGGCATGAGACAAAATTACATCAGGTACTAGAGTCTGCAGGGGACCCACCCCATCTTCCCTGAGGATTATCCTACAGGTGATCCAAGTTTTTCAGAGAGGACACACTAGGATAGTGGTATAGTAGAGGAGGATGAGCATGTTAGAGATGAGGAGGAGAAAATCTTCAAGGGAGATCCCATGGAGGAGAGAGCTGAGGAGAGAGAAGAGGAGATGCCCCTATGCAGTGATACTGGTGTAGATGTACACATTATTCACACATCACCACTAAGATCATGACGGCCTCCATGTCCCCACACGGAGACACCACTACTAAGGCCTAGACATAGCGAGTGTGGAGAGAGTAGTCACTCCATGCCCCCACCATCTAGACACTTTAGTGACATCCAGGAGGAAGAGCTAGGTATGAAATATGAAATTTGATTAATTATGCAATTTGATTTAAAATGAAAAGATACTAGATTGATAAATGTATTTTCATTCTACAGCTAGTGTAGCGGAGTGGAGGAGCTTTGTATTCTAGATTCTCAAGGATACCATTATATCCTACTGACTACCAGCCGACGAGCGAGATTCTTCCATTGGTCGCAGAGATCTCGGTAGGCATGCCGACATCTTTGCATGTATCCAGTGAGAGCTGAGGTTGTGTAGAGAAAGGGAGGAGAAGCTGATAGATGAATTATAGAGTACCTGAGAGTGTTCATAGAATATGAGCATATTGAGTAGCCACACATAGACACACAAATCTTCATCTTCCTTTTATAGGGTAGAGAGTTCTGAGAGCCATCGACCATCAGAGCATAGTGATAAATAGGGCCATTGGTCACATATGTATCAGAACTTGAAAAAATATTTTTGATGAATGAAAAAATTTCTCTACTAATTAGTTCTATGTTTGATTACTATGTTTTCATCAATATAAAACTTAATAGAAAGAAAGGAAGTGCATGAATATATTCAATATGTAATCTTGTTAGAACTACATAACCTATAAAACAAACTTTATAAGGAATACATAAATGCACAAGGAAATAATGAAAATGAAATTAAGGATAATAATGTTTGAGATGCATAATATTAATGGGTTCCTTAAAAGAAACACCATCCATATCAGCAAGTTTATAAGCACCTGAACCAAAGTCTTCAATAACAACAAAAGGTCCAAGCCAATTAGGGCTAAATTTTCCTTTTTTGCCCGGTAAAGCATTCACATTTTGTTGATTCTCATAAAGGACTAAATCACCAACCAAAAATTTTCATTCAATTACCTTATGATTATATTGCTTCTGAAGAGATTTATGATAAGATTTTATATGTTCTACTGCATGTATTCATTGTTCATCCAACATTTCTAGCTCTTGTAAGTTTTGTTCACGAAAAGTGTCTTTATCAATTATCCCATGATATGAAAAATGTAGATAAGGTATTTCTAGTTCCAAAGGCATAATAGCATCAGTACCATAGACAAGGTTGTAAGGAGAAGTACCTGTGGTAGTAAGAACACTAGTCCTATAAGCCCATAAAGCATAGGTCAGTTGAGTATACCAATTTTTTGCATGCTTACTAACTATTTTTCTCAAAATTTGTTCAATGATTTTATTTGATGCTTCAACTTGTCCATTAGATTGAGGATAATAAGGAGTTTAAAATCTATGTTGAATTCTATATTTCTCCAAGAATTTTGTGACTTCTTTGTTTTTAAAAGAGGTACCATTATCTGAAACCATCATCTAAGGAATACCAAATCTTGTTATGATATTATTAAGGATGAAATAAAAAATAACATCCACCATTGTTGAATGAAGAGGGACAACTTCAACCCAATTTGTGAAGTAATCTGTAGCGGTTAGAATGTAAGTATGTCCTTGAGAAGAAGCTGGCGATATTTTTATAATAAGGTCAAAACCCCAAACACTAAAAGGCCATGGAGAAACTTGATTATGAAGCTCGCGAGTAGGAGCATGAATCAAATTACTATGTTGTTGACATTGAGGAAATTTCTTAACAAACATGAAAGAATCTTGCTCCATTGTTTTCCAATAATATCCCATTCTAAGCAATTTATTAAGCAGGGATTTTCCACCAAAATGTCCCCCACAAGAACCAAAATGAGCTTCTGCCAAAGCTATGAGGATTTCAGTTCTATTGAGACATCTTAATAATAATCCTTCATAAGAGCGTTTGTAAAGCATATCTCCTAAAATGATGTAACATGCTACAAGTTTCCTAATACAATTATGTGTGTTCCTTGTTGCTAATTTAGGAAAAGTACCATTTTTCAGAAAATGAAAAATATGTGAATACCATTCATCCGAATGCAAATTGAAACAATAAGAGGTAATCTTTTTAGAAATTTCAGGGCTTTTAAGAGTTTGTATAGTAAATTGAAATTTTTTAGCATTATTCTCAAGACAAACCAAAGAAGCTGCTATTGCTATGGCGTATGCATGTTGATTATCCTTCCTAGGTAAAATTTGAATCGTCTAAGAGGAGAATTGTGAAAGCACATCAAGAGCTAAATCTCTGTATTGTGTTATTTTATCATTCTTAGTCTGATATCCTCCTTTAATTTGTTCAACAATTAATTGTGAATCTCCATATATTTGTAAATGTTTGATATTAAGGGATGAAGCTACTTGTAGGCCAACTATAAGAGATTCATACTCCGCAATGTTATTAGTACAAGGAAAGGTTAATTTGTATGATAAAGGGATGGGTTTTTTCATAGGGGGAATCAATATAATACCCACACCAGAACCTGTCTTACATTTAGACCCATCAAAATATAATTCCCAAATATCATCCTATTGAATAGCTAGAATATTATCATTAGGGAATTCTATTGAAGTACAACATGTATCTGAGTGAGGACAAGGAGCTTCAACTAAATAATCTATTAATGCTTGTCCCTTAATAGGCATCTAAGAAATGAAATTAAGATCAAATTCTGTAAGTAACATCACCCACTTTGCCAATTGGCCAGAGAGATCAGTTTGTGAGAAAAGATGTTTCAAAGGATCAAATTTAACAATCACATTAACTTCAACATTTATAAGATAATGCCTGAGTTTCTGACATGCATAAACTATAGCTAGACATTGTCTTTCCAAATCTGTGTATCTTGTTTTGTAATCAAGTAAAGTCTGACTAATGTAATACACATGTCTTTCCTTACCATAATTATCATTTTGAGCTAACAACACACTCACGGCCTTCGAAGTCATTGAAGTATACAAATGGAATGGTTTATCAAATTTAGCTGGCTACAAGATAGGAGGGTTTGCAAGATACTCCTTAAATTGCTCAAAAGCTTGTTTACACTCATCATTCCAAGAGAAAGTGGTATCCTTTCTAAGAAAGGAAGTAAAAGGGATAGTATGGTCCGCTAAATTAGAAATAAAGTGATGAATAGGTTATATTTTTCCTTGTAAACTTCGTAATTGAGAAATATTCTTAGGAGGAGGCATATTAACAATAGCTTCAATCTTTTTAGTATCTACTTCTATGCCTTGCTTAGATTATAAATCCTAATAATTTACCAGAATCAACTCCAAAGACACATTTCTTAGGATTCAATCTCATTTTGTAACTTCTAATCCTTTCAAATATCTGTCATAAAATGGTAACATGATCTTCTCTTTGTATAGATTTTTGCTAAGATATCATCCACATAATCTTCAAGAATCTTATGAATGTAATCATGAAAAATCAAAGTCATGGCTCGTTGATAAGTTGCTCTTGCATTTTTTAATCCAAAAGGTATCATGACCCAACAAAAGGTTCCCCAAGGTGTTATAATTGCAGTCTTAAATTGATCTTGAGGAGGGATAAAGATTTGATTATATCCCAAAAAACCATCCATAAAAGATAATAAGGCATGTCCCGCTATTGAATCTACAATCATATCGATGTTAGGTAACGAGAAATCATCTTTTAAGGATGCCTTATTTAAATGTCTAAAATCAGTACAAATTCTTATCTTATTTTCTCCTTTTGAAACAAGCACAATGTTTGAAATCCAATCCGAGTAATCAATAGAACGGATAAATCCAGAATCCAATAATTTGTCAATTTCTCCTTTGACTAATAAATCAATTCGTGGATTCATCTTTCAAATTTTCTATTTCACAGGTTTCATATTTGGTTTTAAAACAATGTTACGAGTAACAATCTTAGAGTCAATACCTGACATATCTGAATATGTCCAAGCAAAGATGTCCTTAAATTCAAGCAAAAGGGAAACCAACTGATCATGTTCAGCCTGATTCAAATATTTCCCAATCTTTATCATCCTTTCAGAGTTGTTCTCATCCATTTGAATATCAATAGTTTCAGTTATTAACAAATCACTTCGTATCGAAGGATCCTTCAATAAAGGGAGAGTATCTTGTTTATCATGTTCTCCAAAATAAGCATAGGTACTTAAACAATAAGGTTTCTATCATTTGTGATGAAACTTAGGTAAGTCTTCATAAACCCCTAAAAATTCCATTAAGGCTTCATCTTCAGGAAAATAATCCAACGTAGGTGCTTGATTAAGGTCAATGAGAAGTGGGTTAACTAATTTCAACTGTCCACCGCAAATATGATTAACATTAAGAGGAAAAGTTGATGGTTGTCTATAAGGATTGAACCCTAATCCATATGTATGATCATAAACTTCATTATCTAAAGGTACTTGTATACCTTGTTCATATTTACCACATCCTTTCCCATTAAATCCTAATTTTTTAAGCAAATGATAGCCAAGACCATATCAATTAGTCATATCAAAAGGAGTCTAAGGAGTGGCATATGTCACAATATCATAACAATTAGGCTTTATAGTTTCAATCATTTCATTAATCGAAGTGCCAACAAAATTACTTTTTAGTTCCTCAGAAAGCGGGGAAGGAGTAAAGACTTTTTTCTCAAACTCATTTTGTTGCTTTATGAAATCCAAATCAGAGACCTTATATTCTCCAATTAAAGTAGGATTAAAATCCAATATCCCAAAATCATCCTCAGTCAAAGAAGAAGATGGAGCACTCTTGTTGTTTAATCTTAGGTTGTTTTATCTCTGATTGTTGTATCTTCGATTGCTTTTTAGTCTCTTTACTAGGTTGAAGAGGCTCAAAGAGTTTAGCATATTTTGCATTTAGGAAAGGATTCGGCACATTATCCGCATGTAATGTATAAATTAATTTGTTATAGATGAACCTAACCTTGTGATGAAGAGTAGAAGGAACTGCATGCATAGTATGTAACCATGGTCTTCCTAAAAGAAGGTTATAATTGAGAGGTCCAGGCATAACATGAATAGGAGTATTTAGAATAACTGGACCAACTTTAATAGGTAAGGTAATAATGCCCAAAGTTCTCTTCATAATATTGTCAAATCCACGTACAAGAACATTATCCGGTTGAATAGTGGTGAGATCAGACTTAATTGCCTTAAGCATATCCATGCTACAAACATTAAGCCCAAATCCATTATCAATTAAAGTTCTTTGAATGATACTCTGGTTAATAGAGACAACAACCATAAGAGCATCATATTGATTCTACACCTCAGGAGAAGGTAAATCATTATCAAAAAACACAATAGGAGGTATAGAAGGCATAGTATTCATGCAATCTAAAATAGAATGAATGTTCTCTTGATTAGGAGGTGAAGCAGGAAGAGTAGATAAAGCTTTTTGCAATGCCTGATGATATATCAGGGAAGTTTGAAGTAATTCCCATAAAGATATCTTAGTAGGAGTAGCACGTAATTGGTCAACTAAGTTATACTCCTTAAAGGTAGAAGGAAACCTAGGTGCTTGAGGAAGCATAGGTTGATAAGGCGGCAAAGAAATCAGAACAGTAGGTTGAGGGTTATTCCGTGTGCGATAAGCATGTGAAATAGAATCAATGTTATCAAAGACATCCAAAGGATCTCTAGGTTTACCCTTAATTATTATGTGAGGGCATCCTTTTACCATCATCAAAGGTGTAGGATATATCATTTTAGGTTTATCAATGTTACAAATAGTGGGACATGAAGGTAACCATGCACACACCCTATGGTAAAGGTCAATTGGAGAGGTTGTTGAGGAGAATGAAATAGGAATAGGATCCATGGAGATCTTATCCAAACCATTTTCATCCTCACTATCATGCACCTCATTAGGGAATCTATCCTCTTGTACAATAAAAGCCTCATCAAAGTACTCAAAACAAGAATCATACATGTTGAATACAAAGAAATACTAAAATAATGAAAATGTAAATGTTTTTGTATTTTAAAGAGATTTTATATTTTTTTTGTATTTTTGAAATATAAATGCAAGAAATAAATGTAATAAATCTCATCTTATAAGCATGCAAGATTTAAATCTAACACCAAAAAGAAAGAGTTGTCGTAAACGGGTTCACCAAAAAGAATAGGTTGAAAATGGAGCTTTAACAATGCATTTATCATTCACCTACTCATTTGTTTATTTTGTTTTGAATTGAATAGGTAATGTAAATCTTGAAATGCTTGAAATAAAATAAAATAAGGTACATACCTCATAATGGAACAGATATGGAAATACCTATTTTTTGAAGCCTGTGCACAGTCTCAAAACATTTTGCAACCAAATCTGGGACCATAAAACTATAACAGAGAAAACCCAAAAAAATTATCTTTCTAGAAGCAGGTAGTCCTTTACCCAGATAAAAGGTCAAAGACCACCTCAAGATTTTGAAGGTCATCTTTGACTTTGTTTGCGGATCTCGAAAGTTCACCAAAAAGGGTACTCATATATGTACTTCAATTCTCGAAACAACGATTGTAGATATCTGAAAATGGTGTTTTGGGGTGGCTATATAGGGTTTTGCCTTACTTAAACCCCCATTTTGGTGATCTCCACCTCCATGAATAGCTGAATGTAATAGAAAGTGTGTGTGTATTGAAAGTGTAATGCCAAGATCTAATCCTCTAGATTAAAAACCTAGCATGAATATGTATGAGGAAACAATGCATAGATTTGAATAAGAAAGCATACCAAGCCCCCAAGGCTAAAATACTCCTATCCAACTCATAATCCATAATTGCTACCCCATGATTGTATCTTTGAATGCTTGGATATCAACAATGGCTTGATCCTCTATATCATCGTCTTGCAATCTTGCATCTTCATTTCACCATTGATTGCTGTCTTGCATCAATTATGTCTCAACTTGATGTCTAGATCATGAAATTGCTTAATCTCCTTGTGATGTGATTACATTGTTGTCAAAATGAAGGCAAATGAGAGTCTTTATATAGAGGTTTCAAGGTGAGGCTCCTAGAGTAATCTGAGGACCCATATTTCAAATTTCACCCCGAATTATGGTCCAATCACAATAACCAATTATGGTCCAATCACAATAACCAACTATGTGGAAATTTCTAACATTGACAAATTCTGGGCTAAAAGTCTGAAGGCCATGATTGAATACTTTACTCTAGATGGGTGGTATTAAAAAATTTATAATTTTCATTTTGTGTTTGCTAACCACTTCAGACACAAAATGAGGATCTCTTTTCCTTTTTACTTGTTAAGCTCTCTAAATAGCAGCATTATTGGGCACAAAAAGAAGGCTTCTAATTTGGTGCTACATGAATGCTTGATTCTCCTCATCTCTGAGTACATTAGGGATAAAATTTCAGACCCTATCCCTAAAAAAATCAAGGAGAAAAGGAAGGTGAAGATTGAGGAGGAGAAGGAACTTGAGACCAGCAAGAAAAGAAAGA
>BSBK01004339.1:1837500-2194443 GCA_027943335.1 Chamaecyparis obtusa
TCTCTCAAAGGTAACCACTCATGAGGAGGACAACAAGCATTTTCTTTCTAAACAAAGCAATCAGCCTTTTGACTCATGGGATCTGGGTTTGTTGGCACCTAAGCATGATGGAGATCCTACACAAGCTGAATATTTTTTTGATTGTGATGATGTTCTAATTTTTTATCATAATGCAAGTATGGAGGATAGCATCGATGATTTGGATCCACAATATGCCGCTGAAAATGATAATGAGGATGCACAAGAGGCTTGGGACAACCTTGCATCATTGATGAAAGATATAACAATTCTGATTTTGATATTCATCGTAGCAGCAGTTCTCTTGATTTGCATAAATATGATTGGAAGATCATAGTGAGTAGATTTCCACAATCCATGACAAATATTTGAGTTTTGCTTCTGGATTTGATTATGTGAGTTTTTTTTTTTCCTCAACATTTTGGATCACACTATGTGATCCATCATCATTTTCTCCTTTTGCTTTCTCTCTTCATCCTGATGGGATCACGGAGTGTGATCCGAAACGTTGAGGAAAAAAAATACTCACACAATCAAATCCAGAAGCAACACTCAAATATGATTGGAAGAATCAATTTGTGGTGTTCATGATAACCCATTGTTTGAGGCAGGTGTAGAGAGTATTGGAGTTGATGAAAAAACAACCCACAACTCTCAAGAACACCTGCATGCAAACACCTGTCACAGAAAGAGGGAGAAGCAAGAAGCTAGAGAGGCTTGAATGTATGGATCCATGAAAGAGGAGACATTCTTGATGTGCAAAGACAAAAGTTGCAATTTAATAAAATAAATGTTTCTCAATAAGATTACAAAAGAGATTAATCCTTATAAAGGAGATCAAAACCCTAAAAGGGTAAAACCTAGGTTGCACAATAATAATTAATAAAGCAATTAATTATTATATGCGTAAAGTTTAGTTTAAGCAGAAAGAGATAATAAGTGACTTAGTAATTAAATCAAACATGATTTAATTAATAAGAAAACAACTTATTACTCTAACACCCCCCCCTTAAGATAAACTTTGGGAAAAACTAAAAACTTAGAAAAAACTACTGAAAGCAAATGGGTCTCGGCAACAAAAGGCCTGATCAGGTACCCAAGTACAAAAGAGAGTCTCTGAAAAGCGAAAAAATAGAGAAAACCACATGGGAAAAACTCTACTCCAAAAAGAGACGAAGACTAGTTTGAAGGACTGAAAAAACCTCCAAAACTGGGAATGTTCCAGAAAATAGGAACAAGGATGAACATGTACAACATCACTAAAGCAAGAAGCTGCAAACTCTGTCAAGAAGTAACTGTTGATCTAAAGATCCTCCACTGAAATATGACCAGGTAGAGAAGACTGTAATCTGCATGAGTGCCTTCAAATGACACTACTCAAATCAAGAGGCAAACAACTGAAGTCGAAGATACAGAATACTGTAATTTGTATGAGTGCCCTCAAATGACACTACTCGAATCAGGAGGCAAACAAAAGCAAACACCTGAACTCGAAGATACAGATGGCATAAAAACACCAAAGTCTGAAGAGCTAATCAATCAAAACTGGAAGAGTGCGTCCAAAAAACAAGAAAGAAAAAGTGTCCATATGGTAAATGATCCATCTCACCGAAATGCATAGGTACCCAACCACTGCATCCGCCTAGTACATAGAATCAAATACTGAATACATATCTCACACTATTGAACCAAGGAAGCAGTAGAACCAACAGTAGAAACCCCCCCATAATGTTGACAAGGGAGTAATGACAGGTATACTAAAAAGATCGTCCAATATGAACTGCATGATGAAGAAAAATCTGAAACATCAAAGGTGCAGAGAGAGTACAAACACATAAAGAGATACCTGAGGCTAATGTCGTTGGAGGAATGCTCACATGACAAAAGTAGATGGCAAACGAAGGCAAACATCAAACCCCCCTCGCACTTTATAATGGAGAGCGAGTACATAGAGCACGAACATGTGCAAAATCCCATATATGCAATAGAATGGCACTTTATCTCAGTGCGTGTGCATAAAAGAATGCTACAAAAGTGAAGTATACACTGCTCAAAGAAGAGAGAAGGTTGTTGAAACAAAAGAACAGCCTAAGACAAGCCATCCCTCAAAGGGAAGAGATCTCAGGATATTAACATCCAAGATATCCACCAGAATGCAAAAATACAAGAAACTAAATAAAATATACCTAGAGTAGAATTTGGAAAAATGACTCACAGCCCTGGAAAGGTCTCAAAACAAGTTTTTCAACAATATATCGTTTGCCCAAAACGGAGTCCGGATGCGCAAGATAGAGCTCCTGGAGTGCAAAACTGAACATCTGGCTTTGACAGTAAAAAACACCATCAATAAAGCAAAATCAGAAATTCAAACCTCCAAATCTAGATAGAGCTCAAAACCAACTTTCCGACGATATAATATCGTTTGCCCAATTTCGACACAGTATGCTCAAGTTATGAGTAAAAAACCATAGGTATGCTAAAGGGCCCAAAAAATTGTGTAGAAGAGTGTTGATGCATGTTGACACCAACAAATGATGGGCTTAAAATTGACGGTCGTATGGCTGGCGCTGCAAAAAGGCCCTTGGGGCTAAAAGACTAGGCCCCTGGTCGCCATATGACCAGGGGTTGAAGCTGCCTCCACCAAGGGATTAAATTTGATAGCCAAATGGTCATTGCCGCCCAAAAAAAAAGAAAAATTTATTGATTGTTGTAGGATAGATTCAATTGACAGTTTGACTCCTTGTTGCTGCCTTCTATGGATTGGAAAACTGTAATGTCTTATAAATGAGACAACTTTCTATCAGCTGAAGCAAAGTCAATTTATTTCTTCTTCCTTGAAAGATGGTTGAGGAGGTATGTAATGTCCCCTTTTTCGGGCACATTATTTCGTGTTTCGTCATTAGCCATTTCATCATGGTCCCATGGGCTAATCGAGGCTTTGTAGGGATCAAAGTGGGTTTTGGCCTAGGTAATTCCAGTTTCAGGCCAATCAGAGCAATTTCCGCAAGGTTTCCAGGGTACTTACTATTTATAGTAAGTCGGCAGAGTTCAGTTTTCGTGGCATTTTAGTATTGGACTTAGAGCATCTCGCCAAGAGCTTTCCGACAAGCTATCACACGTCGACTTCCGAGTTCGTTTGGTCCTCCATTTTAATACCAAAAGATTCCTTACTTTATTTATTATGTCACTTTATAACTTAACGGTTATATTTATTTAAAGTGGGAACATGAAAAGACAGAGAAGGGAAACTGAAGAGTCACAGCTGCAGCTTTAAAAGAAGGATTGGAGTCTCATTTGGATATGCTCAGTTTATGAATTTATTTCTCTTAGAGAATCCAAGAAGCTTTAGCTTTCGGTTCTAAAACCTTAGGACAGAAACTTTCAGGCTTTCTCGATGGATTGGACAGAAACCCAGTTCATCTCCGGGGTGGATTCACAGCAGAGTTCACCATTGTATTTACAGGTTCTTGATCATCCAATCTTGTTGTTGTATTCTATATTTCAGATTGGGTTATTTTGTAGTTTCACTATTATTGTATTGTTGTATAATACGATGACATTTTGAGTTATTTAAATGGAATATATTGCTGGTTATCTATGTTAAATCGATATTATATTGCATATAAGTGTTTGTTTGTATTTCTAAGATATATTGGAGAAGTATTCGGGAAAAATATCCGTCGGGGATATTACAATGGTATCAAAGCTAAAAATCTTACCAGTCTGTGAGGTTTTTCTTCAAGAATAAATCTGCAAAGATATTTTTACAGAAGGGTTTTATGAAGTGATTGGTAGTTCAAATAGTGGCTTTACATATTGAAAAACGTCAAATATTTATTCGAAGAGCTAGCAAACAGACAACCTATTCATTCAGTAAAAAGATAAACAAATATCCACCCATGGCAGTCATCCCACTTGTTCTGGACTCCACGCAAGGCAAGGGACCCCCAACTCTCCATTCAGCTCACGCGCCAGCAGTCAGTTCTTGACTATTCCAAGTCAGGGATGTCTGGTATAGCCCTGCAGTTATCCCACGCTAGCCACTTACGTGTCTTGAAGTCTTGGGAGGCTTGCGGCCCGTATCCAATACAGGTGGCATGTTTGTTCTCAGCACGCGTGACTGTGGTGTGTAGGCATACTGGATTCCGAGAGAATACATTCCCCACTGCAACACATACTCCCGTGAGCATTCACAGTCGAGTGGAATAATAACAACAGCCTTTGGTGACAATTAATGAAACATAAAATATCGGGTTGCGGTCACAGTCAATTGCAACTGCATTTGGTAATATTTGGTGAAGCACAAGAGTAATGGGTTGTGATACACGAGTAGTGGCAACAGCGCTTGGTCAGGTTGAGGAAGACATTAGAGTGTCGGGTTGGAACCATTCTCTACGATATTGATACAAGTCTGAGCCCCTAGCTTGTTAGCACCAGCGGAAATCTCCTCCTAGTCACTATTTCTAGCCACGCGACATGAAGGCGGTAGCATCTTGGAGCCAACTGCACAGTTCATACACATAGCCTAGTCACGATAACACTGCAACCAAGAGTGGTTGCTCACAGGTGGTGATTCCCCGCACTAACAGTTTTCTGGTGGAAAACATAGGACTGTGACTGTGTTACGGCAGTTGCAATACTGTAAGCGCTCCTCTATCGGTGGCGGTTTGATAACATAAGTTCATTGGGTCCGGGTGACGGTGCTTTGCGGGAGTCAGCACACAAGTCTATGTTTACACGTCTAGAGTAGCTGCAACCGGCATTCGATTCCTAGCCCGTTGGAGGCTCTCCTCACTGTCGCTTTCAAGACTGGTGTACTTCGGTTGGTCATTCTAGTTTCCTTTTACAGCTGTTTGAATGTTCGAAGCAATGAAATAAATGTTAACCAGACTCTCATCTCTATTTTTGAATACTAGTTCACTCTTCGAAGTTAATTGATGTATAATTGGAATTATATGTTACAAACAACCTCTTTCTCAGCCAGCAGTGACTATCCTTGATACGAAAATTTTGTGATAACAAATTCGGTTCTAGTGCATTTGTGAGGAAAGTTGCATATTCATTGTGTTGTTCAACAAGCCTAAACCATAAAACTATAAACTAAACTCCTTCATTCCAAATCAGTCAAAAAATCCATAGCAGAGTTTGGTTTGGATTTTATTAAGGCAAAGCTTTAATAAGGTACGACAAATATTATTGAAGACAGAAATTATCATCGAGCAAATATTTTTTGGGAGCGTATAAAGCTGGAGTAATTTTTGTCTGGGTTGTATCATTTGTATATGCATTCAGTCTCCTTTATGTGATATTCAATATAGTATGATTACAAGCTGTCACATGGTGAAAATTGTGGTGTTTGGGCACAAATATTTATGTTCAAAATCATTGGGTGTTGAAATCCTCAGTATTTATATGTGCCAAGTATTTGCCGGATTGTGCAGAGAGATTCAGAAAACAAAGTTCAAACCTACATCTGTCTATCACACAACGAATTGCATTACTATTATCTCCAGAAAACAGAATAGCATTGCAGATAATATAGAGGGGAAACTTCGATTGCAGTGAGTTATCAAATAAGTCAAAATTAGTAAACTTTACTACACACCTACAGCTAGCATAAATCAGAAATATTATTATGATAACAGCAACTCTCAGTTACAAGAGTTGATTCAGTCCTTTGCTTGAAACTTGGAGGAAATTGAATGATGGAGACCTTGGAAAGCCCAGTATTCTCAAAAGAATTCAATGACACATTTTACGGTGAGCAGCTAAGGGACATACAGAAGGAGGTTGAAATAGGAAATAAGTTGTATTGCCTTGGATGGAAATTGAAGGAGCAGAAAATTATGGGAGGTATGCTTGCCAAATTAGATGAAATAAATTTGTATCTATCTATGATAGATCAATCTGATTGCAAGCTCTTCAATTGGGCTATGCACCCCTCAATGGTTGATTTGGTCCAACGCAGGTTTATGAATCATCCACATAAAGACGTTAGGCTTGCAGTCGCCTCATGTCTCAGTGAGATCACTCGGATTATAGCTCCTATTACACCTTATATCGATCACATTTGGAGGCAGCTATTACAACTGATTGTGGATAGTTTAGGTGGGCTGAAAAGTGATAGAGATCCTACCTTTGGTAAGCAAGTAAAAATCTTGAAATTAATGGCAAGTACTAAGATTTTCAGTCACATGTTGAATCTCGGTTGTGATAAAATGGTTCAACAATTATTTCAGTGCCTCCTAAGTAATTTCAAGAAGCGTCATCTAGATGAGGTGAAAGAGTGCATAAAGACTATCATGTCCTTGATTTTAGATGAGGATATCGACATATGTAAACAATTGCAATCAGATGTGTTGGCAATCTAGAGAGGAGAACAAAGGTCCTCAACCGTGGCATGTGAGCTCTCAGCTGATTTGATTATGCTTCAAGCTGAAAGATTCAAGAATTTATTGCTTGAAAATGAACAAATATCAATAGGCATACAGGTTGTAGGATCTCCGAAAATGGGCAAGGACCGAATGAGAGCAAGGCAAATTTGTTTTATATGCCAAGAGGGCTAGTCAAAGAAGCATGTTTGCAGTATTAATCAGAGAGAAGATAAATTGCAACCAAGTGATAATGAAAATATAGTTTTGAATACATCTTTCTCAGGACATGGTGAAGAGTGTTCAGAGTTCTACTTTGGTGACTTGGTGGCTAACTTTGACAAATTCATGGTTAAAGGCTGTGATAACCAGTTGGAAGCCTTTAGCGATTCATGTAATGAGGAATCGTGTGATTTCTTTAGCAGCACCTCACTCATGCATAATGCTGATATGAATGACCCCTTTTGTAGTACATCCCAGAATAACAATGATGAGAAGCATGCCTTGAAGAGTCAGCTGAAAGTCAGTGACGATGCCATTATTGCAGCTCTTGTACACCATGATAGCACTCACTAGGTTATTGATGATCTATACAGGAAAGCTCAGAGGGATAAAGGACAAGATGGTATACAGATGGGATCCTATGTTGCAAATTTACAAGGGGTCAAAACAGCATTTGAGGATTGGAAATCAGAATATCTGTGTTTACTTTCAGATCATGACTACCTGTTACAGGTTGCTGAAAGATATGCTGAGCAGTTGAGAGAAAAGGAGGATGAGGTTAATAAGCTCAATAGAGAGCTTAGTGTTACTCAAGGCACTTTGGAACACACACATATTGCTCTTCAGGAAGCAAGAAATCAGATTGTTGCCTCCAGCCAGTATAGGGAACAGGACGACAAGGAAAGGTCTGAGTTCTTTTAGGAGGTGATTCAGGAACTTGATAGCATACAACAGACTTATGACTTGGATAGCTGTCCCAAAAGATCTTTGGATCATCCAGAGCTTCTTTATGAGTTGGATAACTTTTAGGCGGTTGACAATTCCTTGTTTGAGATGGGTGCTGATTTGATATTTGATAATCCCCTTTTTGAGCTAGATGAGGAAGATATTTCCTACTTCCACGATGAGGATGAGATTGGTTGCAGGATTTGGGACCCAGGGTCAGCTACTAGAGATAAGTCTTGGCCACCAATTTGGAGTAACAAGGTGAGTTCAGTTGTTGAGCAATTTGGTTTCTACATCAGCAGTTCAGGATGGGCAGTTATGTCTTATTGCATGATGGGTGATATGCCTTTCCTTGCGCTATCTCTCGCTGATGGAGAGATGTCTAGTGTTGGTGAGTATCCCTTAATTCATTCCCCTCTTCACACAGCGGGTACTCCACTACATTACTGTACCAATTCATCCAATGCCTATGGTAACCCTATCACCACAGATTTTGGGCATGATGATGACGATTGGGTAGAGTTTATTCAATCGGGGTTGTTGAGCTTGGTATGATGATTATGCTTGATGGTGTGAATTTTTCACACAATGATGTGCATTGTATGATTCCGGGTTTAGAGGGACAGTTATGGAATCCTAATGTTGATTCAGGATTTCCAAGGGAGTTGGTTAGCGCATCACACTATGGCCACTTTATATGGGATGCAGTTTGTTTTCCATTCAGCCCACCTATGGAGGACTTTCTTTTCCGATTATTGCATAGGTGTGGGATGGGTGATTGGTTTGGTACGCTTCCCTTCTTGGAGGAGGAAGCCATGTCCTGCAATCTTGATAGTTTGCCTCGTCAATGCATTTCTGGTTCAGGCTTTAGATTAGAGGGGCAGTGTTATGGCAATTGGACATTTTGGGCGATTTACTCATTATGGGCATGGAACGACAAGATGTTTCAATCAGCTGGGGATATGGATGGCCCTTTAGTTTGCAGGATCCGGGAGGGACATTCTCGCGGTTGGTAATTATTCAGGGAGCTGATTGGTATGGTGTTAGGTTCTCCCCTTCATTTGACCTTAGAGGTGCTTGTGATTTCAGTTAGATTGAGGTTCTCAGTTGGATTGAGGTTTTTCTCATAGATGATGGCAGCACAGGGCAAATTGATTTGACTGATCAGGCACATGGGGTGATTTGGGATCCCGGCATTAGAATGATTAGTACATTGTTGCTGTGTGAATAGCTTCACAAGTCAAGATATATTGTTTGTTTCAGTTTTTCACAACAGGTTGGTGGAGCAGCTTCCTTGAAACTGGTATGGGATCTAGGTATTTTGGTCACAGCATGCAGATACCGATTGCTTGAGGGCAAGCAATCTTTGGGAAGGGATGATTTGTAATGTCCCCTTTTTCGGACACATTATTTCGTGCTGCGTCGTTAGCCGTTTCATCATGGTCCGATGGGCTAACCGAGGCTTTGTAGGGATCAGAGTGGGTTTTGGCATAGGTAATTCTAGTTTCAGGGCAATCAGAGCAATTTCTACAAGGTTTCCAGGGTACTTACTATTTATAGTAAGTCGGCAGAGTTCAATTTTCATGGCATTCAGTATTGGACTTAGAGCATCTCGTCGAAAGCTTTCTGGCAAGCTATCACACATCGACTTCCGAGTTTGTTTGGTACTCTGTTTTAATGCCAAAAGATTCATTTATTTATTATGTCACTTTATAACTTAACAGTTATATTTATTTAAAGTGACTTAAAGTGGGAATATGAAAAGACAGAGAAGGGAAACTAAAGAGTCACAGCTGCAGCTTTAAAAGAAGGATTGGAGTCTCATTTGGATATGCTCAGTTTATGAATTTATTTCTCTTGGAGAATCCAGGAAGCTTCAACTTTCGGTTCTAAAACCTGAGGACGGAAACCTTCAGGCTTTCTTGGTGGATTGGACGGAAACCCAGTTCATCTTCGGGGTGGATTCACAGCAGAGTTCACCATTGTATTTATAGGTTCTTGATCATCCAATCTTGTTGTTGCATTTTGTATTTCAGATTGGGTTATTTTGTAGTTTCACTATTATTGTATTGTTGTTGCATAATACGATAACATTTTCTGAGTTATTTAAATGGAATATATTGCCGGTTATCTCTGTTAAATCGATATTATATTGCATATAAGTGTTCATTTGTATTTCTGAGATATATTGGAGAAGTATTCGGGAAAAATATCCGTCAGGGATATTACAAGGTATTAGGTGGGGGCATGACAAATAGTGACAGAGTATCAAAAGGAATGAACAAGAAGTTTGAAACAATAGACAAAATGTGATATGTTGCTACAAAGACTCTAATTTATCAATAAATTCAAAAGGGATGTAGAGCTAGATATTGATAATCTTCAGTTGCCCCATGTATGCCAAATAAGGTGAAAGAAAAGATTAAAATGTTGGAAACTGAAGGAGCAAAGCTTAACAGACAGTTAAATAGAATTGCAGGTCACAATGGACTTATGACAAACACATGATGTATTTTTATTTTCTTATTTGATTTGTTTACACTGCCATGCCTTCATTTTAATCACAAGAGGTGTAACAAAAGGTACGGGGTATACAAGCAACAATCTTGTTGTTTTGGGGTTCTTTGCATATGATGAAGGTAACTAAGAGGACAGTGAACTGAGGGATGTGAAAGGAAGATAAAACAATAAGAATCATTTAATTAATGTTTAGAGAAACAATTAGATGATTAAATAATTAAAATTATTTAATTATATGAAATAGAGGGAACACAAAGTCTCTCCTAATCCATCAGGGTGCCCTATTTGAAAGACATTGTAAGAGACAAGACATGAACACCAAATGAGAGAAGGGAAAAGACAGTGATGAACTACGTACTGTTTCACAAGGTTTCGTGTGAAAGAGAAATATTATGCCAAAACATATTGCAGGAAGATAGACATGGAGGCAAACCTTATTGATCAATTAAGAAATGGTGACAGTCAAAGCTTTACTATCACGAGTCCAAGAAATGAAAGATGGTATGACAGTTGGGTAGACAGTGGCATAAACAGTGACAGTTTTAAGAATTTTTTGTGAGATGAAAAAGAACTAATGGACAGCCATCGGTCATAGTATATGATTAATGACGATGTATGAGACATGTTAACATGGATGAAAGTCTAATCAAGAGCATAAAAAGAAAAGGGTTGAAAAGGGTGATTAGCACATTTTTAGACAGAGGACAGTCATAAAAGTCGTATTAAGACATGACAAAGAAAAATTTTCTTTTTAAAGACAGGGCAGCCCATGAAAGAGCAGTCATGAACAAAGACCGAAGCAAGAAAGTTGAGAGTAAATGGTGAAGATAGTCAAAAAGGTGACAATGAACAAGAAGAACAGTCAACTATGGTTGTTAGAGAGTTAGGAGACGATCACACCAGATGGTGAACCATGAATGAAAGGAAGTATCACACATCAAAATGGTGATAAACTTCAAGCCCAAATGTGGACAATCACCATGGAAACAATGAATCGGTGGCAGAGGCTCACTCAGATGATGGAGATGTGATGATGAAGCAAGCTATGGCTGAGGGACAAATGTCAAATACTGGTCTTTGGAAGTTATCTATGCCCTCTTAGAGCATTGAATCTTTTTAAAGTCATTTTTCCATGTCATATAAGCAAAGAAAAGAGGTTATAGCAGTCTGGAGCAGTTATGATCAGTTAAGGCTTTTTCCAAGCAGCTGGAGGTTATTTAGGACGGCATTGTGAGCAGTTGCAACTTTTGCAAGCATATAGGAGCAGTTCGAACAGATTTAGGAGTTCAGGGAGATGGAAAAGTCAAGATCCTCTTTGCCAATGCCACTGTGTAGTCTCCAAAGGAGTAAAAATAGAGAAAGTTGTTTCCCAACATCAAAGACAAGTAAGCTTGCCAACACAAGCAAAAATACCCAATAATTGCTTTGAATGCATATCCTAATTCCTCTCTCACGTGAGGAAAAGCATATAGGGACTTCAAGGCTCCACTGACAGGGAAGGTTTTTCAGTTTTGGCAAAGGTTTGTAGTTTTTTCTAAGCTCTTTCTTAGCAGAATGCTGTATTGTAATTCTGAAACAGTCATTGTGCGACTGAGAATTAATGTAATTTCATTTCTGAAGAGCATTTTCAGACCTATTTTCACTGTAAGAAGACCTTTCTCTTAATAAAAACCCAGATTTTCTTTCAATATGGGCTCTCCTTGTGTGTGTTGATAAAAGATGTATGCATTTTCTTGTGTTCTATCTTAAAAGCCTCTAAAATGTGCTTCTTTTGAAAACTTATAGACAGAAAAACAGAATATTATGCAGATTGTAAATTATGCAATGCATGTAACAAGCTCTTAGGTTGTGAAAATTCTTTCTTTTCCTTCAAAAAACAGTGAAATGTGGGCTTTTCTACAAAACATAGGTTGTGGAAAATCAGAAGTTGTACAAGTTAAGAAGATTTTGAGTTATTGTGCGTCAAAAAACAATAATATAAAGGTCTAAACATACGTTTGGTGAATCACCTTGGTAGTTGTAGGTTATTTTTTTCAAAGAATTTCTCATCACTTTTCTCAGTAAAGCAGTAGTTTAGAGCAGGTTTTAGGTGAAGTACCAATATGAACCAGCCTTCTGTGGAGGTTCATCTCCATTACAGGTTACCCACAACCTGAAGGTGTTCCCATGTTTCAACTTGTAGCTGAGTCAATAGCTTAGTTAGGGTATAAACCTCATTCATAACACTTAATTCAAGGGTTTATTCTATTTCTACATATATTGGATATAAGGGCATCTTGGCACACAAAATTTTATTGTATGTTGTATGATCTTTCTTCTAATTGTCTTGTTGGGATTATTACATGTCCAAATCTTATCAAGTTACTGCAATTTTATGTTTTTTTTTTCATTAATTTGCTCTCTAGGATGGAAATCACAAAAAAAAATGATATTTTTACATTTCTGTAAAGTTTGTCAAAATTCATTAGATGTATGTTATTTGTATTTTTGGTTTTGAGGTCAACAACATAATAAAGTGATCAAGTCTAAGTATGGTCAACTAGAGGTGGTAGTAAGATGGTCCACTAAAAGAATTTTTTCGTAAAACCCTGGTTTTAATGGAGTTCATTGATTTTGATGAAGTGGAGATGCATTAGAATGGTGGCACAAATATAGAAGAGTTTATGGTAGCAGTATAGAATGGAACATACATTTTACGATATGCTTAATAGGGGAATAAAAACAATGGGATGCACCATTGTGTAAGGATATTTCTTCTTTGGATGATTGAAAACAAGCTTTCTCAACAGATGAACACCGAAACAAAATAGAAGTATAAGATGATTAAGAGGAGATGAAAAATAAATTCAAGTGCAATATAATGAACGATAAGAGTGAGAGAAAGAAGACGAAGAGCAAGGAGGAGAAGGAGAAATGGATGAAGACAATATGAAGGATATAGGTACATGTACTTTAGTTCCAAGGAAGAGTGATGCAATCCTTCCATTACATAGATGTACTCAAATGGAAAGTTTATCATTTGTATAAACCCTATCAACAAAGATAACTTCATCAACATGGAATAAAACAAGAAACTATAGTTACAAGCAAAGAACATCAACAATGGTCAAATAGTGGGCAAGGCTAGTGAATTATCAAAGATGTGAAGCTCTCCATAGATAAATATGTTTTGAATTTAAAATTCTATGCTTCGGATATGGATGGGTTGTATATTATTCTTGGATATCCTTGGTTAATATCCTTGAAAAACATAAGCACTAATATGCAAAAGAAGTTCACTAAGTTTCGGTATAGGAGGAAATAAGTTGCATGACAAGATATTAGAAATGATGAAGACAAAAGAAAGTCAAGGCGAAAGAAATTCAAGAAGTTTGAACATACCAAATAATCAAGGGACAAACAAGAGGAGATAGATAAAAAGAAAAAGGAAGAAAAGTTTGTTTCCCTTTTTTAGTCAATAAACCAACCAACAACAAAGGGGGAAGAATCCAAAAAGGTTATAATGGTAGAAAAGGGTATGTTATAACGGCATCCACATCATTGTGAGAGGCAAGAATAGTGGATGAAATCATCAAGGAGGCACAATAATACAAGGAATCAACAAGCCAACCACTACAATTCTAAGTGGCATCAAAGCAACAACTAAAACAATATATGACATCATAGAAGCAATGGTTATTCATGGCAAAAAAGGACATAGAATGATGAAGAATGGAATCAGATAGGTAAAATGAAATGTGGATCAAAAATGGGATCTAGGTACATTCAAGCTAAAACCACTACAAATTTCACCTAGGGATGGTCAGATGATAAAACATGGAGTCATATTTGTAAAGACTTGCAACAATCTTCCTATTTGATGACTTCACATGTTTCAAGGACAAAACATGTTAAGAAGGGATGGCATGTCATGTACCTAGCGATATGATATTATATTGCATATAAGTGGATGGAGATGCCAACATGTGGCACACATCTCTTAAGTTAGTTATACTGAGAAATTAAGTATATTAGGTGATTTAAAGGGTAACACGGGTTGAGTGGTTTACCCATCAATTATAATTTTCGGAGGATTTCTATATAAAGAAGGTGAATACCCATTGTAAGGAGGTGATGAGCACGGTGTTATGTTTGGGCTCTCTTGGAAGAGATCACCAATGAGACATGATAATACACAAAATCAATAAGCCAATTCCTATGGTTCTACATGGAGTCAAAGGAACAACTACAACAATTTAAGGCATCATAAAAGCAATGGGCATTCATGACGAAAAAGAAGGAAATACCATGATGAAGAATGGAAAAGAACAAGTGCAATGAAATGTGGATCAAGGGTGGGATCTAGGTACATTCAAGCTAAAACCACTCCAAAGATCACCTATGGATGTTTAGATGATGGGACATGGCATCATCTTTGTAATGACTTGCAATAGTCTTCCTATTTGGCTTCTTGTCATGTTTCAAGGAAGAAACATATCAAGGAGGAATGGCATGTTATGTACCTAGGAGTATGATATTATTTTGTATATATATAGATGGAGATGTCAGCATGTCGCGCACATCGCTTAAGTTAGGTATATTGAGCAATTAATTATATGTGATAATGAGAAGGCCTATATTAGTTGAGCAGTTCACCCATCCATTGTGTTATTACGAAGTCTAAATAAAGAAGGTGAACATCATTGTAAGGAGATATGATGAGTATGATATTCCGTTTGGGATCTCTTGGAGGTATAGTGCGTAGTGGCTTCTTCCATAAGGAGGATCACATGGTGTTACCTTACCTCAAGGATTTATTCCATTTCTATACATGTTGGATATGAGAGCATCTTGGTCAACAAGCATATCTTGTGTGTTCTATGATCTATCTTGCACATTGTCTTGTTGCAATTATCATATCATGGATCTTATTAGTGAGAAGAGCTCAATGATCCAACTTTCTATTTTAGGAAAGTTTACTTATTTAGAAAATTATTTTTTCAAAAAATTGTTTTCCGAGGTAGTCATCAGATTCATATCCATGGATAAGGTTTTAACAATTTTTATAGGCCCTAAAAATAGCTCACCATATTTTAGAGACTCAGAGGTTTGACAAAGTTTGTAAGTAAGAATCATTTTAAATTTTCCAACATGACAATAAGTGGCAAAAGTTTTTATTTTCACAATACATATAGATTTGAGCTCACCATTAAGACTTTATTTTATTTATTGTTTTAGAATTAATTTGATTTTTTTTTAAATTGTTTTCTCTTTTATGTGGAGAGGGATAGGGCTACTTCAAAGCAATACTTTTGGGGATTATTTATTAGCATTTACCCTTCAAAGTTACATCTTGAGAGCTTATGAATAAGTACATTTGAGCACATAATTTATAAGGATAGTTTATGCTGAGTCTAGTCTATGCTGCAGCAATTGTTAGTGTTGTATTTTCATAAAAGTCAATGAACATTGATGGAAGTCAGGTTTTTGTTGTAAAGCTTATCAGTGAATCAAAGTCATTGCAACTGTAATTGCATGTTTGCAACTTCAGAGTTAATGTTGATTTTAGATGACTCAATCACTTAGTCACATATTTCTGCCATCATCACCACCTTAGGCACCTTTCTTTGGTGGCTTTTCCATATGTATATGCCTAATAATACCCTATCGCACTATTTATCATTGGTACCATCCTAGCCGTACCTTAGGAAGGTAATAACATATGAAAGATGCAAATTTGACTTAAGTGTTAACCATTTTATACTAGGCGTAGTTTGTAGAGTTCACTATCACTATGGTCATGAATTTAGAATGGCATTACCAGAAGGGAAATGTGATTTAACCTTGTGTTATATCCTATATGAACTGCTTGCTTTCTTGACCACCATTGCCAATCGGATCACATTTCAAGAGTGGCAAGGCTAGGGATAAAGTGTGACATTCCACTTAAAACTTTCCTTCATACATGTTGATTGCAACTTTTCATCCACTCAACCACTTAGCTAATTGCACTTTTACCCCAATGAAACCATTTAAAAATGGTGATTTGACCTTGATGTTTTTTCATAATATGTTGGCACAATTCCAACAAGAATTTGGTAACTTGGTTGAAACTTTTGACTAGAATCACCAATACAGAAAATAGAAAGCTTTCCATTTGTTGATGTATCTTCACTTTATCACCATTTTGAATGAAGCATTTGAGGAATTCCTTTTAATACTCTCTATTCTTGCATTTTGGTTCAAATCATTTACATTTCTTCCATTCTCCTTCAATGCTTATTTTGTCAAGGGATAAATCATATTTTCTCATCATCTCCCTCCAGTTGAACATCCTACAAACAATGTTAGCAAAGTAGACCAACATTTGACAACTTGGCAATTTGATAGAAAGTATACTTAACTAGCTTTAAAAACACAACAAGAATGACATAATTGTTGACTACTTGGTTCTAGGCTAAGTTTTGTAGCCATGCTAACTTTGACATTAGCAAAGAGTTCAAAAAAGCACACCAAAATATGTTTTTGAAGTCTTTTAGTTGTTGGTTGCAACTTCTCATTAAGCTTGATGTCACTTAAATTTGGGGTAAAAGCCTATGGTGGAAAAGCCACACTAAAACATACCTAGGAATGATTTTATATGTTCTTTGTTTGGATGTAGATCACTATCTATCTTTCTACCATTAAGTGTCATCTCATATTGGTTTGGCCACTACAAAAGCACACTATAGTGTTATTTCACTTGATATTCTTTGCTTGGTGGAATTTGATCTTGTTTTAGCCATCTCTTAAATATGGGTACTCTTTTGATGTGGTTGTGCCACTAAAAACTTGTCCAATTGTTACTAATTTGATCTTCAATGTTGGAGCTATAATTAGTCAAGGAACTTCTTCATCTCTCTTTGGCATATTTCATCTTCAATGTCTACAAGCAATGAAAAAATAAACAATGACCTAATAATTTTACAATTTGACAAGAAAGAAAAATTGATTGACGTTGATAACCTAACAAAAGTGACATGGTTATTGACTACAAACTTGACTAACTCTTAATCAACCTATTACATTTTTGTGCAATTATAGCTTTATCCCAATACTTATCAATTTGAAACATTCTAACCAAACATGATTTATGTGCAACAAAAGTTAAATGTTCCATACCCTCATATAGATCATAATATCATGTGTCTAATACATAGCAAGTCTCCTCAATAGAAAATTCCTATTCTAGCCATTATATTGCTAGAGGATACATGTAAGAAGCGCCGAAGGACTTGAAATGTTGAAAAAGGCCTTCATACAATATTTCAAGCATCTCAAGTCCCATGATATCGCCGATGCTAAACACAATAATCAACCTCTTACACCACCCGTAACTCTTTTAAGTTGGGTTGAACATGAGGATGAGAACACAACTAAATGTTTTGGACATCATCCTCTATTGCCCTCACCACCTCAATGGCCAATAAGAACAATCATTTGAACTAAGAGAAAATATTATCCTAGGAGAAATGCATTTTGAGTTGTTGTCCATGCCTATACTACCCTCCAAAGTTAGCATTCATACTTTCTCAAGAATGTTCTTATTTCTTCTGTATCACTAATGGTATTTGGATAATAAGAAAGTATGTAGGATTCTTATTCAGTTCTTGGAGTTAGTTTCCTTTTGTTGTTCATATGTTCAAGATGTTATTTCAGAAACGTCTCATTTTCAATTTTAAGGTTCGAGTTGAAATGGTAGACTTTCACATTTGTACCCTAACGACTTTAGATCTGGATCCCAACAGCTTCAGCTATGGATCAGCTCCAGATCTAGTTCCAAGGACTTTAAATCTAGATCTTAAAATTTGTATTAGAACCTGTAAACCAGCTTTCATCAAAGTTGCATGGACACAGATACGAATACAAATATCAATACAGTATTGGATACAGATACGGCCATTTTTTAAGACCCCCAAAATGGATGCGGCTGCATAAGACACTAATAAAAAACACAGACACATATATTTGACACAATTTTCTAAGTTATTAGAGAAGATTTTCATTACTTTAAAAGCAATGCAGACACATAAATAATTATAAGTCAATTTAACACTTTACAATATGCAAAAATAGTAGAGTTGCATTGGAAGATAACCCAAAAAATCAGGTCGCTGAAATAGAAATTTCATTTGCTTTTCTCACTTTGTGCAGGTTTTGTTTATACAAAAAAAAAAATTAAGAATTGCATGACTGAAGTTTTTTTAAATTAAATTTGGGAAGATTTTCATCAAATTTTAAAAAAATGAAATCACATAGTACTTGGCACAGTTGGAAAATCAGGGTTTTTTGGGCACACATGGGTAAGGTATCCGATGTATCTGAGACATATCAGATACGTATCCAAATCAGATAGAGGAATAAGTGTCTGGGGAAGGACAGAGGAGTTTCTGGCTACTCTGGCTTTCATTAGGAAATTTTAATATAGATTCCAGATTTGGTGTTTTTATAATCAGTTGCCATTTTTCCAGATCATGAGCAATTTCCAGAAGTTGTTCCTATCACTTGTCCGAAGGTGAGTCTCAGCTCCAATACTTTTCTTTGCCCCAAGGCAAGGTCCAGTCTGCTAATGCACGCCTCGCCCAAGATGTACTTCCTTTCCTTAGCTAGATCTCTTTATCCTTTTTGTCCCGAGATTGTGCAAGTCCTTTTGAGTGTGTATTCCAATAATTCTTTTTTTAAAAAAATTAAAAATTAACTACTCTATCTCGAATCAGGAACAGCATTACTTAAGGGCCCGTTTGGCCCCTGGAATAAACCCGGAATAAGTATTAATCAATGCTCGAATAATCCTATTCACTGTTTGTCGCCACTTTTTCAATTTGCGAATGGGAAAAGTTATTCCCGTTTTTCGGCCAATGCAAGAATAAAATACTTCCCAAAAAAAGCTGGAATTCGTTTTATTCGAGAATAAGTCTATTCCAGAATAAAAGGTTTACTCCAAATTTAATAATTGGTCGGGTCCGCACGTTTTAGGGTTTTCTAAACAAAAGCGTCCAGAGATATTGTTTTCTCACCATTTCGTTCAAGAGCAGAGCCACGGATTTTCAAAGGAGAAGCACGGATTTTCGAAGCATTGCAGCGAAGGGTATGTTCTTGCAGTGTTCTTCTATGTTTCGCGAATGTTTTTGGTGTGCAGTTTTGTTCTGTGTTTGGCGAGTTTTTTTTTCGTGCAGAGTTGTTCTTCGAATCATCCTGAATGCATATTATGCTAGCACACCCAGCACTTCTTGTTTTTCTCCATACAATCTGAGTATAATGCCCACATTGTTGATACCCATTACAAGAATTTCTCTGATAATGCCCACATAAAACTGAGATTTCACAGGAATAGTCTCATGGACAGAGTGGTTAAAACCCTCGTTCACATTGAAGGTAGATGTAGAAAATCTCTGAGGGAACTTAGCCAGTTACTAAAAACTTATTAAGTATTGGAGCAAGAAATACTCATGTTACAAATGTCAGTTCTAATCCATCAGTTCGAGGTTAACTCAGATAGCCTAGCGCTTGAAACATGAAGATAATAATGAAAGATTAAAGAGGTAAATACCATAAAATAAGTTTGATTCCCTCAAAATAAAACAATCACTCAAAGTGTAACGTACTCCTCAATTAAACAGGTTGCTGAGTTTGCTTACTGAAAAATGTTGGCGGCTATGTTAAAAATGTTTCAGGAAGTCAGAATGCAAAGCTGGATAACTAACTTATAATCAAGCTAAAGTTCAAAAAAATTTCACTTAATTTTCAGCTTATATGCTGTTATGTAGGCTTGTTGAGGTGAAACTTGTGGTTAAGCATTCTTCAGGAAGATTCGAATGGGGCAGGTAATTTGTTTGGAAATCTTTCTGTTTCATAATCTAAATGCAATGAATCTAAGTACCCACTCCAACTTGCGAGAAAATTTTGTGATTCTTTACACAAAAGAGGGGAAAACCTTATGATTATGTATGTTTTAACCATAGTGATAATAGCTTAAATGACCTGCCAGAAAGTCTCTGTACTTTGCCATATTAATGATCACCTAAAGTAGCACTTGTACTCATAAGAGGTTCAAGCTGTACACCTATAGAAAAATAAAGATAAACTTAGAATGTATTTTAACATTATATAATTAGTCTCTCATTTAATGGAATCATAGGATAGACTAATTATGGGCACTGGCTTCACATGTCGATCTTTGGACACTAATAAAACATTTGAATGGTAAATTCTTTAGTAAATTCTATTCAATCTGACAGATAATGATTTATGTGTTTATGGGTTCAAGTCCAACCATAACTTGTTAGAAAAGCTCTAACTGTAACAGAGAAAACCTAGGAGTATAAATATACAATTCTGACAGGTTCTGAAAGTTCAAGCTACAATCAAAAACTGCGATATGAAGTATTGAATATTTACAGAGAAAAGTATTCTCGTCTATTCAAGAAAATTAAATCACAGAACACATATCTATCTGTTCTCAAAATGGAAAGAGAACAAAACAGCAGAGAAAACCAATCAGTTCCAGCTAATATTTTGAACATAAGCTAGACTTTCCTGTGGAGGTATGATACCGTGTTTTGACCAGGAAATGTACAAACACAGTATGATTGCTAATATTCTCACATTTTTTTAACAGCTCCGCACACCTGATAAGAGTGTTGAATAACTGATAAGGGTGTTGAATAACTGATGATAATCTTATTGAAGTCTAGCAAATTAGTAAAACAAAAGCACTCTTAAAATCCTATCTTCCAAATGCTTTTATCTTATCCTAAATTTGTGACTATTTAAAAATTATAATCTTGTACAAATTTGTCAAATGCCTTTAAATTCACTCCTTTTCTTTACTGTATAAAGGTGGTATTTACAAACACATGAGATCCTAACTAATGGTCATTGCAGAGATCCTGAAATATTTATAATACACCATCATGGTTGTTAAAACTTTTTTTACATTAAAAATCAAGCCAGACAAACATAGGCTACAACATTTTGGATTTAATTACCACTGAAGTAAACCCAAAAGATTATTTCACGCTGCTAGGATTGTCTCAAGACTCTTGTCTCTAGAAATCTTCAACTGCAACTGAGTCAGGAAAACAGAAATTTCAATTACCACACTTCGGAAAATGTAACGTCTCTCTTCCACCATTGGAGATTCACATGAAATTCAAAATGTAATATTAGAATACCTGTAATATATGTAAAAGAAGCCTTTTGGATTTGATTCAGTTCTGCTCTCTCAGAGGTATAAGCAAGCAAATAAGCAATCCCTTTTTAACATTTCAGCCAATTTGGGATATGAATTAGGCGAATAAGAGAATAAGAGTACTTCAGCAAGAAAAATGAAATTGGGCCTCCATTGATGAAGCCGTTATTGCAGACAACTTTCTTCATTCTTTGCAAAATTCATGGTTGAAACCATTTTGCACACAAATTTCTTCAAGAATTTTGCAAGGAATGTAGAAAGATGTCTCCAACAATGGCTTAACCATGGAGGCCTAATTTCATTTTCTGAAGTCAGCATCCTTTGTACAGGTTGCACATACCCAAGTCAAGTATAACCCAAATTTTATTACCCATATCAAGTGTGGACGAATTTTTATCAGCAAGAACAGAAGTCTACCTTATTTACATATCACACAAAATAGAAACAGACCAATATAATGCTGCCAATGCTAACACATATAAACATCCACACTACCTATAATCTCTGTCTCCTGCTCTAATGGCAAATGATGAAAACGAAATCAATAACAAACCAAGAGTAAAACCCACTCACCATTTTAAGGCAAACAAGAATCTCAATACAGTGCCATGAGAACTGATCGTTTAAATTTACAGAGGAGTTGCAAAAGACAAACCGACATTTTTCAAACTTATTTTCTCTTTTGAACACCGAACAATTTTAGAAAGAACTCTAAAAAAATCCTAGATTTTCCCTCTTACTTGAGGAGCTTTGTGCAATATTCAAGAATAACTTCACATGAGATTATCTTATTTTGCATTACCATCACCACTTCCTCTGTTTGGGGATGTTTGTGGATATGATTCTTTTTAATGTTTGATATGCTAAGGGATCTGTATTGTCTGGATCTGAACATCCTAATGAAATTATCTTGATTTCTGAATTGCAGGAACAAAGAGGAAATATTCTGTGTGGGTTCATTCTGTGACTTTAAATCCAGATCCTATTCAGAAAGACAAACAGCCCACATTCACAATTTCTGCCATTTCTAGTGAGTAATACGAGTTCTCAATATAAATGCTGCAAACATTTAATAATTATTAGTATAATGGAGTTATAATGGTTCTCCAAATATTTTGTTTAATATTTCATTTTTTAATTTTAACTTATCTATATTGTAAGAATTATTGTTTTCCTGTTATAGAGTATAAAGATTGATTGTACATACCTTATATTGCATATAAAGATTCTTAAATAGTATATGGATCAATAGATATTGTAATGGGTTGCAAAACTAGAGAAGTTCATTGGGAAACTCTTATGCTAGAAAATAGATCCTTTTCTTGTGCCATAAGTAGGCCTAGAAAACCCCATTGTTTTAGTTTTTTCTATGCATGAAATTGGGAAACTCTTGTGCTAGAAAATAGATCCTTTTCTTGTGCCATATGTAGGCCTAGAAAATCTCTTTGTTGTTTTGTTGTAGTTGTCATTGTGTTTAATCATATGCAAGTACTAAGTTATATTGCCTTTTAGATAATGGATCTTACCAGACAGTCACACCTTCAAGGTCTCGCTCTTAGGAAGAAGAGAGTCAGTATTTCTCTTGCATGCGTGCTTGCAGCCATTGCGGCAGCCATAGTGGCATTTGCAGATGAAGAAAAAAAACAAAAGCGTCAGCGCTTAAGGGATGAAATTCCTTTTTATAAGCGTATCATCCATTCCAACAACACGGATTGTCATGACCAAATACGCATGACTAGACGAGCCTTCTTTCAGCTAGCAAATATTCTAAGGCAAAAAGGAAGCATCACAGATACGGAAAATATCACATTAGAGGAACAACTAGCGATGTTCCTACATACCATTGGGCACAATCTGCGTAATCGTAAGATTGCCCATAACTTTGGGCACTCAGGAGAGACAGTTAGTCGATACTTCCACAAGTTGTTGACGGCTATCTTAGCACTCCATGCAAATTATCTTCTACCCCCTGGTCCTAACACTCCTCCAGAAATTAGTGGGAAGGACCGGTTCGACCCATACTTCAAGGTAAATTTCCTTGCCATACACATTTGTTTGATTGAGTCTTAATCCCGTTTCCACATTTTCATTGGATTATCCATTTGCTGACTATAGGATTTTGTCGGAGCAATTGATGGATCCCATATACCAGTCACTGTCGATGTTGACCTCCAAGCCAAATATCGTGATAGAAAAGGTAACTTGTCACAAAATGTTATGGGTGTATGTTCATTTGATTACCAATTTCAATACGTCCTTGCTGGTTGGGAAGGGTCTACTGCAGATAGCCATGTTCTAGCTTCGGCTCTGTCCAGATCAGATCCACTTGTGGTTCCCCCAGGTATGTAGACTATGATTGTCATATTCCTACATACGATAAATTGGGCATTGTTATATTAATATTCTTTTTTATATACAGGAAAGTATTATTTGGTCAATGCTGGATATCCAAATGCACCAAGATTTCTTGCTCCTTATAGGTGTACACGTTACCACCTAAAGGAATTTGTAAGAGAAAACCTCATAAACACAGCATAGGAGTTGTTTAACCATAGACACTCGTCTCTTAGGAATACAATAGAGCGTACATTTGGCATTTTGAAGCAGCGTTTTCCTATATTGAGGCATGCAACATCTTATAAAACCTTGACACAAACCAAGATTGTTTTAGCATGTTGCATTTTACACAACTTCATTACGAGAGAGGATGGCATTCCACCGGAGGAAGAATGTGAAGAGGAAGGTGGTCGTGACGGGATAGATGTACCATTGCTTGAGACTTATGGTTTGACTCAGCGTGATAGAGATGACTGGGGGATGTTTTGAGATGAAATAGCAAGGAGGATGTGGGAAGACTATAGATCTCGATAATTTTGTGAAGTTTTTTTTGGTTTATTGAAACATTAATATGACATTCTAAGATGCCATATAATTTGAGATTGTAAGTTTGTTCAAATTCACAACCTGAAAAATGGTATATTTTACATGGTGAAGTCATTGTATATTAATCTGGAATAATCAGCTCTTTTTTAAAGACTTGCAAACATGTTGAAGAATGAGATAAATGTTTACATGCTTAGAATTAATTCTTAATGATTGTTCATGGTTTGAATGGATAAGCTCCTCTATTCTTTTCTATCCTTTTCATTGTTCTAATCCCTTCTCTTTCCCTATATACGCTCTGAATATTGTTTTTGGTGACAAAGAATTGGTTGTAGACACAGCTGCTCCTGCATGAGTTGTGTTCAAATGGTTATTGAATTCAATTGGGAGATTATAGAATCAGACAATTTGAAAGCTAGTACTGGTGGGTGTGTGCATTGCTCTGGGAAATTGTATAGGAAATGCTTCATCTTCTACTTCTCTTCAAAATGCAGTTGTCGTTTCTATGTACCATATTTCATCATTATTTTTTTATAGTCCTATGATGTCTTTTGGAACCATATAAGATTATTATTATAATTGTTTCTTTATGTGCATCATATCATCTTCCTCCTTTTATATCTCCTTCAAGGGCATTGATTTGGGCGTTCTATTGGCGCCAAAATTATATGGTATTGTTCCTAAATTTAAACAAATTTGTATCCTCTTCTCATTGTCACCTATGGTGGAGTAACATTTCTTTTCTCACTGTACATTCATTGTCTTTTATGCTATTTGGGCGATGAGTTTAGTATTTCATTAGTTTTATCTAACAATTTCATTTTCCTGTATCTGTTGCCATTTATATCCATCCAATCTTCTTCCTCTGTTCTGCTAATCAGGAAATTTCAATTGGCCGACAGAATTTTAATTACTGCCATATCTTTTTCATCTTTAAGTTTTGCCATAATCCTTGAAAATCCATATACTCTGTAATCTTAATGGCCACACTCATGGTCATCATGGAGGATTTGATGGTCATGGTCATAGCCATGCTCATCATGAAGGGTTTGGAGGTCATCACGCTCATGCCCATCATGGAGGATTTGATGGTGGTCATCATGGAGGAATGCATAGTCATGGGGGATTTGATGGCGGTCACCATGCAGCAATTCATAGTCAAGGAGGATTTGATGGTGGTCATCATGCAGCTACGCAGAATACTGGGGGATGTTAAGGATAAATTAGAAACCAGATTTATATCATTATATTTGGGTTTGGAGCTTCTACTCCCCCTTTATGCTTTGTACATGGGTACAAATTATTGTAACCAGATTTCTTTACCTTGTTATTAATTGTAAACTTTGTAATTAATTCTATTAATATATTTATTATTCTTTGTAATCTAAATATGTATATTTTTGTTTAGAAATATGATTGATATCTTATAATTGTATTTAATTAAATGGTTTCAAGTATTCTTTGTTTTGACTAGACATATATAATTTTATAATAGACCTCAAGAATACTGATAACTCTAAATAATTATAATTAAACTATTATAAAATCTGTAAAGAATTTTTTGGGCTTGATAGTTATGGTGGTTTTTAAAAGAAATGATTTCTCAAGAATGAAGAGAAGATATTATTATTTCTTCATACAATCATCAATGGCATGAAACTATAGCCACCGGTTGTTATTAACTTGTTTTGTCAATGGTATGTAAAACCCACTTCAGAAAACAATATATCACAAGTTGGTACATCAATCTTTCTCGATATTAATAATTCCAGGTTTCTACAATTTATAGTGAATGATACAATTATTTCTGGACGAGATAGTGTACAGATTTTTTAATGGATAGTTTACAATCTATTCAGATAATATATCATAGAGTATGAATTTGATCCCTAAAGTTCAGAAGGCACTCTCCTATTTGATTTGTAACTCTATATTTAGTAAATGTAGCAGTTCCTAAAAGACTGGATCCCTAAGAACTATTTATTTAGCTTAGCAAATATAATTGCAGCCATCTCCTACTTCTACGGAATTGTTTGGAGGTCAGTCTCCTGAAAATTAGGAGTCCGTTTGCATCAATAGCTCATTCAAAACATAAAATTCTGTTCTTTACTCCTAATAATCTTTGACAATCTATACATTTAGTGAAAAGCATAAAATGAAGCTGCTCCAACTGACTTTGTTGAATTTGATAGTCCAATTTTAGACACTTCATGATGTCCAACTGAAGATAAGAAAATAAAGAAACAAGATAATAGAAAACATCAGATTAAAGCTTTGAAATCTCCTGGTGATCATTGTAAATGTTGCATCTATTTCTCCATAAGTACAATGAAATAACATGTCTAACACCATTAGCGATGACATCAGTATGAAGGCCTCTTTCCAGCTCAACTTGTATGACAGAATGGGCAGTTTTTAGGCTGGACCGTAATACACTTCAGTCTATCCCCAATGGACTGTTTGCAGTCTAATATCTTCCAGACCATGCTATGCATTTTATTTGACTATGCTCCCTACACGTTTCCTGCCAGTCTCCTGCACTATCATCAACATGTCAAATTTCTTGGTTGGGCGTCTGCTTGTGTTGTGTTTTTTAACTGTGCATTTCCTGTCCTCAGCTGCATCATCCAGAATTCAGCTAAGGACATGTGATAAAAATTCTTAAAGACAAAATAATGACTTGAGAATGTTCACAATGAACAGTTAAGGAGTTGTTTCACAATCTCCTTATTTCTATTACCGACATGATTTGACAGGAAGCTTGATCTAATCCTGAAGTTGGCAACATGATTTTCTGCTTTTCCATTCCCAAATCACCTCAACATACTGTGCAGCTCAAAATACTGTGCAACTGCTTTGTCGATTTTTTAAAATTTTATTCATTATTTAACAGTATCTTATTCATTATTCAGATTGTGATATGTAGGTCTTTTTCTGCCTTATCCTAACCACTCTCAGCTTAATATTATATTCTGTGATTCAGCAATGTCATTCACAGACCTTCTGACAAGCGTAGCCAACGATGCTTCTCAAATGAGCCATGCATTGGACAATGAAGTTGTTCAAACCAGCCATGTTAATCCTTCTGGCAGGATTGGATGGACGAAAGATATGGAAAGAAAGCTCCTAGAATTGCTCCACGAGCAAGTTCAGCTGGGAAGAAAAGCTGAAGGCGGTTTCAAAAAGGAAGCTTGGACTGCTATTGAAAAAAGGTTCAAGGAAGAAATGAAGATTAATTGACAAAGGAGAACTAAAAGAACAAACTGAAAACATGGAAACAAGATTACAGAATAATGAAAGAGTTAAAAAACACAAGTGGTTTTGAATGGAATGAGTCCACTCAATGTATGGACGCTGATGAGAAGGTTTGGGAGGAGATCTTGAAGGTAAAATGCTCTTTACAATTTTTTGTTATGTGTTAATCTATTTTAACAAGTTACAATTTTTTGTTATAAGTTAATTGATTCATTATGCCAACATGCAGCGAAAAGATTTCAAAAATGCAAAGGTCTTTAAGAGGCGGCCCTTTTATTACTTCAACGAGTTATCCGTCATTGTGGGCAATGACATAGCCGAAAGGAACGCAGCTGCAACACCGCTAGAGACTGAAGAAGGGGTTTTTGTAAATGACAGCTTTGATGTGGATTATGACGAGGATATCGCTGCACGTTTTCAAAGTGTTGTTGATTTGAATGATGATGATATCCCTACAAATGAACCCACTCAATCTACTACATCCGGCTCTACATTTCGCTCATCAATGGCATCAAAGAGGCCAAAGAGGAAGCGTTCCAGCATGGCAGGCTCTTTAGATGCCATATGTGAAACCATAGGTAAGATAGGTGACAGCATGAGGGAGACTCAAACTATGAAAATGGATGCATCTGAAGTGAATGTTGTCTATGAACAAGTACATGCTGCACTAGTAGCAATCCCTGGGCTTAGTGAAGAAACCTTGGTTGATGCATATGACACTTTTCTGATTGAACCTGGAAGAGCAAAGGGTTTCTTGATAATGAGTGAATCGCAGAGGGTCACATACATTAGAAGAAAGTTTGGTGGTCTATAGTTTTCTTCTATATTTATGTTCAGAACTAAATGTGATCTTCTTCCATATTTCTTTCTTTATCATCTGACATAGTGCTCAGATGGATGCTGGAAAATATTGTCAGTTTGAAATATTATACCATGGACATGTTTAGTCTTATTGCTATTGTACTGATGTTATAATGCAGTCAATTAATTTTGTTATTGTTATACTGCTGTCATGATATATATATATTGCTGTTAATACTGCTGTCACTGTCCTGATTTTGATATCGAAGCCTGATCATTCTGGTATTTTGATCCCACCTGGTAACTATGTTGGCCAAAAGCCATACTAAAAATCATCTGTTCTAGTATTTTGTATCTATGCTGCAGTATCCTGTAGCATCTTACATCAATTAATTAGCAATTAATTGGGCTTTAAGAGAGTAGACTGATGTGAATATCATGTAGAAGAAATAAATAGTCAACTTACTTTGTAAATTGATATCTAAACTGTAAGAGAAGCTAAACGGATTTAATGTCTGTTCACTTTCATTTAATGTCATTTGTATGTTATTGTTTTTGTTTTGTGTTTGGTAAGCTTGATACTGCGTTTCTATCGCCACAACTTTCTAAGACAAGTTATTACTGTCATTGTTTGAATCATTGAATTATGTCTCTCAGACTTGCATCTCTGGAGTCTTTTTGTATGTGGGATTGCTGTGAGAGTGAAAGAGGCCAGATGCCCTACAAAATAATGTCTTTGTAGAGTGCCTCACTGGTTTTAGCTTCAGTTGTAATTTTATAAATTTAAGCATATTTTGTTTGTTATTCTATGCAGAGGCTACAATGGCAGTATTACAGGAGTTCAGCATGTTTATGAAAGAATTTGTTTTTTAAATTTCTACAATATAAAGTAAGAAAAGGATATAGGCAGGTTTCTATTTAAAATATCAATTAAATAACTAAAAACAGCAAAACAAGTCTGAAGATTATAACATCGTACTGGAGAAAAGCAAAGATCTAAAGATAAAAAGTTGACTAAAACTAAAAACTACAAGCAACTATAAGATCTAATCACTCTGAGACTAAAATGTGTGATCAGACAGTCCAAAATATGAAAACTTCAGGCTACTAATATCAGTCTCTAGATCACATAAAAGAGTTGCAACTACTACCCAGCTAAAATTGGATATCCAAATACTCTATGATCTTCGATATCCAAAATTGGATATCTTTTAGGAGGGTGACCGATTATGATAGCTATGCCATAGTCTTTTTGTCTCAGAATCATGAGGTTCTCATAAATATTTTGATCTAATTCTAGTCATATCTACCATGAAATCCATATGAAACATCTTATGGCAATTTTTTTCTGTGATTATGTTATTCTAGCCCATGTGCAATAGGATGGCTAGAAACACCGTTGGAATCTCAATGTTGACCCTATACTAGTGATTAGTTGTGATGAAATCCCTCCCGAGAATACCCAAAATAATTTTAACCAGCATGATATTCGAGTCTATCAGAATTTCTTGCATCCTTTATTCAATCACAACCCCTAGAAAAGATACTTGTCTTTTGGGTTTCACAACCTTGAATAAAATGGGGGACTACATTATTAGTCTAATCCTATGAATAAAATGGGGGACTACATTATTAGTCTAGACCAAAGCGAGGCTTTTTATTTCCCCTTTCTTGCTTGGCTGCTCTCTCCAACAAATGATTTTACTTCCCCTTCTTCAGTGCTGCCCAGCTACCTGCATTTGTTAAAAAAACTTGAAAACCTCCTCCAAAAAGGATTATATTCCTGCCATTTTCTATTTTTCCCTCCAACTGTTGGTGTTCTCTCCCACCACAATGCACATAAAATTAGATTGTTATTAAAGACTACCATCTCTTAACACCAGTCCAGCCCTTGAAGAGAGACAAAACTGGGTTAATTTTACTTTGAAACTCCCATCACTGCTCTAAAATGCTTTCTTTAGGTGGATTGTATGATCGTTGGACTTAGACTTAGTACTAAATTGACCAATATATTTAATGAATCTTTGCTCACTCAGATAAAAAAATGTAACTAGACTAGGCAAATCCTTGACATGGGGATTTCTACTCAGAGATTTAAAGATTTCATAGCGAGGTTTGAGCCTTTTCTCTAGGCTTAGATCCAAAAGCATAAAATTTGAAGCAATAATTTTGGGATCAAAACCTGCAGTGCCTATCAAGAAATCAACATTTGCTGTCATTTTCTCTGTTGAAAGACGAAGTGCTTGAGGATGCGCCTTACGAATTTGACCAATTTGATGGAATCACATTATACACTGGCTTTTCCAAGATTAACTTGAATAATTTGTGAAATAATCCATGGCAAAAATATTATCCCAGTAATGATAGGTGAAGTATAATTTCAAATGCACACAATCAATCATTAGTTGTAATTCTATGCTATTTTAACAAATAGAATTTTGAGTCATAGAGTTCTTTTATATTACTGCATACTTACAATAAAGTCATATCTTCTAAGAGGATAAAACCATCTCAATGTGGATGCATTTATCTAGAAATAACTGTATTTCATTCACTTTTCTTTGCTAAATTGTGGATAGAACACATTGTTTTTATTATTATTTATATAAAGTTATAAACATTTAAAAGTTGAAAAATAGTATATATAACTCTGTCCTATCTGACCATACCCTTCCAGTTTGACAAACAAAGTAATAGGAAAATAGGAACCAGTGAATATAATTCCATCTTATTTAATCAATTATCAATTATGTCACAGTTGTACAATATAAAATACATGAGATATGAAATCCCTCAAGTACAGGGATTGTGAATTCCAGCCAAAAGAGGGATTTATGGAGCTTATTTTCAGGGTGAAGTAGATCCTCAAGGAATTAAAACAACATAAATTACTAGAATGTCAAATGCAGAAAACACCATGAAAAGTGGAAATCACGACATTACCAAACCAGTTGAAGTATGAAGCTAACCTAGGCTCACCAGTGAAATTATTCAAGATTAACCAAGATTAACTCAGAAATTCAGCCATAGATGTGGAGAAAAACCCACATTATAAAAGTTCTTAAAAAATGCAGTTAAGTAGTTGTAATTACAAATTATAGTATATTGAATAGGTGTATCAGCAGATAATACACTGTCCTCTTCTATCTGGTTATTATTTGCAATACATTACATACTTGTCCTCTGATATTTTGAACATGTAAATGCATACCAGCCTCTATTGAGATGTCATGTAAATGGAATCTTCAGATTGGTAGAAAAGACTGTCGAGAAATAGATCCGTGTTAATCTCACATTAAAATGGCAGAGAAAATTTACCATGGAAGAGCTGGATGACAAGAAGTAACAATAACAAACTTCACAATTTTTTTTCCTAGCTTAGATGCGGATACGATACCGTAATAGAGTTTATTTTTTATACAATATCTATTTGAGCATTGTTACACTCGATTGTTTTTTACAGTTTTGTGGGGGAGATCAATGGCTATGCTCAATGTGTCAGACTGCGAGTGTGGTGAAGGGGCTTGTGTTTTGAAAACCTCTCACACAGAGAAGAACCCTGGGCGACAATTTTGGAGCTGTCCACTTAGCAAGAAGGTTGGTAGTGGTAATGTATTTTATGTGGGCTGTATACTATTCATTAGAGTATGAAGTAATGTTGAGTTGATATTGCAGGGCGACAATGGATGCGGCTACTTTAGGTGGGCAGATGATGTGTCAGCTGCATATGTCCGCCCATTTGCACCTATTGTCGACAAAGCTCATCAGTATAGCTTGTGCTCTCGAGAGGCAGCTATGGCTGAGATTATCTCAATGGCGAAGGCTGAAATAATTTTTTTACGACGGCTATTGAGCATTTTAATTGCATTTATTTGTATTTTAATTGCGTTTGTTTGTTGGGAACATATGACAAGATGAACTTTGAATGTATCCCAAATAATTTGAGACAAAATATGGACATGTAATTGGTTTACGATGTAATATAATATATGAGGTGACTTGTTTATAATGTTGTCATCTCAATTTTTTTATATATGTGGTAACTTTTTTATAATGTTGTCATGCCAATTTTCTAGTTTTTACTTCGATATGACTTTGGATAGAAAAATATTAAAAATTAATAAAACGAGCAACAAAATTGATAAAAGTTGAAAAATTAAAATTTGTAAGAAAATAAATTTTTTTTATAATCTTAATTTTTTAAAATTAATAATACATATTTTTATTTTAATAAAATATATAAGTTAGAAATACATATACATTTTAATTATAAAAACCAGCAACAAAAATGATAAGTTCAAAAATGAAAAATGAAAAAAAAAAAAAAAAAAAAAAATAATCCTTATTCCCATTCCACATTATGGGATCCAAATGCAGAATAGATTAATTCCCAATCATATTTCAGGTGCACCAAACAGGCCCAAACCTTATTCCAGCGTTCATTTTGAGCATTAATTAATTCCAGAATAGGTCCTTATTCTAAAATAGGCCTATTCTGAATAAGTTAATTCCATGCACCAAACAGGCCCTAAATTACTCCGTGGACATCCCTAGTTCCTTGTGCAAATCAATGTTGTCTTCCAGTCCTTCAACTGGGCCATCATATACAAATATCTCACTCTCACAGTTTCTTCATGGAGAATTTTCCCACTTCCATGCATTCTTTGAATCGTTGCTTTTCTTGCACATTGATAAGTTTCGTTCATTTTAGTTTTCAACATATGTTCTTTGACAAATCTCCAGGATGCCAGTCTTGCTGGACAACCGCGGGAATGTCTCAATCTTCTCCCATGGGATTCGCTTAACAAAACACTGTACAGTAGAAATTTGCCGAAATATATTCCAGAATATCAAACGACTTAACGCACAATTGCCATTGGTATAAAGCTCACGGAGAAGCAAGACGCTTAAAGGTATGCAGTTTGACTAGATATATTCCAGAATACTATGAGGGGACCCCGATGCGACAACAAGATGTAAGGTCAGCAATACAAAGACGAACGAAAAGCGTGGAACGGAAAAGTCAAAAACAATATCTTTGAAATTGAAAAATAGAACAAAGATCCTGAATAGACCCAGCTATGGAAAGTCCCGTGAATAGTCTCTGTCAGTTGAGAAGAAACTTTCATACATTCTAGCATCAAAGAACTATTGGAAGAGCTGCTGAGAAGTTCAAAACGAATGTGGAGAAACGGATAATTTACAGAGCAGAAAGGAAACGCAAATCTGAAATAAGAAAACATAGAAAAGTACAAAACAATCAGCTTAGAAACAAATAATGAAGAGATAAGATTTTGGTTGTGGCTAATGGGAGGCTGTGACTAATGAAGCAGAGAGAATGAGTGATGAAAAGCTGATAAAGCATTTAGAAGGGTTTGAGAGAAGTTTGAGATGGAGATTTACCACTAAAAGCGATGCCGTAGCAGGCAACGACACAGGTCTGAATGACGGTGTTCTCCTGCTTGGTGAAAGGGGTAGTCCATATCTGAAGCTTGGAGAGGAGGGCAATCCATGTCTTGACGAGGAAGAAGCCGAGGAGGCCTGCCGCCACATTGAGCGAAGGAATGATTCCCACCGTCAGATTCAACTTGTGCGTTATCACACAAAACACTCCGCCCAACAGACCACTCACCACCACACCACGCACTGTGATTTGGTCCTGCCATCTCCCCACCTCCTCTACTTCTAATTCTCCATCCGCTTCTGCATCCCCCAATAACAACGCCCTCTCCATCTCTCTCCCTTTCTCCTATGTCCCTGGTTCGAATGCCGGTATCAGATTTATTGTATTGCTTTGTTACCTACTGTAAGAAAATCAGATCTTGTCGCTAATGACCATCGGTAAACTACCTACTATTGAGCCAATTTACACTCTACTCCAGCTACCACCTCATCCTTACCATCATCACTATTGTTTTGTCTTAAAAATCCGATTCCTATCTGATTTGCATCTTCTTCCGCTTAATAACAAAAGGGTCTTAGGACAATCATTGATTACGTCCCAGGCTGCCAGATGACTGAAATGTTTATAACCGTCTATCGTTTTGAGTTGATTTTTTATTATTTCATTCAAAATGGGGATTCGTAATTCTTTCTACCTGTAAACTCTGACCATTTCACTGTGTCTTCGTAGTTTTACACTTTTTTAAATGCCGAAAGCGCCTAGTAAAATACATCATTAAGGAATAGAAGCATTTTGCACCATTTATATTATTACACGGCATCAGAATACGTACACCACATTCATTCCACACAATCGTTGAATGTGAATGTGGACTAAATTACATTGCTCCGATTTGATCTACCGTATGGATTTTGACATAGTGAATTGGAATGTGTCCGTATGCCAATAGCAATTTGTTTACTTAATGATAGATAGATAAAATTGTAATTTCTACTAGACTAAAAATAGTTTATGGGACAGCTAGATAATTTAAGCCAATTTCTCAAATGTACTTGGTTTTTTTCTTGTGCAAGTTGATAATGAGCACACCTAACTTTCCTAAATAGATTATGTTCTAATTATAGAGTCTAATTAGGTATTAATAAATTTTAATAAGGTTAATAAGAATTTACATCTTATATTATTATATGTTTACTTATTAGTAAAAATCTACTTGACCAATAAAAGTTAACAATTATGAAATGTCTTCTATATATCTCATCTTCTTTAAAAAAATTGTACTTTAATCATTAATAAATTTAAAAAGGGCTACAAATCAAGGCAATGTCTATGCAATCGTCAGAAACAACTGTTGGGTGAATTTAAATTTAATAAATAAATGCAAGTTAATGGTCAAGTCAGGTGGAATTTGTCGGCTGTTGCCTGAATTTAAATTTTCAATTTAATAAATAAATGCAAGTTAATGGTCAAGTCAGGTGGGATTTGTATAGGCTGGCTACAAATCAATAGTGTGTTTGACCATTATAAGTCAACAAAAATGCTTCATGTACACTTTATTTCCAAAAAAAAATTATATTTTAGTCATTATAAATTTTTAAAAGGCCAATAAAAATTTGCATCTTATACCACTACATGTTCATTTATTAATGGAAGTGTATTTGATCAATAAAAGTCAACAATTACTTGTATATGTCTATTTCTAATTCAAGATAAGTTGTACAAAATTACACACTTTTACACTCAAAGTTTAAAACATTAATGTTTACAATTACATATTCTATTTACATATACATAAGGAGAGATAATGGTGCCTAATTTGTCATTAATATCAAGCCATTATCAATTTTATAGGCTATACATTGCACATTCTCCCACATTTCCTCTCACATCTTCATATATTAACTCCATCTACTATTAATACTTGCACATAAGTGAATGGTATGAGGCTCCCGCATAAATATAAAAATAAATATTAAATGAAATATAAAAATTAATTCATTCAAAGCATTGTAAAAATCAAACAAAAATGGCACCTCCAGTATGAAATGGTTGATTCTTTCTCACATATATATGTACTAACATATAAAATATATAAAGACCTATAAATGAGGTTGTGTATAGTACTAAAGTCAACTATTAAAAATCAAAGGGTCCAAATTCAGAAACAACAACATTGTCCATTTTTAATCATATCAAAGTTATGCCTAAGATAATATTTTAGTCAGATGTTAAAAGTCGAAGGGTCCAAAATTATAAATAGCATCTTCAATTTCATAAATAGCTATATATTTCTCTCCTATACACCTTATCATTTTTGTTATGGTTTCCAACTACACACATCATGTGTGTGTGTGTGTGTGTCAAACTCTACAATAAACAACATCATCCTTTTTATAATCATATCATAGTTGATATGACAAATATATATGCTTTCCAAGTTTATATACAACAACATTTTCGTTGTTTATTTTATAGCTATATCTACTCATGTTCATAGCATTATTCATGTACTCTTCTTGAATTTTATGTATGTATGTATGTATGTACACAAACATATGAAAGCCTTAAAAATTTATTGTTTGATCTTGTTGTTTGTTGACATCTTCTTGGGTGCATAGTAGTATTCATTGTTCATAGCATTGTTTATGTATTGCTTCTTAATTGTATTTATGTATATGTATATGTATATGTGTGTAGCATCCTAAATTGTAAGCATTTACAATTTTGGTCCTTGGTTAGGCCCTATTTCAGTGTCCAAGGCTTTTGTGCCCATTATGATTAAGCACGCCTTGATTTCATGCACATTCTCAAAATCCTCATATCAAAAATTGGCCCCTGATTAAAATTTGAGCCATTTTTCCTCGTAAAGGATGTATGAGGTGATTGAATTGCCCCTACATCAACAAGCACCCCTTACACACTAACTTGGGTATACATTTGAATTGGAGGTCAGTATATTGATTTTGGGCAAGATTTCAAATCCTTGTTGACCTCCTTCAACTTTTGAGCCATGAAATGGCTAGGAGGGGTATAAATACAAGGCTATCTCCATCATCTTGGAATCCATCCATCAACTTTGAATTGAAGAGGTTACATTGCAAGCATTCAAGGAGCAATCAAGTTCAATTCAAGAATCAAACATGGAAGATGTGGAGTAATGTCTAGATTTGAGCATGTGTGAAGGCTTTCATGTTCTTCCTATCCTAGATCCAAGGTCAAGACTACATTAAGACAACTTTAAGCATCTTCATGAGTAATTTGACACTTGTGAAGGTATAACATCTTCTCAATCCTCTACTACTGATAGCTTACTTTTCCTTTATGCAATTTCAATTTAATTTCAAGGTGAATTTCTATACAAGGGTTTGACTAGGGAAAACCCATTTATCCCAACATTTTCCCCATTTTCTATGTGCAGGTGACAAGTGGTTTAGTTTATGATATGGATTCAGAAACGCACAATAGTTTTCTTTAGATCTTGGGTTCCTCATCAACTTTTGGTAGAGAAAGGGTGACTCCCACAGGCAAGGGTGAGTCCAATTACTCTATGCACTCTAGGTTGCTCTTAACAAGTAGATTGGGTTGAAACTTTTAATGTAGTTTAGTGGCTTTGTGTGCTTCTCATATTTGGTTTTGGAATTCGCATATCAGTTTGTTTGTTTTTTGTATACACAAATCATCTCCATTGCATTCTATTTCATCATATTTATCTCATTTCTCCATTCCAGATTGTATCAATCAATCTACTCTAATGAAGGAAGAAACTCTTCCACCTATTTAGTATTTGATTTTTGTTAAGCCTAGTGGATACTTTCTCCTTCCTAATGTTTAATGAAAGAAAGATGGAATTTAGGATGTGATGCTTCTTTTCTTGTTTGATCATCCTAATGAACCTTCATTCCAACCACCCTCCTTCCTTCATCATTCTAATTTTTCATCATTGCATTTTGGTGAAACCAATGTCCTTACATTTCTATTCTAATTTAGTGTTTAGATCATATTTGCATTACATTTTGAATAATTAGAGTTTAGTTTATGTATTTCATTAGCTTGTATGTGTAATATTAATGATGCATTAAGTCTTATTTTTCATGATCTCTATCTTTCTACTCCAGATCTAATTTACATTTACTTCATAAAATGTTTAAATAATCAATTCATTACTAGTTTACATTGTTTAAACATCTCTTTCTTTCATTTTTTTGTGCATGAGTTTCATCCCCTTGAGCCCTACAAATAACATACATGTGAGAAGAAGTTGTAGACATATGGGTTCCTTTAAAGGTGTTGATCCTAAGTCCTCTAATGTATTCCATAGGTTTGTAGATGATACCACTGTGCCTACTAATGAAATACCTACTATTGTTGATAATTTGTCTTCTCGTGATGAAGATGAATCCTTAAGAGTATCTCTTGCACAAGCGCAAAAAAATTCTCATGATTTTGAAAATATTGAGCAATGCTTAGGTCAAGAGCATTTTAATAGTGAGAAAATCCCCTTAGTAGAAGGATTGAGGAAGTTAATTCATAATGATTAACATGGTATTGATTTATTGTGTGGCATAACCTATATTATTGATGACAATCTCAAGTCTATTTATGCTCAAGGTCTTAATCCTACAAACCATGTTGAGAATTATATTTGTATTCCAACATCCTTACCCAACGTACCTACATATACTCCATATATCATTGTTATATCTATTTAAAATGTCAACCCTATACATGTTAGTCTTGGAAGTATTCCTAATCCTGTCATCCCTCATCCTATAAATGTTCCATGTATTTCCCAACCTTCATCCATACATACACACCATAATGTACCACCTCTATCCATTTCTCATAACATTCTACATCGTTCATTTTCATACGTGTCTATTACCAACATATCCGCTAAAGACACCATTAATAACCTTGCACAAAGTATTTCCTTCTTACAACATCCACTTGCTTTAACATTCCCAATTTTGGCATTGCTAGTCCCTTTTCCCAAGATATCATTCATTCCAGTATCCCTCAATACATAGAAACACCTCACTTGGAGACATACAATGGAAAAGTTGATCCCTTGAATCATGTGAAAACATTTCAAGCTTTGTAAAGTGAATTCTCTAATAATCATAGTCTTATGGCTAAATTGTTTACTAGGACACTTAGAGATAAGGTCTTACAATGATTTTTGTTCATTGTTCTTCTATTATATTGATTATTTCCCAAAGCTTGCTAATGTGTTCATTCAAAAATTTTGAAATAATATTGGTCCTTAAATTTCTTTAACTAATTTGATTTATTCTAAGCAAGGTGTTAAGGAAAAAGTGATTGATTTTATTGGTAGATTCAAACATTTACATGCTCAAGTTTCTTATCTTGTGCTTGATATAGATGTTTAATGTATTTTCATTTCTAGTTGCAAAAAACATTTAGAGATAAAATATTGTTTAAGTTTACTTCTTTTACCCAATTGTGTGCAATGCTTCATAATTATCATCTTCAAATGAGTCAATTTGGGTCATCCACTCTAATGGCTCCAATTGATAAGAGTGACACCTCTCAGCGATCATCCCAAAAGTTCCAAAAACCCAACAAAGGTTCCATCAAGATCATTAGTTCTATTCTAACAATGTTGGTGCATAAGTGGTAGTTGAAACATTAGGTCTGGTTCCTTTTCCATTTGTGTTTAAACCATCTCGTACTTATACATCTCTTATTTTCATAATGTTATGTTGAAGTTGATTAATTCCAATGTTTTGAAATGTTCTCCTGTCAAATTGATTGACCTTTCCAAACCATTGCTAACTTCCCATGATCTCAAAGCCTTTTGTCAATACCATTGTTAACATGTCCATGATAATGGTAAGTTTTTATATTTTAAGACTGTCATCCAAGACCTTAATGATAACAATGCCATAACTATTGAGGGTGTGAATAATAAAGGAAACAAATTTGTTTCACCCCTAACCAAAATTTGTAAATCTACACCAATCCTTTGTCTTTCCATTCTACCAATACAATTGATCTTACCACATTGCCTTCTTCAACCAATATTATTGTTCCTCTTGAACCCACTACCATGAATATTGATAATGTATGTAATATGGACAATAATATTATTAATCTCATTGATCAATCCAAACTTAAACCTCAGTTTTACATTACATTTGATCCTAAGGAGACTATTAAGGAACCTAATGGTCCTCTTCTATTTTTACAAAGATTAATTATAAGTTCTCTCAAGGTGTGTTTATTGATCCTACTTGGATGGTGAATATTATCATTAAGAAACATATTTACACAAGATACTTTCATCAAGATTCCTATGACAAATCAAGTGTGATAATTAAGAATTTTAATGGTTTTACTTAACCTACATATGGTACCATCATTTTTCCCATAGAAGTTTGTAATAAATACTCAAATGTCACTTTTTTGTCATCCCAACTTCCAATCAATTCCAAGTGAGACTTGGCCTTCCTTGGCTCGCTTCTATGAAATCTATTTTATATCATATCCATGGTGTTTGAAATTTCCCCATGATTGAGAAATCACCATAATTAATCACAATCTTTATCATCCTTTATCAAGTTGTGGAAACTTTTACCTTGACTTATTTTGGCCTACCATACCTCAACCATTGCTATCTCACCAAGACAATCTCTTCCTATCCTACCAAAAACTTAAAATCCAAAAGATTATAAACTAAAAATTCCTATGGATGTCTCATCTCCTTGTCCTAGACCTAGACTCCTTATCATACCTCTTATTCCTCCTACCTATGCTTTCATTCTACCTCCTATATCTTACAAGAAATTTGCATCCTCTATCATTAATCCTAGTGAGGTTATTTTCATTATTCCTCCTAAAGAAGAAAAGAAACCAATATAATATTGGTCCTTAAATTTCTTTAACTGATTTGATTCATTGTAAGAAAGGTGTTAAGGAAAAAGTGATTTATTTTATTGGTAGATTCAAATATTTGTATGCTCAAATTTCTTATCTTGTGCTTGATATAGATGTTCAATGTATTTTCATTTCTAATTTGCAAAAAGATGTTAGAGATAAGATGTTGTTTTCTAAGTTTACTTCTTTTACCCAATTGTGTGTAATGCTTCATAATTATTAGCTTCAAGTGAGTTAGTTTGGGTAATCCACTCTAATGGCTTTGGTTGGTAAGAGTGATGTCTCTCAATGATCATCCCAAAAGTTCTAAAAACCCAACAAAGGTTCCATCAAGATCAACGACTATTCTAACAATGTTGGTGCACAAGTGGTAGCTGCAACATTAAGTGTGGCTCCTTTGTCATTTGTGTTTAAACCATCTCATACTTTTACATCTCTTCTTTTCATAATGTTATATTGAAGGTGATTAATTCTAATGTTTTGAAATGTCGTCCCATCAAACTTATTGACCTTTCCAAACCATTGCTAGCTTCCCATGATCTCAAAGTCTAATGTCAATACCATTCTTAGCCTGACCATGATAATGATAAGTGTTTCTGCTTTAAGAATAACATCCAAGACCTTAACACTAGGTCAGGGACGAGAACTAGAGGGCGCATCCAAAAGAAGGTCCCCAAAAAATTGAAAGATCTGAAGGAGCTGCAAGAAACTATCCAGAAGATGGAAGACCTCCAGAAGAAGGCTGGGGAGATGATAACAAATAATTAACTAGTTCTTGCTGGTAGTTGTTTTGTAGTTTGTTTTTGCTTTTAGATTCTACTTTGAACTGTTCGGTTGTTGGTCCCTGTTGTTGTTTTTCAACAGGTGTTTCACTTTGTTTACTTTATTGCTCTATCTTAACGTTGTTTTGTACTCTAGTTTTGGGTCCATATAATACATGCTTTTACCTTAATCAAAAACATCCAAGACCTTAATAATAATGATATGATAACTATTGAGGGTGTGAATAATAAAGGAAACAAATTTGTTTCACCCCCTAAACAAAATTTACAAATCTACACCAATCCTTTGCCTTTCCATTCTACCAATACAATTGAGCCTACCATGTTGCCTTCTTCAACCAATATTATTGTGGCTCATGAACTCACTACCATGGATCTTGATAATATATGTAATATGGCCAATAATATTTTTAATCTCATCGATCAATCCAAACCTAAACCTAAATGTAAACCTTAGCTTTCCATTACATTTGATCCTAAGGAGACTACTAAGGCACCTAATGGTCCTCTTGTATTTCTGTAAAGATTAATTATAAGTTTTCTCAAGGTGTGCTTATTGATGGTACTTGGATGATTAATGTTATAACTAAGAAACATATTTACACAAGATAATTTCATCAAGATTCCCATGACAAATCAAGTGTGATAATTAAGAATTTTAATGGTTTTACTTGACCTACCCATCGTACCATCATTTTTCCCATAGAAGTTGGTAAGAAATACTCAAATGCCACCTTTTATTTCATCCCAACTTCCAATCAATTCCAAGTCAGACTTGTCCTTCCTTGGCTCACTACTATGAAATATATTTTCTATCTTATCCATAGTGTTTGAAATTTCCCCATGATTGAAAAATCACCATAATTAATCATAGTCTCTATTAGCCTTTAGCAAGTTGTGGAAACTTTTACCTTGACTTATTTTGGCCTACTATGCCTCAACCATTGCAACTCACCAAGACAATCTCTTCTTGTCCTACCAAAAATCAAAACCCAAAAGAGTATAAACTAAGAATTCAAATGGATGCCTCATCTTCTTTCCCTAGACTTGGACTCCTTCCCACACCTCCTATTCCTTCAACCTATATCTTCACTCTACCTCCTATATTTTACAAGCACTTTGTGTCCTATATCTCTAAACCTATTGAGGTTCCTTTCATTCTTCCTCCTAAAGAAGAGAATAAATCAATGTTGATTGATCCTAAACCTACCCAATTATCAAACAAAACCAAACACAATTATTGTGTTCATGATCACTACCATAGACATCATACTAGAAATCGTGAGCTAGCTTCCCAAATCATTTCCTTCTCTAAGACACCTCATAGTGCTTTGATTTTCTTTGAGAAGCCTATGCATATCCTAAGGAAGGAAGTTAATCTAAAGAAACTTAAATTGCCTAAATATGATGATTATTCTTTTTGTATTTATAAAGGTTGTATTGTTATTAATTTAGATAATGAGGATACTCTTGATGATGATACAAATGGTAATAATGTGAGTGATATTGATCCTAATAACTTTAGTGATATGTATGAGGTCATTGAAATCAATCATGAATTATTTTCAAAATTCTCACAAATGTTATCCCTAGCTCCTTGTGACAAACAAAGGGATTCATCATTAGAGCATGGTCCTTGTCTGGAACTTGTAGTATCTCCATCTCCCATGCTTGACATTATTCTTGTGTGTTTCCCACCTTACTTAAGAAAAAGGTTTTAAAATAATTTTTATGGTCGACCACAAGGGTGGTGATCATTTGGATGCAAATTAGAATCAAGAAAATCATTGTTTTCTTGCAAAATATGACTATGATTTGTGTTATATGTGTTGGTTTTTTAAAAGGTTTACACTACAAAATATCTACCAAGCTAATCAATCAATTTCCTATGAAGAAGCCAACTCTAGTAATTATAAATCTACGAGGCTTGCACTAGCTGATCAAACCAAGATGTAAAAGGTTTTAAAATAATTTTAATGGCCAACCACAAGGGTGGTGACTATTTGGATGAAAATTGGAATCAATAAACTCATTGTTTTCTTACAAAATATGATCATAATTTGTGTTATACATGTTGGTTCCTGAAAAGGTTTACACTACAAAATAGCTACCAAGATGATCAATCAATTTCCTATAGAGAAGCCAACTCCAGTAATCAGAAGTCTTTGAGGCTTGCACCAACTAACAAGGACCTAGTAAACCCTTATGCACTTTAGGCTCTACAAAACCAAGGCAAGTAGACCTTTAATGCCCTTTAATACATACTCTAAAGAATCACAAATTACATTAATAAAGCAGATAAATCTCATATGATGCATCAACATAAGAGTGAGATAGTAGATAATGGCTAGTTATCCATTGAACATCAACCTATATGGAGCATGAGATTTGGGGAAAAATAACAAAATAGCAAACATAAATGGAAAGATATTATGTGATTTAATCAATTTGTTGTAGAAAAGACCACTTGGACAAGAACAACAACACATATGTAAAATCCACAACTAGTTGAGATCAATGCCTCATCCCATTGGGAAATGGAGTCATCAGAAGTACAAAACCATACAATAGAGTTTTATCAATAGCCTTTGATCTAAGAATATTACCTTACAATATCCTTCAACAGTAATCCCAACCCAACCTACTTATCAAAATCCTTGCACAAGCCCAACAAATCTAAAACTTCTATCAAGCATTTAATTGACCCATTAGACCAAATGATGAAATAAAATCACATATCTCACAACAAGACACTAAATGGGATAAATCTTTATTTTATTTCATTTAAAACTTAATTGAGTCATACACTGGAGAGATTTGAACGAAAACTACATTTCATTGAAAAATATAAGCTACCTTTGTCATATAACAAAATACAACTTAAAATACCCAAAAACTAACAAAAGGAATCAACCCACATTTATAGAATTGCTCAATGGAAGATTTACAAAACTACCCAAAACCTAGAAGAACTTTCTACTAGAACCCTAAAGCTTGGCAAAACTCCAAAACTTTATGAACCCTAAGAAAATAGAAAAGAAGAGAATATATAGATAGAAGAAGAAACCTGAATATGTTCTGATATTTCCATGTGTCCTTCTTCAACTTTCCCTAATATGCTAAAAACCATCTCTCTCATCTCTCTATATTTATTTTCCATTGCGTGCAAAATATTTCACCAATTTTAAAAATGCACTCCTTCACATTTATTTTGACCTTTACTTTACCCGTGCATATTACAATATTCCAATATTTTATTTTATTCACTTTACTTCATTTGGAAATGCACAACCTTAGCCCCTTAGTTCAAATCTATGCTCATATTCTGGCATAATCAACCTCGTTCAACTACCCTCTGACCGCCATGTGGAATCTTTTGACTAGCCCTAGGATCCAACTCTGCAACACCTTAGCTTCCACATCGACCAACACATCTCGTAGGATCACAGGGTCAAGACATCTGTCATCCTGGGCCCGCACTCCACTTCATCCTTCAACTACCATGCATCGCAATCCCAGGAATATTTGTATCTCTTTGTCATCTGGGATCATGGGATCATAGAAATTTGACACTTGTCACCTTGAGCCCGCATTCTACTTACCTCCTACATTCTCTAATGGACGATGTCATACTTTAAAAGCTTTCTTTCATAATTTCAAGATTTCCCTTAATCTACTTCTAATTCTAATTATCAGTGCTCCTAGCATCAAATCTCTGCATTAAAGCATGGGCTCTAGTCCTCACTTCTGAATTTTGGGATTTCCCCTACTTTGCTTCTATTTCTTATTATTGGCACCCCAAGCATCAAATCTCAACATTAAAGCATGAGCTATAGTCCGCCTTTTGGAATTTTGAGATTTCCCCTACTTTGCCTCTAATTCCAATTATTAGCATTGGGCCCCAACCTAATGAAACTACCTTATCATTAGGCCTTAAAACTAATCAAAATACACCTCTGGCACATAGCAACTGATATATATATAATTTGATGAACATAGATTCATCCTGCAAAATAGAATCTCATGAATGCATCAAGGGTGAGAGATTTTAATTTTTGAATTTGCCAATTTCATTTTTCCTGCAACCGGGCATGTTAATAAACAATAATCTACACTCCAAAAAGATCTGATAAAAATATTAGATGGACTCTCGGGAGGTAGCAACTTGGCACATTGTCACATCAAGATATCAACATTATAAAACAACAATTGGGATCTCATGACTTCCTGTAGAATGAAAGATATCCATTTCTCAAAATGACTACCTATAGGTGCACTAACTGACAAATGCAGGAAACTAAACAAATTGCATTTGGAATGGCCTTGGAAAACTGGCCAAATAGATTCATGAAACACTGAAAATGTACATGAAAAATATTTGTCATGTTTAGAAAGCAAGGGTATGATTGAATTGAACTCATCAATCACAGGTCCTAAAATGTAAGACCTTAAAGTGGGCTACTTAAAATTCTTGATTAAGTACAAAGTGCAGATTTACTTAAAACCCCTTCAACTGAGCATATGCATAATGGGTCTAAACTAACTATTGGGGTCTAAAAAATGAAATATATGCTACTTGATATGTATTTAATATCTCCACAAATCAGTAACTCATGAAACTCAACATGGCTTAAAATATGCACTTACAAAGTGGGCCTATTCAACTTGTTTCACACTTGGGCAAGAATGCAGATTGCAAGCTAGCTAGAAATTATACTTCACAAAATTACTTCAATCTGCAAACTAGGGACTAGGAATGAACAGATGAGCTAAAATCAAGGTGGGGAACATGCCCATATCCTGATAAAGCATGAAACTTACAATGTACCTTAAAGCTTGAATACCAAAACAGGGCATCTCAACTCACATGCAAAGGACTTCTTAAAAAATTTCAATAGTGGTAATCTCAATAAATTGAGAGTACCAACAATACGACCATATACGGAATGGTACATACCTGAAACTCAGATGGTTGGAAAGATGATTTAATTTTAGACATAACGGCCCCTTAACTCTTTTTTTATTTGCATGATAATCTTTTTTGCATTGTGGTAAAACACTAGTGCAAGTTTGGTATAAATTAAATCCTTAAAAACTTGGATGCCTATAATGGTAAAACACTAGTGCAAGTTTGGTATAAAATTTATTTGAATACCCTTAAATGTTATAGTTTGGAGACAAATCATGAATAGGGTGGTCATTGCATAAAATATAGTAGTTGTGCCTGACATAATTAATGTACATAATTACTACTATTTTTTTGGGACACTTTCTTACCATTGTATTTCTCTCTCATTATCAAAACCCACATTCTAACTTACATTCTACTTCTATATTAATATTATAAAAATTATACTCTTTAGTTGGCCTAGAAATATTCTACAAAGATTAAAAGATGAGTGTTTACTCCCTACTACTCCCATTTATGAATTAGAATATGTATATATGTTGGACATTCAAAGACATGGGAATGAGCTACATAAGTCTTATGACCACTCCAAGATCTCTTTTGAACAATATTTTCCAATAATTTTATTAGAAACTATTCATATATATTATAATTTTTATTTTTCTCAATAGAAACTAGAAAGATTCATGTTTCATGTAAATTTCATAATGATATGGTTCTTTCTTTTAGTGCTACAATTTTTCCAAGCGGTATATGCTACCATAAGTTGGATCTTTACATCATGATTGTTCAAATATTATTTTTACAATGAGATCTTCCCTCTATCTATTTCAAATAATTTGAAATAACACCCATTTTTTTTTAATTCATGTGCTTGAATTTTTCAATGCATTCTAAGAGTTCATATTTTGCTCTTAAGCAAATAGGTTCCTATATGACAATAAAATCATCAATAATGCTTTTTAAAAAAAAATCTTAACCAAGGTTTTTTCTTCAATATCAACATGTACTAGCTCAAGTGGAGTTTTTTCTTTCAATGATTGACTCATTAGAACCATTTTGATGTTACTTAAATCAAGTGAACACCCTCAATAATTTATCCTCCTCTTTGAACCATTGGAAGTTTTCTCACCACATTCTTCTTATGCAATAAATTCAATCCTCAAAAACTTGGATGCCTATAATGTTTGTGTCATAGCTATACATCATCTATGGTTGCTTGAAATAAATGTGAGTGATATTAACCTATTATTTATTATTGAAAACTTTTACTAAGGGTGGGGTCATATGGACAAGGGCTTCCTAAAAAAATTCAATGGTTATTACTGAGATTTTTTAGGATTATTTTAAAATGAGAGGTCCCATGAATTTTGACTAGGGTTCATGCTTAAAAGTTTAAGATCCACAATTTATGGAAGCTTGTGGTCTTATGATTTTTTTAATTTAGCATATTCAATTCACACAAGTAAATAAATAAATAAATAAAATGTTTAATTGATAAGAATTGAAAATTTTTATATGGTTGACAAGTGGTAAAAAAATCTTAAGCTAGAGGGGCAATTTGTAACCCCCCACCTTTTCCACCTGCTCAAATTTGTAGTTCTATAAAGTAGGGGTTGCTACTTTTGAGGGAAAAAATGAATTAATCATGTAGCAATTTTCTAACTTTATGGGACCTTGTACTCTATAAAAATAGATTCTTAAGCCCCCTACATGAGACCACACCCTAAGAGAACTTAATTTTTTGATTTATCAAATATTTTATATTAATTATCTTCAAATATAATATTATAATATTTTATTATATACTATTTAATACTTCAAATATTATGTGGTACTTTTGGCACATGCAAAGTATCATAAATATAAGTAGTCTTTCCATGCTTAGTATTTATGTTGAAACAAGATACCTTTTTCCACTACATAAAATTATTTAACATCACCAATCACTTGATTTCATAGAGATCCATCTTGAATGTAATAAAGAGATTAGAGTTACCTATCATATGGTTTGAAGAACAACTATCTAAGAACCACACTTCTTTAGAATACTCTTTTGGCGTGATATATGTGAAGAGTGTCTAATATTTTGATTTTTCAATAATGTCCTTTAAAGATACACTTACCTTTTAACTTATTTAAGTTAGATTTTTTCTTTCTACATTTAGACTTATAGTGAGCTAATAAAATTTAATATTATTAGATATTTTTACACTTGGCATAATTTATCCCCCTTATTCTTTCTCTACCATGTCTTGTAATAGATCAATTTCTTTATTTGTATGTTTGAGAAAGGGAACATATATTTGTTGGAGATTTTCCAGCAAGCCAGATTGCTAACTATATGTTTGTCATTGATGACAACATATGGTAAGTAGCATGCGTAGAAGCCTGATGGAGAGAGCCTTCAACATATGTTACATAGATATTTTATCAACATGATATCATAGATGCAGAGGTTGATTTTGAGTGAAGACAGTAATACAATTGTGTATATCAGTAAGTATTCTTGACAGGTCCCATGAACAGTTTTGTAGTTGATTGGTTGTACGGTTGCAATAGAGCCTTGCGTCCTTATAGTTATGTTGTATGTATGATGTTAAGTTCATGAATGCATAGTCATATATGCAGTACTGGCTAAGTTATGCAGTCTCCAGTTGACATTCATAGTTTCCTGAGTTTATCTGGAAGAGTCGACATAGTTTATATGATTGCGGTAGTTGCGCCTATCATCTCAGTATGTGCGCTTAGATTTGTTTTAAGAGAAGAGTTAAGAAGATTTTGTTAAGAGCGCATGACGTAATTTGGCACGAGGAGAAAGTATTAGTTAAATTTCTAGAGCCGATAGTGTGAAGAGTCGCATCTACTAATATGGAGTTGAGCGATCTTAATTTATGTTGTGTGCTTAGTAGAGCCGACTGAGGTGTTATTGGAAAGTTGTATTGTTTCTCTAATATGATTTCAAGATAGTTCTAACGGGCCGACTTGATTATATCATTTAGAGGAAAGATATTTATAGGCAGGCATTTGTGATTGCTAAGCATAGTTTAGAGAAATATGTGAAGAGAAGAACAAAGAGTGCAAAGTGTTGAGCCATCAACAGAAGGTCTATGTGACCAAGTAAAGAGTATATGCTATCCATTGGAACTGATCAAGACAATAGGTCTACGTACAGTTCACCAAGATCCAAATATAGTGTATATCTATTATTCAGAAGGTTGTAGCCTTCACCCCTTTGAGCAGTGAGATCTCAGACAGTGCGTCCTCATCCCTAACAGGGTTAATTGTAAAAGACTCCTAACAGGGTCCGACCCTTGACTAGGTCACTGTACTTATTGCATTGTAAAGATCAACTCCTAACAGGGTTGTAAGGTCTTTTAACAGGGATCATAATACACTAGTGCAGTTCTTAGTGGGTATCAATTTCCATCGGGGTTTTTACCTATTTGGGTTTCCCCATAACCAAAATTGTGGTGTTGTGTTAAGTGTTTTTTCATTGTGTTTATGCTTAATGTTATTATATACTTAATTGGATAAAGAATTGAAACTTGTAGATAATTGATTCCCCCCCCCCCCCCCCCCTCTCAGTTATCTCTTGGGACTATTCCTAACAATATTTTTCTTCAATTCTTACTATAGACTAAAAATATTGCTCCAAACTCTACATAGAATGGTGTATAGCCTCCTAATGAAAGTTCAAACATTGTATTAACTTTATTATTTTGAATGCGGTTAGATGTTAAATTTATTAAATAAAGAAAATTACTAGATATAAGTTAAGAGAAGATATATTAAAAATTTCACTATAATTTTCTACTCTATTATGGCTTCCTCTTGAGTCTTAAGCTAGCTAACAATAATTCTACTACTTCTGAATTTGATGCTTAAAATCTTATGCAAACAAATCAAGAAGCAATATAATTAGTCTCATAGATTGTAGAAATCTAATAACATTAATGACTCACAATATCTTGTGCTCTTGTGATAAAATATTGAATAGACTTGTCTTCTTTCACCCTTAAATTTTAGAAATATTTTATATAGTTTGAAGTCTTACCTTTCTAACTTTGTTAGATATTTTCTATGCAGTTTGCAAAGTGTAACATGCATCTTTTTATTTTATCACACTAATATTATAAGAAAAACTTGGAATATCTAATAAAAATAAAATATTGAATAGAGCTTAATTGTCCTTCTCATCATCATATTTCAACTATGTATACTAATTTCTTGTCAGAGCATTTGTAGTATCCGATGTTTAAGTTCATTTTCTTCTACTTGCATTGTCTCCACAAGATCTCAAGACAATATCAAGGTCTTCATACTAACACTTCAATATTCATAATATTTTTCTATAAATTGATGAACTTTGAATTGTAACTTGTTGCATTATCAAGGTTCATAATTGATTCAAATATATCTACTAATAGATTAATAATTTCAACTTATAACTCACAATATTTTTCCTACAACCTATCTTAATACCAATTCAATGAAACAAAATTTAAATAACTCTTATATTGTATTAGAAAATAATATTTATTTGACAATAAAATTAAAAAATAAAATAAAATAATTAATAATATTCTCGATTGATAAATGACTAGCTATGTTTTAGAAGAAATAATATATATATTTAAAATTGTTCTACATAAAACATAGAAAAAGAAGTCAAACTAGCTAAATAAAAATTAGCTCCAAAAAGAAAACTAAATGATAAGCGTGGATCAAAAAAACTTTATGCCATATACCATCTAAAACCTTAAGAAGAGGCTAGCCAAGTATTACTTAGAGCGGACTGCTATCAATTACAAAGGGAAATTCTATTGTTTACGATAGATACCATGGTGGTCGTGCACGCCTTGGCCGGTCTGTTTACACCGATCTCATTTCCCACTCTCTTCCAAACACCCCAACGATGATGGGAATATATAAAGCAATGACGATGGAAATATATAACTACAACTTGCACCAAAAAAGAGGTGCAAGGTTAGCCGATAGGAAATTATATATAAGTTAATATATTAAAAAGACTAATTTGAATGTGAGTAGAAGATACATCACTTTAATTTACTTTTATACTTTTTAAAAATACATAAATAATTGTTTATATAAATATATTGAGCATGAAACAAAAAAAATTTATGTACTTTGAAAAAGAGTTTGTGAGGACCATGTGTTCTTATCATAGAAAATGTACAATCTGATAGAATTTTTTTACCGGACATATCAAGATGCAACTTTAATATGCAACTAAAAGAAAACCTATAAATAATTTATACAAAAAGGAGTGAATGAATACCAAAATAAACTGAGTAAAGTATCTATAAATAGTTTACATTAAAAAAACAAGAATCCTAATAAGTTTCGTACATGTTTCAATTCTCTAGTGTATGTTGTACCTATTTTGGAAAGATGCAATAAATAATTCATTATTTTTAGATGTACAATTAAAGAAACAAGAATTGTAAATAAAAATAGAATATTGCCAAAGCTTACTGTATGCACCCTAAAATGGTCACCTAGACTTTGGGCCCCCATTCAGCAATTTATCAAATCCCTGAATTAGTATTTTAAAAAATTAGCATTTTATCAATTATATCAATTTCCTTGATCAAGTCCTATTTTATCATTTTCGATTATTTGCCTTGGGCTAACAATTTTATCCTAAGTCTTTATTTATTTTAAAAGGAATATTTCCTCCCCTTTTATTAAATAAAAAGCCCCCACTTTTCTTCTTATCCTAAGTTGCACAAATAAAGCATTATTTTTATTTTATAAAAAAGGAAAAAATATTTTTTATCTTATATGGGACACAAAAGTCAACTCTTATTTTCTCATTGGAGGATACTTGTGCACATGGATTGCTCCTCTTTCAAGCTCCACCATTGATTAAATATTTTGCCTCTTAATCTCCATGGTTCATTCTTTCTCATTTCTTATAAAAGGAGACCTCTCTTCTTCATTCTAGATCCCCAACTTTTTATGCTAATATTATGTTGCAGGTCTTCTAGGTCACTTTGGAGCTTTTGAAGATTTGGAGCATTCTTGGCTTTTGCATCTACATGTTATTCTAGTTTCATTTATCATGGCATTCATAGCTTCATATTAGCTTAGTTTCATTTATGCTTTAGATTACTTCATGTAGCTTAATTAAAAAGCTTTGTAATACTTGCATATTTCCTTTCATAGCTTAGTTGCATTGTTCTTTCATTTCCATAGCTTAGCTTGCATTTCCATTTCTAGCATAGTTGCATTGCATTTGCATTTTCACTTGATTCTTGGGGATATTGACATTCTGACCTTTGTCTTCATTTGAATCTCTCATTGTGTGGTTGACTAGCAAGGTCATTAGCTTAATAGCTCTAGTTGAGAGCAAACTTAAAATAATCTTGCAACTCCATGCATAAAGAGCTCTAGGTCGGTTTCTAAGGTTTCCCATTCATGGATTCCCTTGGTTATAATGACTTAGAGAAGTGCACCATTTGAGTGTGTACACTTACAAGGAGGATTGGCCCATGCCCAGATCTTTCTGCTCTTTTTTTTTGTCACCTTCCAACTTGATCCATCTCGTGCATATTTTTCCCTTAGATTAAATATAGAGGGGTCATATGATGTCTCTTCAATGTGGTGGAGAGCATGTTTTTTACATCCATGGCTTAGGTCATGGAAACACTTGCATGGCAAGTTGTAAGGGAGGAGTTCCCATATTTTGCCCAAAATTTTATGACAAAAACCCAATCTTTTTTTTAAACATTAGTTAAACCCATAAGGTTTCCAAATGAGACATACACCATACTAAATTGTGATGCCTTTACATGGTACATCTCTTGCACTTCCAAATAATGTCTCTTTCATGTCCCAAAGTTTTCTTTAGGAAAAGTTAAACATTTTCTTATGACATTATTATGATGTAAATGATTAACATTAACATTAAAAAAATCTCTTGATAAAGTCACATACTTGATCACATTGTTACCATGTTGATGTTGACACATCAAGATGATGATGAAACAACACTACTATTGATTCTTTAACTATATTCCATGTTAATATCATCACTATATCTATTTCTTTGTCCAAAACAAGAGGTACATCGTTATGTTACATTTCACCATATGCCACATGGATTAAGAGGGAGACATGTGGAAGAATAAGCTAAAAAATAATGAAGGCAACAATGCAAACCAATGCCAATATCAAGTAACATAGAGTGATGGCATGCCTAGCTATGACTAAACAAAATAAAGTCTTGATATTAATTCAAAATCTGCCTTAATTCATATTTCTATTACCTAGGCTGACTCTAATAATTTAAGATCTTAGTACTTAATGTACTAAAACCATTATAGCCACCATGAATCAAATTAGAAATTAATACATAAATTAATAATAATAATAATAATAATAATAATAATAGATTTTTTTCCTCTTTTTTTTTACAACTTATTAGTAAGTAACAAGGAACTATTCGTGTCATGCAAACTCACATTTTAGGATGGATATTGTCACATATAAATCATTTACTAAATTAAAGACTTATATCGTATTTGTCTTACCCCTTCCAATGGAACTCCAATTGATTAAAGAATACTTGTTATTTTACCTTACGACCATAGTAATCTTAACACACATATCTTGTAATATTTTGTTGTATGTCTCATCTTTTGATGTTTATGCTTAATCTTTCCGATCTTTTGTTCCTCAAGTTGTAAAGGGTTTCGGGTCCCTTCAAAACCTATTTTTCCAGTAATCAAAACACACATATCTTGTAATTATAACTGTAGGATTTGAGCAATACAAATCCACTAAACCCTAAGATTACCTGCATACAAAAACCTGTTACAAAGAAGTAAAGACAAGAAGAGAGCAAGGGTTTGACTCAAAAATATGAAGAAGAAAATATCCTCAATTAATGAATGAATTAAATGTACAATGGATCATCCTTATAAAGGAGATCAAAAGCCTTGAAAGAAAAACCCTAGTGTATGTAATAATTAGTTTAACTATTACATGACTAATGCATGCAAGTTTATATTTAAAACAACTAGTGTATGAGTTTAAAACAACTCGTGCATGTATGTTTAAATATAAACAACTAAAGCAAAAGAGTTGACATCTTAAGAAGGGAGTAAATATTAATTAACATAATTAATACTTTACTCTAACACCCCCCTTAAGATGAGCAACAATGCAGCTACAAATAATGCAAGAAGAAAGTAAAGGAAACTACAGTGCTAAAAATATAAAAATGGGTCCCGACAACATGGCCTAATGAGGTACCCATGTACAAAGGAGAGTCTCTATAAAGGGGAGAAATAGAGAAAACCACATGGGAAAAACTCTACTCCAAAAAGAGATAAAGACTAATCTGAAGGACTAAAGAAGCCTCCAAAACTAGGAATGTTCTAGAAAATAGGAACAAGAATGAACATGTAGAACATCACTGAAGCAAAATGATGCAAACTCTGTCAAAAAGTAACTGTTGATCTAAAGATCCTCCACAGAAATATGACCAAGTAGAGAAGACTGTAATCTAGATGAGTGCCCTCAAATGACACTACTCGAATCATGAGGCAAACAAAGGAAAACACCTGAACTCGAAGATACAGATGACACAAACACCAAAAGTCTGAAGAGCCGATCAATCAAAGATGGAAGAGTGCATCCAAAAACTAGGAAAGAAAAGAGTGTCCATATGGTAAATGATCCATCTCATTGGAATGCATAGGTACCCAACCACTGCAACCGCCTAGTACATAGGATCAAATACCAAATACATAGCTCACACTATCAAACCAAAGAAGTAGTAGAACCAATAATAGAAACCCCCCATACTACTGACAAGGGAGTAATGACAAGTACACTAAAAAGATCATCCAATATGAACTGCATGATGAAGAAGAATCTAAAACATCAAATGTGCAAAGAGAGTACAAACACATATAGAGATACCTGAGGCTAATGTCGTTGGAGGAACACTCACATGAAAAAAGAAGATGGCAAACAAAGGCAAACATCAAACCCCCCTGACACTTTACAATGGAGTGCGAGTACATAAAGCACAGACATGTGCAAGATCCCATCATACAATAGAATGACATTTTATCTCAGTGCATGTGCATAAAATAATGCTACAAAAGTGAAGTATACACTACTCAAATAAGAGAAAAGGCTGCTAAAACAAAAGAATAGCCTAAGAAGAGTCATCCCTTAAAGGGAAGAGATCCCAGGACCTGTAACATCCAAGATATCCACCATAGTGCAGAAGTGCAAAAAAATGAATAAAATATATCTGGAGTAGAATCTAGAAAAATGACTCATAGAACTAGAAATCTCTTAGAACAAGCTTTCCAATGATATCTTGCTTTCCCAAAATGGAGTCCGGATGTGCAAGATAGAGCTTCCGGAGTGCAAAACTAAACATCTGGCTTTGACAGTAAAAAAACACCATCAAAAAATCAAAATCAGAAATTCAAACCTCCAGATCTAGATAGATCTCGAAATCAGCTTTTCGACGATATCTCATTTGCCCGATTTTGACACCATATGCTCAAGATATGTGCAAAATACCAACTGGTGTGCAAGAGGGCTCAAAAATGGTGCAAATGATGATGCATGCTGCCGTCATCAAATGATGGGCTTAAATTTGACGGCCAAATGGCCGTCGCCACCCAAAATGAGAAAAAAAAATAATAATAATAATATTTTTTTCAAAATTGCATGCGTGCCTCAGGATCCGTGCCAGATTTTTTTAAAAAAATTTACCTCGATTTGCGTGCTAATTTTTTTGATCTTAATTTGTGTGACAAAAAACAAAATTTTTACCTCAATTTGCATGCTAAAACCTGAGAATTTTACCTCAGGAAGTGTGCCAGTCTATACAAATTCTGTATTGGGAAGCATGCTACGCTGTCTAGTACCAAAAAAATGCTCCAAAATGCAAAGTTGTCCAAATTGGATGTGCCTATATCAAAATAGGGGTTTTTGGGTGCTGCGAGCTCAACGGTGAGGTCCATTTGAGCTCAAAGTGCACCAAAATTTAGGGACCCCCTAATTTCAATAAAAAATAACCAAAAAAGTCTTAATCTGAATCTTTCAAATGTGAACAAACTGTAGTAGATTAGGCTCTGATACCATGTAGGATTTGAGCAATACAAATCCACAAAACCCTAAGATCACCTGCATACAAAAACCTGTTATAAGGAAGTAGAGATAAGAAGAGGGCAAGGGTTTGACTCAAAAATATGAAGGAGAAAATATCCTCAATTAATGAATGGATTAAATGTACAATGGATCATCCTTATAAAGGAGATCAAAAACCTTGAAAGGAAAACCCCAGTGCACGTAATAATTAGTTTAACTATTACATGACTAATGCATGCAAGTTTATATTTAAAACAACTAGTGCATGAGTTTGAAACAACTTGTGCATGTGTGTTTAAATATAAACAACTAAAACAAAAGAGTTGACATCTTAAGAAGGGAATAAATATTAATTAACATAATTAATACTTTACTCTAACAATAACAAACCTAAATAGATAAATGCATCATAATATAATTATTAGCAATAAATATAAATTAATATTAAAAATACTAATTTTTTATTGTTCAAAATTGATAAATAACACTTTGACATCTTTATTCATTTTTATCCCATTTAAAATTAAATTAAATATTATAAAGTTTTAATATAAATGTCAATAAAATTCCTCAAAATAATAAGATACTTCCTAACCATATTTCAAAGGAAATTAATATTTTTAATCCCTAAACTAATACAATTTAGTTATAAGTGTGATCTTTAAGGAAGGAGATTAAAATTGCAGATTTCAAATTATTAGATCAGGAGACTATTACGTGACTCTCACAGAAGCACATTTTTCAAGTAATGTTCACTTGGGTTTGTTTTTTGTTTCATTCTAAAACAACACTTGATTATTAGATGGAATATACTTTATTGACTTTTATAATGACTATAAAACCATCTTGATATAGTTTGTTAGACTTAAGATTTTATTATTATTTTTATCTACTAACTAATATTAGACAATCCAAATTTTATCGCCCAAATAAAACTCACGAAGATTGTTTGGCCACCACATTCAATAGTAAATATTGGTATAAGAGGGAGCTGGCAACGAGGGAAAGTTTGTGTGTATTTTTTTCCTATTACCCAACTAGATGTGTAGTTGTTTCCTAATGTAAATAATTTGTATTTTGTTGTCCGTAATTGTATAAGTATGAATGTGTACATTTAATTGCAGATGACATTTCCAGCAAGGCATGCTTCATTCACCCTCCCAGTCCTTCAAATACAATTATGCAATTAACTGTAGAGTTATGTGAAGGAGGGAAATATATTCAATAGTTTATCTATACTTGAGTCTAGGCAGTTGTTATCTTTTAAATTACATAAGTTTTTGTCGTAGGCAAAAGAAAATCAAAATTTTCTACGATTGATAAATAGATTTAGCATAATGCTTTAGAGCTCTATGATTACAATTTTTAAAATTTAAAACTGATATTAAACCAAAAATAATTAAGCATATCTAATATTAAATTATTACTATTGTACAAGTCATGAAGAATGCCTTAAATTGAAGCTCAAATTTATGAGGAAGAAGGAAAAGCTTGAAAAGAAAATCACTGAATAGGCTAATTGAAATGAATTCGAAGTACTTTTGCAAATTACCTGCAGATATCATCTTTACAGCTGGCCTTAAACATTTTTCAAACCCAACAACTTAAAAAAAATTAAGAGCCTCTACAATTTTTAAAAAATAGACGAACAAGGGCTCCTAGAAATCGTAAAAAATCTAAATTCTTTGCAATTTACAAATAAAAATAAAGTATTTCATACTGTGATTTCATCAAATACCCTCCACTTGAAATCCAATTAATTTCATGAAATGAATTACTGAAAAATAAAATACAAAAACCACCTGACCTCAACAATTGAGAACTACCTTGTTGGATGCTGACAAGGTCAAAAGGGGTATTTTTAGCGATATGTTTAATGACTAAGCCCTAATTAGGGTAGCCAATTAGGATTACATTTTGTGGGTTCTTCCCTCATTTTTCATCCTTCTGGAATGCTAGTTGTACAAGGTCTGAAATGTTCGTGGGCACTATTTTAAGAGAGGAGAAGCATTCCATAATGCGTCACACTCGAACGATCTAAAAAAACCAAAGATATGGTAATGGCTACATGGACTGCTTCTTTCCATTTTGCCTTCGGTCCAAATTTTAAACTATGAGCAACTATGTGAGTTTGGAAGCTTGCAAACATAGTGGATATTTCTTTCTTGAAAAAGGGACAAAGTACACAACTAGAAGAATGCAATCATGAGAGAAGGGAGGGATTAGACACGAGTGTAGAGGCTCTATAAAACAAGCATGTATGCAAACGTGTTTAACTTTGTGATGGCAACAGAGAAAATATTGGCCCTCTGAATCTTAGCGTGAGACACATCTGCGGTCAATGCTTCCATTGCATTTTTCCCTACCTTGGATGGTGCATCGCATAAATGACGCTTTAGAAATGTAGAGATCTCGACATCCCTGCTATTGCCAACACCTCCAAACACGACCTTGAATTCCTTTGACAATATAACACAATGCTATGTGAAATGCTCCTGAGTGTGGTTTACGACTTGCCCATTTCCAACTTTCGTACCGTGAGACAGGTTTTCAATAGAAATAAGGTGGTTTGAGAGTGTGAGATAGGTTTTCCCTATGGCCTACGCGAGCGACCTCGCAGGGAAAGCCTATCGGCTAATTATTTTATTAATAAATATAATAATACACATATTTTTTTATTTTATAATATTTTACCTAGTAACTTGGTCAATTCATTTACAATGCAAAAGTATTGTAAGCACAAGTATGTGTGAGCATTAACATAATTTTTTAAGTTAGAGAAAAAATACATAATTGCTTCTATTTTTCAAAATATTAAGATAAGTGAATCTTATTTGGACAAGGTTAAATATTTTGAGGAATCTTTGATTTTGATTTCAATTATGATACAAACACAAACTATTGTTTTGGTGTTGTTCTTATGAGTGTAACACATGGGATGATACATCACATGGGATAAAACATCACAAGGAAGAGAATATTGTCGGAGAGAGGCCACTTAGCTTTGTGAAATTGAATGATTGCGTAGACACTTAAAAGTGGTATGTTGCTCTAAAACAATGACATTACTAACATGCCTCTTCAATTATTAAATAATCTTTATTATCTAATCAATTTGTGTCTTTCTACTAAATTCAAAATTCAAAATCACCATTTTCCTATGATTTCATAATTAAGCGATTTTAATTAATTACCTAATTATTGATCATCTAATCAAATATTTCACCAATAATTCATCTATAAAATAATTAAATAATTAATGTTATTTAATTATATCCTCGTGTCATTATATTTTTTTGATGGGTATCATTGCAGATAGTGATATTGGAGCACAAGAAACCTGTCATATGTTAAAAAATTACTACTTATTAGCGGTAGTTGTATGTTTATATCACTCAATGTTGGTAGAAAGATATTGTAATGGATTGCAAATTTTTTTTAAAAATGAAAAATGAACTATCAACAACTTATATATGGAGGAGACAAAAATGAGGGGAGTGTCAGAATTGATGGGGTTGAGTTCACGGTGACGGAGGAGGTCATTTCTACTGTTACGGGCATCCCCATTGTTGGGAAGAAGTTCTACAGAGACAGGTGAATTTCAGGTCAAGCAATGACAGAATTCACTAAAGGGAAGGAGGAAAAGAAGGCTCTGGTGAAGAAGGGCACTTACTACCTGTCGAAGTCCATTAAACCATTGTGGAGGTTTGTGCTGAGGGCGATAATCAAATTTATTTCCCTGGATACGAGGTTCGACCGCATTTACTCCTACCATTTCGTGCTTCTCAACCACTTCAGGTCTAGTGCCAAAATCTCTATTCCTTTTTACCTTTACTCGTCAATCAATGAGAATATCAATGATTACAGGGAGAAGCCTATAGGCAACCCTGCTTTCCATGAGGGCTTGTTATTGTTAATATATGAATTTTTTAAAGCTAGAACAATTGGGAAATAAATTAAGTAGGGAAGAGGGGGGAAGGATGTTTCAGAGGAGGAGCTTGACTCAGGCGAAGAAGAGTACATTCCTTATGATACTAAGGAGAGCCAATATATGCATTCAGATACGAATGTAGAAATTCCCCCCCGCACTAAAATGGGGAAAAAGAAGGTTAAAAAGGAAAAGAGGGAGAAACAGGAGAAACAAGACCCAAAACAAAGCATTGAAATCTCTTTTGACAGAGATTATGATGAGGAAGCAGAGGGCATGGAAATGGAGGGAGGAAGTGACGAAGAGGAGGATGATAGGCTGGGGGAGGAAGAGAATAATAAGCAGAATAAGAAGGGAAGGAGGAAAATAACAATTAAAATGCCTGTCAACAGAGATGGGGATAACGATGTGAACTCGGCTAGGGAATAGAGGAACTAGAAGAAGTTTGAAGAAGGCAATAAGGAGGAAAGGCAAGAGGAGGGGAAGGAAGAGGAGAATCAAGGGAGGGAGGAAGATCAAGATCAGGAGTGTGAGGAGCAAGGGACTAACCAGTACACCTGTAAGATCTCCGATAAAGAGAAAAGTGTGGTCTGGAGAGACTTTCAAAATGTCTTGGTCAGGATGGGATTAAAGAGGGAGATGATGAAGACTTTGGTCAAGGAGAACAAGGTTGGTTCAAATGGAGGATCTCATCGACCCTACTTTGGTTATTCTGAGTGACATCACTAAAGAAAAGCCGCAAATGGATGTCCTCAACAATGCCAAAAATAGTGTCATAGATAGCTACAGAACCACTAAATGGACCTACCACGAGATACATGAGCTAAAATTTAGGGTGGGCAGGTTGGAGAGAGAGGATAACAATAGTAAGATTAGGCTTACCGAGGAGAAGAATGAAATGGAGAACAAGATGGAGGATGTGAAAAAAAGAATTTAGAGTGTGGAGGGTACTCTGCAGAAAATAGTTGAACAGAGCTATAGCATCCTCAAAGCCTCAAATGACAACATTAAAGCCCTGATCAGTAAAATTGAGGAACATAGGGGCAGTAAGGAGGAGTCTCCCAGTAGCAGTAAAGACATCTCGTCGGAGGAGGGTCCGAGGAAGAGAACTCGCTCCAGGACTTTGAAGAAGGATACTCAGGATCGGGATAAGGACCTAGTGAATCTAAAGGAGGCGGCAGATAAGGCTTCAGAGTTGGAGAAATGTGCGGCCGAGATCCTCAGAGAGCTTGCTTGAGCAGCTCTCCTGGCTTTTTTTGACCTGGTTTTTGTTCTCTGCCCCAAGTTCTATTTTCTAGGCTTTTTGTTTGTTTGCTGGCATACTGTGTCTGGCCTTCCTTTCTTGCTTTGGCTATCTTGACTATGTGCACTTTTATCATATATCTTTGAGATACTCTATGTTGTAAGGGTTTCAAGGCCCCTTTAAAACCTGTTTTCCTTAATCAAAAACTTATATACACCATTATATGAAACGATCATTCAATATGGATATGTTTCTCGCATACAGTCAACACAAAATTATTCATTTAGTCCTCACAGAAAAAACAAAAAGTAAATGATACGAAAGAGAGAAGAAAACAGTTGTCATTGTTCATCCTCAATTTAGATTGTCACAACATTAAAATTTGTAAAATTTATTAAAAAAATGTCATTTAGATATATGTCAATATAAAATATATATGTTTAATATATAATATTAATTACTATATTGTACTTATTATATTAGCATTTTATTTTATTATAAAATTATAAAGGATTTCTAATTGAAAATAAGTTTTAATAAAATGTATATATATTTATCAAATAAAAATCTATTTAATAGTGCTTGGCCTTTCTAATAAATAAAGTAATTAAAATAAAAATAATACATACATACATATACAAGAGTATCTTTTATATCATAAAAAGAATTAAGAAGGCACGTGCTTTAATGTAAAGTATAAACAAAATAAAATTGAGAAGAAATAAGAAATGAGAACCAAAACAATTTGTTGAAGAAGTCAAACTTAAATTTGACTATCAAAAGTTGAATGCATGTAAAAAAATAATAATCAAATTATAAGGAAAGCCTTGTTTATATCGAAAGTGAAGTAATAAAAAGTTTAAATTGTGTAGTATCGGTGAAGTATGTGTTGCATGAGGATTAGTCTAAATTCATTAAACGGGTTGCTTTAAATAAGTCTTAGCTATAATGAAGTATGCGTACAGAAATTGGTTCTTTTCCTGGATTATGGGCTCACCAATAATCTATTTTTAATTCATTATTTCTTTTGTTTGTGAATATCAATTTTCAAAAAAACTGTTAGAATAAGTTATTACACTTGCCATTTTTTATTTTTATTTTAAATTTTTATTTATGTCTAAAGGTGCAATTTAATTAAATTGGGAAATTTTATTTTTGTGGATTTCTCTCTAATTTTTTTTGTTGCCTATAAAATAGATTTTTATTTTCTCTTATAAGGTGCTAGATTAAATGCTCACCCAGCCTCTATGTCAAAGTTTCCATTAAATTAGTGAAAGGGTTGGTAAATATTGTTAAATCTGGTTTTGCAACTGCCCTATAATTCCCCCAAAAAAGTTGAACCTGGTTGTTCACACACGTACAAGGATTGTGAGTTTGTATAGGAATATTTAATTGTTGGACTTCCTCTATATAAGGATTCAAGAATCACTAGCTTGATTTTTGCTAAATGTTACTATGGCTGATAAAGTGCCTAAATTCATCAAGTCTAGTTAATTGGGTAGAATAGATGATCTGCAAGTTATTAATTGCATAAAAATCAAATTTTCATAATTAAATAATAATTTATAGAAAACTATGTATTTTTGAAAGAGTGCTTACATATGCCTGATAAATGACAAAATAAATTTTCTTCGTTGAATTCCCTCATCAAATTAAGAGAATTGCATCATCAAATTAAGAGAGTTGCAAGAAAGAAAGGTAGTGCAAACTTCACGAATAATTATGAAATACTTTGTTATCAAATCTCTTTTAAATTAATTTTCTTGCTTTCTAAGATTATTTTTCTCTTATTAAATTTATTTTCATTTTATTAAAATATGACAAAAGATTCTATAAGATTTGTGTATTTATTAAGTTTCATGATTTGAGTGATTGTTAAAGAATTGTAAAAATAAGAAGAGAAAAGATTAAAACTTAATGTTAATACAATCCTATTTTAAACCTAAAATAAAGTCATTAAAGATTGCCTAGATTAAAAGATTCACCATACAAAATTGGATAAATTAGTGAAACTATAAAAAATATTAAAATTATTTATAAGGGAAATAGAGGTGGAACACTTATTTGTCATAATTAACTTTCCATATAAATTACTATATGCCAATGATGATTTAATAGTGAATATTTTATAGTAAAGTTTATGATGACAATGTTTATTTGAAATTGAGGTGATTACTCATCTTCCTTCTCAAGAATAATTATTTTTCTTTATGATGGGACAAAAGGGGTTAGTTTCTTTTAATTTAATTTAATTTTCTTATGAGGAATTTTAGATAAGAAAGGCGTAGAGGAAATGTTATGTTTTAGGTCCTTAAAAGAATATGAAGCAATACTAACATTAAAATTAATTTTATAAAAATAAATCATGGTTCATAGTTAGTATCTTCTCACATTGTTGATAGAATAAAATGACTAATTTTTATAAGGAGATTTTATTACCATGAGAATGGAATTCTATTTATGTGTTTTTTTTTAACCTTGTGGAGAATTGAAACTAAAATGGAAAAAAATTGTAAATAGTTATTTATTTAATTATTTTTGTATATGCCTAGCTATAGAATTTATAGGCACCTTAAATTCTAATGAAATTGAGTAGGCTCCAATGTGTTCTTTATACACTTGTTTTCATTTTCCTCAATACTCTTGTATGACTCTATGAGCTTTTATATGCATGATTGCATTTTCAATGTGTGTTATCTATGTGAAGTGTTTCTTGCATGATATTAAGTTAGTTTATGTTTGTTTAAACTAATGTATTTTGAGTGTTCTCCATGCCTAAGACGTAATCGTGGTATGATTTTGAGAGGGAATCAAATTCTATGAAATCGTAACCACAAGAAAGGAATGATGCTCTGTCTTCATGTTTTGATATATGTTTCTCATGTGTGCCTTTATGCTTTTATTTACCTTGGTGATATTTGCATGGATGAAGTTGTCAAAGGCTTGTGTAGGCATAGTATTATCATCTCTCTTTAAGAAATATTGCATGAATAAATTCTCGTGTTTCCTTGGAGATTGATAAAATACATGTTATATTCACCTTTTGGGCATAATATGATTGAGATGAAAAATAAGTTTAGGTAGCCAAGCAAGGGTTGTTGCTTTCATGGTTTACTTGAAATATATACATTTTTTGTGCTTATAATGTTGTTACATTAGCATTGAATGTTGTTATATCATGCCACACAAATTCCATTATTCTCGTCAGATTTCACACTATTAGGCTCCCTTTTTGTCGGGATGGGTATCTTTCGTCATGAAATATTTTGGGGGAGCGTAGCTACTTTTTGGTAGGGTGGAAAAGTACTCCAACAATGTTCTTACTCTTTTTGTCTTTCAAAGATTCAAGTTACTAGAAGTTCCTATCAGGGTGGATATCATACTTGTACAATCATTGTATTCTATCTTATAAGGTATATGTTCCTTATGTTTCACCTTGATATCAATAATGCACTTTATCTTACTTTGAAATATAATTTCACATCTTTAGACTTGTATATTTTTTACACATGGAAGTAATGCGAATTTTCTATTTGTATATTTGATGAATTATTTGAATTTTATTATTATGTAAATATGGTGGTCCTTACATAGACACCCACCACATGAATCAAGTGATGATTTTGAAACATTTTTCTGGAGTTATCTTGTCTTGTATAAATATTTTTGCTATGTATCTTCGCACATTGGAATCACAAAACATGAAATTATAACAAATTAAAAATTATTTAATAGAATAAATTACACACGGTGGCATGTTGATTCTATCGTAGATAACATTGAACCTAAAAACAATGATGCAAATAATTCCCAAAATGCCAAAAATCTAGACCTATATGAATCTAAAATCCTTTCTCTCACATGAACTACAAATAATATTCTTCTAAATAAATTGCAAATATTGGGTGAATAAGATTTTGGTAAAAAAATTCCTTGGAACACAAATACAATTCAACAACAATTAGATGATATTGCTATCTAGTTTATACCAACAAATAAATCCCATTATCAACCATTTCCAAATCATATACCATATGTACAAAATATATTTTGTTAGCTTGCAACGAAACCGTAGCTTGCAATGAATATAATTCTTCAACGTCATACTAATACAAACCACCTATCGCCACTAAAAATGATCATTCAAGGTACAAAAGGCAATGGAAAATCATTCCTCGCCAATTGCATCAGAAAAACACTTAACATATCTCCAACTGGCATAGTGGACCCATTACTAGTTATTGTGCCAAAAGGTGTTGTTGCTTATAATATGCAAGCAACAACAATACATGTAGCTCTTCATATCCCTATTAGAGAGTTCCACCCTTTGCAAGGACAAACTTTGATGGTGTTCCAAGAACAATTAAAACAGTTCAAAAACATATCAATAGAAGGCCCTAAATTATTGTTGAAAATTGATAGTTGCTTACATCAGACATTTCCAAACCAACAAAATGAAAATTTTGGTGGCATATTTTTTATTTTCATTGGTGAACTCGAACATTTACCACTTGTAATGGACAAATCCATATATGCATCACAATTCAACGAACTCACTTTATGGCTAAGTTTCACAACTGTCTTTATATTAGACACTATATTCTGCCAGCAAGGTACTTCTTAGTCACAACTGAGATTTCAAATAATTCTTCAAAATATTAGAAACATTGAACCCTCTCAAAATGATTGGAAAACTCTTATGTATCACACAAATAGAAATTTAAGTCTTCAAGAAAAAAAAACAATTTGAATCATCAATCTATTTATTTTCTACCAATGATATGGTAACATAGCATAATAAAAAAAATGCTCAAACAATTGAATATTCCAATTGCCCCGTGTATTGCAAAACTTGGTCGAAAACTGCATTTTGAATATGACAATGATGAGCAACTTTCATTGGAGATTTGTTTATGTGTAACTTGACAAGTAATGTTAACAACTAATTTTTGGATTCAAGTTGAGCTTGTCAATGGGTCAATTGGTCAAATAAAAGCAATTGTCTATAAAAATGAGTCAAAACCACTAGAACTGTCTAAATATGTTGTCACTGAATTTCCAAATTATAGTGGACCTGCATGGGATATTCAAAATCCAAAACACATCCCCATTGCTCCAATGGTCTGAGGAAATCAAATGCATCTTCCATTAACAATGGCTTGGGTCATAACGATACACAAATATCAAGGTTTGACTTTGAACAAAATAATAATAGATATAGTGCCAAACTGAAAAAGCAAGGACTCACATTCACAACTATCCCAAGAGTGTTGACGATTGAAGATCTACAAATTGAACCATTCTTCTCTTATGAAAGATATGCTAAAATGAAAAACAATGCCTATACAACAATTAGGAAAAAGGAAGAGGCAATGTTGCATACATTGTCCATCCAAACAGTTGACATTTAGTTAATGTCGTGCAAGCCTCACCTTTAGCATGACCTTCCTTGCTACCATTTCTTCTCTATGAAGAATATGAAGGTTCTTCTCACATGTATTCTCTACTCTACTATTGTGCATATTGTATTCATCTCTTATACTTTTAAAATGATGAAGTTTTTTTACCTATCATGTTTGGCATTTTTGTTCTACCATCAGTTTACAAACAACTGCCAGTGAAAATTAGTTGTAACTCTACCTCCTAAAGCCTCTTGGTTCTTCATCATATACGAGCTTCTCATAATTCAATGTGTAGCACTATCAAGTGCTCACCTTTCTACTAATTACATTTCATTTCCAATACTTTTTATTTTCTTTTAAATTACCTTATGAATGTTATGCTAGATTTTAAAAAAATGATTTTTTGCAAGCACGACAACATTGAGAAACCATCTTCTTTTAAGCCACCATTTCATTGCATGGACTTCCTAGCTATTGGAGAGCTACTCAAAGTTGCAATTCAAAATTGTGTATCAACAAATTAGTTGACTATACTTCTTTTACTTTACATTTCTCCATGTGTTGAACATACCAAAAATTATTGCTCCACTTCTACACTTATTTGTTTTCTAAAATCATCATATGCATTGTGTCTATGCTCTGCTTCACTTTTCCTTTTGATTATTTCCATCTCAAAAAGAATTATTGTCAACATTTTGCTTATAGTTTCTACAATTTTGTACCTAAACTATAAACATTGGTATTTATAACATTTTAACACCTTTTAACAACTTTCCATCTTCATGGAAAACTCATTGCCTTTTTTTGGAAGTTTTAAACTATTACCTATATTTACGGTTGCAACCTTACTAATGACACTTGTCCTATGTCAGCAACATCTCATTTGTTCTGCATATTAATTATAAAATTATAAATAACAATTATAATAAATCAGTTGTTCTCCTTTTTGCATACACAATTATCAGAATAAGTATGTTTATTCTAACATCCTGTTGTGTTTTTTTACTACGCATTTAACTATTATTACTAAAAGCTGACAAATGCATACCAGATGGGAGCCCACTGACAAATACCATATCACATGTGAATCCAAAAGGGATATTTTTAGATCTACACATAATGACATCTTAAAATACTATTAGATGATTTATGAATATTGTTCTAGTTTTTTTAAAACACGGTTACACATTTTAATGATTTCTAGAACAATAATTTCCAATAATTTCAAACACAATGAATTCAAATCTCTAAGAAATTCATGGAGAAAATTAAAGGAGAGGCAAAAAACATCACTCGCATAGGAAAATTAACAATATTTTTACCAACCATAATTGATGCAAGAGCATCTCGGGTCCTTGGCAATCCTGTGTCACCAAAAACATATTTGAGTTTGTTTGGGTTGCTCGGTTTTTGCTTTGACCGAGTTGGTTCGGTGTTGCTCGATTTCCTAGCTTACCGAGTTGTTTGTTTTAGATTTCTTTTGAGGCCGACTTGTGCAGTTAATTTGGGTCGTAGATATAATGTTGGTATCCATCATTGGGAAGCGTGTGGACCTAAATTTGGTCATTCCTTCCATTGATTGTGGATCTGAAGGCCGACTTGGTTCGGTAGCCTCTTGTATAAATGTAGTTGTTTGATTAGAGTTTAGGAGTTAGTTTTGATAGAAGATAGAAGATAGAAGATTATAGATTATTGATAGATCCTCACATGTTTGAGGACTTTTGTACTTGATTGTAATATCTAGCCTAAATCGGGAAGGCCTTACAACCCGACATGTATGAATTAATTTGAAGATAATATATGAAAGTTCCTGCATTCTCTCCCTCACTGTTGTGTATTGTTGCTTCCGCGTGTTGTTGAGCAAGGTGGATCTGCTAAGGGTGTGCCATTCCTGGCCCCTCTTGTCCTACCTTGTGTCAATAACTTTACTAACACCTACTTCATTTGCTCGAGTGGGTGTGCACCAACGAAGAGTTGTGTGAATGCAAAAAATGTCCCCAAAAGGGTTATGCTTTCACAAATAGCTACATCAAAACAATAGCAAAAATAGAAGTACATATCGAACACAGAGTGCAGATCCAACACACCTTGATCCCACATAACTGATCGATATGTAGGCATCTTGGAATGTGATCAAAGTTCTAGTGTGTTGGTGCCTTAGATATAGATTAAGTTTTTTACAATTACAAACTTACGTACTCAACATCTACAAATAAAGTTAAACACAATTTATCCAACTGATGCACACTAATTAGACCACAACATTTTGTAATTGCTAACCACATTTTTATTTCGTATTTTTTTCCCTCTTGTCCTTGTTTTCATTTTCTTATAGGTATTGATTCAAAAAATAAAAAATAAAAAAAATAAGTCCTCTGTACAACAAATTTTTTTTCTTACAGTTGTCCCTCAAAAACATTTCTCACCTCCATTTCCAAATATGTACTTTACAATTTTTATTCTGCTTTTCTTATAAGTACTTATGTCTAACACATATTAGTTTCATAACTCCTTATTGCCTTCACATTTCTTATCTATACACTTCTATGCAATTAATTAATATTAATCATGCCATTTCTAGTAGGGTTCATTCGTTCTTATGATGTTTTCCATTGTGTAAGCTTGTTTCCTTCTAATTATCAATATGATTGTACTTTGCATTGTAGACTTGGCTGCCAACATGACATTCCTTCTGACTGATTTTGATATATCTCATTTAATTTTATCCAAACTCCAAGATATTGACTACAACTTTAGCACATAGAGACCATTTGCCTAGATATTGGTCCAGGTAACATTTTTGAGTTATTCTACTATTAACATTGTCATTAATTTTATTAATTTCTTTTTCAAAATTGAATGTAGATATGGACTAGGTGCAACCACTTTCATGATGTAGGATGTTAGTTCCAACCCAACAAGCAAGTGAAATAACTACTTTCTACTATTCATGTCCATTTGGTTTACACTACTAAGTCACCAATACATCCACCTACAATGGTAGATGTAGCTAAAGGCTTGCATAGACTTGATAAAACTTTTAGCAAAGTTGTAGCTTCTTCCAACTTAACATTTATATATCATACCTCCTGCACAATACCACTCCTACACCAACATCCCAATCTAATACTCAAAGTTTTGCATTATGGATGCCTATAACATATGTTCAAAAGATATAGACTTTTGTGTTTGGTAGTTTCAACTACTTCTTACATCCCAACTTGGACTTCTTTCCTATCAAATTCAACATAACTTAAGTACACTACTTGGACAAAATTTTCAACAACTCCTATGTTACAAGTATATTTATATTTAACAATGTCAAATATAAATACACAATTTAAATTAGATATATGCTAATTGATCGTTATATCAAATAAAACAAGATAATAATGTCAAAGCTTTATTCTAAATGTGATCTTTCATTTCAAAGCTTCATTTTAAATGCTAATATTCATTTATCTAGACATAAGAATATAATTTTTCAACAACTCCTATCTTAAAAGTTTGTTTATATTTAAGAATATATACAAAGTTTAACTTAGATATATAGTAATTGTTCATTATATATGATTTTATATATTCCGAACTCAAACAAGATACTAATATCAAACCTTTATTTTAAATGGTATCCTTCATTTCACTATGCAAAACAATATAGATTTTCAACAACTTCTATATTAAAAGTATGCTTCTATCATATGAAAATTCTAACATTTTATTTTTAAATTCATAACAATGATTTATCTTTAAATATTCTTAACATTACAAAAATTAAATACAAAGTTTTAATTAGATATATACTAATTTTTTATTTTTTTTAAAATCTCTTGACTAATTAATGACTCTAAAAATCACAAATTATATCAATACACAAATATTGTATCATTCATGATATAATATCAATAATATTAACATTCTAAATACTTTTTTACGACATCTTTTATACACTCTATCACTATATACCCTTAGCAAATTTACTTCTAACAGAAACAAATTTATTCAAATACAAAAAATATATTCATAAAAAACAAACGTTATCATAACATTATTCATTAAGTACTACACAACTACACCGTTCCTAATATAAATGCACCAGTCGCTTCTCTTCATCCTTCTTCTAGCACATCCCTCCTATCGACATTTTGTTGCAACTACTATTTTATAAACAAAATAGAAAAGTCAAAGGTGAATGGAATAGGCTTACATACTTTGTTTTATGCCTTAAAAAAAGAGAAATGCAATCTCAATAAAGAGAAGCCATGCATGGGCTTAGAGAACATATTAAAGAGCAAGGTAAGAACGAAACAGTTTGATGGGGGAGTCGACTCTTTGATGGGATTGACCTTTCCCACACATGTCCATACTCGACCATTTTGAGTGAGAAAGGAAACAATTTTTTCAGGGGTACAAACTTCATTTTATACAGTTGTATCTAGAATATGAAATACATAGAAAAATTGCATAGGTCTTTGATGGTATGGGTTTGGGAAATGAATATTTTTCTTGTGTTTATTGCCAACAATCTTGAGCACATACCAATAGATTGGAGAGATTTCTTGGAGATCTTAGCTTTCAAATTTGGGTTTTTTATTATCATCTATTTGGAGAGTATTTGGAGGAGAAGGCATCATTTCTAGACACTCCTTCGGTATATCTAAATTCATATGAGGGTAATTTTCTTTTTTATTTCTGAAAATTTCTTGCAAAATATTTATTTTGAGAAGAAAATATATTTTAAAATGGTGAAATCTTAAATTAATTGTTATTCGTATATTTTTATCAATTTGCATTAAGTTTACATGTGTGTGTGTGTGTGCGCGCACACGCATATGAATGCATACATGTGAAAGTAAACTTTGTTGTTTTCTCTATAAATCATGAAATGAATGAAAAATAAACATTTCTATTATTTGATTAGCAGTACACGCAAATGTGCTTGTGAATGTATATATGTATATAAATGTGATGCCATATGTACATGATAATATATACAAAGAACATGATATTCAATGGAAGATGATTTTTTAAAACCTTATTTCAGATCTTATGAGACTATATTTTGCAACAAGATTGGTTTAAAAGTATGAAATAATATTTTATATGAAATCTGCAACACATAAGATTAATCTGCTATCACATGTTGCACACAGTCGCATAAAGATGTTTGAAAGTCTTCATTTCAAGTTCACTTCACTCAACTACATTACTACTCATCGAACATAATGCATCCTCCATATGTACCATTCCATTCATCCATGTTGGCCAAACACAATATCATTATCATTTTACAAGTCAGACACACAATTTGAAATAGGTCGCACCAAGACATTCCCACAACGAAAGGAATAAAACATGGACCAATGCAACATGCTAACCACTTATCACATCATCTAAAGTCACTGAGTAAGAACTATACGTTACAATGCACTTTATTTTGTTGAACCACAATCATTGATAACCAAATAGGATCGGACCCAAAAGGTGTCTTAATACATTACAACATGAATGGGGTGAGAACAAACATGGCTGAAGATCGAACATTATAGCACATCATCTAGAGCATGCTAATTTCGGATCACCAAAGCCAAATAGAACTACAATAGAATATGTTAACATCAATGAAAACTATTAATGCCAACACCAATAATCAAAACCACATTCCAACAATCTCACCCTTTGTCATTAATGACAACATTCATCAACAACAACAACAATTAAAGAAATATCAACATTTTAGTGTTCTTTTCTTCTCCCCTTTTGACAACAATGATAAAGGAAAAATATCCCCCTAAAAAACTTACTTTGCTCCCCCTAAGAGGAAGCCACCAAGCATTGATCCAGAAAAGAATAAGCATTTAATACCTTGGACCAATGCACACCTTGGTGCACATTAGTTCTGACTGGGAAGGGGCAGAACCCCCAACTTCTGCTTGAGATGTTCAAAAGTGTCCTTACACAATGGTTTTGTGAAAATATATGTAATCTACTCTTTTGTAGGTACATACTCAAGTCGTACTTCACTGTCCAAAACTTTTTCCCTCAAGAAATGTTATCTAATAGATATATGTTTTGTTCTAGAATGTTGTACTGAATTCTTGGAAATGTTTATGGCATTGTATTATCACATGCATAATTTAGATAGGTTCATCAAATGTTACACCAATGTCCTTCAATGTCTGTTTCATCCAAAGTACCTGAGTGCAACATGAATATGTTACAATATATTTATCTTTACAATAGATAATGACATTGAATCCAACTTCTTACTTGACCAAGCAACCAACCAAGAGCCAAGAAATAAGCTCCACCACTTGTACTTCTCTAGTTATCAACACAACCTACCCAATCTGCATCAATGTAGGTTGTCAAATTGAAATTTGAATCTTTAGGATACCATAATCCAAATTCTTTTATCCCTTTTAAATATCTGAAAATCCTCTTTACCGCAACAAAATGGGATTCCTTCAGCTCTTGCTGAAATCTGGTCACTAGACAAACAACATACATGATATCTGGTATAGTAGCAGTCAAATACAATAAAGCTCCAATAATTCATTTTTACTTACTTGCATTGGCTTTGGGTGAATCATCTTCTTTTGTTAACTGGCTTCCAGTAACAATAGGTGTACAAACCAATTTAGAATTTTCCAACCCAAACTTCTTCCATAATTCTCTGATGTACTTGGACTAAGAAATGAAAATATCTTTGTTGTTTTGATTTACTTGTAATCCAAGAAAGAAATTTAACTCACCAATCATAGGCATTTCAAATTATTGATGCATTTCCTTTGCAAATATTTTGCACATATGACCATTACCTCCAAAGATTTGTTGGTGAGTTCGGCCATAGTTGGAGGGCTCGGTTTTTGCTAGAGATCTGTGATGGTTTTATCTTTTGCTTGGCAAGTTGTAAACTGGTGGCATGGGGAATACTCTTCTTCTCCTCCATTTCTTTGTCAAAGGTTGGGGGAGCCTTTCAAAACCCTTTAGGGCTTGGCTTTTGCTAGAGTTTCCTATTTTTGCCAGAGATCCTTGAATGTCTTTTCTTTTTTCTGGTAGTTCGTGACTCGATGGCTTGGGGACACTTCCTCACTCCCATGTCTTTGTTAATGGTAGGGGGAGCCATTCAAAACCCTAAATACTATGGTGCAGCTGAAGATTTTCTAGCTCATACTTATAAGCTGTTGTTTCGTCTTTGGTATGGTCTTGATAGGGTGGACTGGTTTGTCTGCCAGATCTATTGGATGTTAAAACCCATTTTGGTAATGGGAGCCATAAAAAAGGTTGGGGGAGCCTTTCAAAACCCTGATAGTCTGGTGCAGCTGAAGTTCTACTTGCACAATTACGTGAGCTGTTGTTTCATTAAATCTGGTTATGGGAACCATCAAAACCCTTATGTTCAGTTTAGGGAGCTTGAAAACCCTAGATACATGGTGATTCTGTAAGGCGATGGTCTTACTCTTTTGGTCTCGGCATCTTGAGCCTTTCTGAAAATATTTTTCTGGCTGCTGTTGTAACGTTGGGTTTGTGCTGCTAGTAATTCTACTAGCAGTATGTGCTGGGGGGTTCTGTAAAGTTTATCTTGTTCCCCAACTGTCTCACTTTGATTTGAGCTAATTCTTCCTATGGTTAATTTTAGGGTTATAGTTCCCACCAAAAACTATTTGTAAATGGTTTTGGGGTCCATTCAAAACCTGCTTTTACCTTAATAAAAAACAATCAACATCTAATCTAAATAAACTTTGCAAGATAAGTTGCTATGAGTAGATCCTTTTTAAAATTTATGTCTAATCATATACTTATCCAATCTACCATACTAGGCCCTAGGTGTCCACTTCAATCCATACAATGCTTTCTTCAACCTGCAAATAACATCTAGATCACTCTCTGACTTGAATCCTTCAAATTATTCAATGTAGACTTCTTCCTTCAGTTCTCCATTCAAGAAAGCTAACTTTGCATCCATCTAATTAACTTTCAAATCTTTGAAAGATGCTAACACTAAGAATATTCTAATTGCTTCCATTCAGGCAAAAAAGGGCATGTGTTTCTTCAAAATCAATACCTTCGATCTGAGTGTAGCCCTTGCAAACTAGTCTTGCCCTGTTCCTTACCATTTTTTCATTTTCATCCAACTTGTTTCTAAACATCCACTTTGTTCCAATAACATTTTTGTCTGCCACTCTGGACACAAGTTCCCAAGTCTAATTCTTCTTAATCTGACCAAACTCTTCTACTATTGATTTTATCTCCTTTAATCATTACATGCTTCTTCTACAATCTTAGGTTCAATTTCTGATAGTAAACACAATAAAACTTTTTGTTGAGCTACCTTACTCTTTGTGATAATTCCTTTATTATTGTCTCCTCTAATTTCTGAATGATTTCTCTATACATACCTTGGAGTTTTACTTGTAGATGTCAAAGGCTACTTTGTCTCTTCTTATTCTTTATTTTCTTCTTTTCTTTTGTCCTCTGAGTCAGATTCATATTCAATATACTTGTCAAAAGTTCTTTGGATATCTTTGTCAACTTTCACGTTCACACTTTCAACTATCTTGTTCAATCTCTTGTTGTAACACTGATACACTTTTATCTTTGTACAATAGTCCAAAAATATGCCTTCATCAACTCTACTGTCAAACTTTCCAAGATTGTTTTCATCTCTCCGAATGCAGAACTTACTTCCATTTTTTTTGAAATACTTTACTGTATGAGCTCTTCCACACCATAGTTCATAAGATGTATTTCCATTTTTCCTTCTAAACAGTGCCCAGTTAAGAGTATATACTACAATGTGTATAGATTCTCTCCAATAGACCTCTAGTAAACCTACTTCTTTGATCATTGTTCTGGCTACTTCTTGGACTGTTTAACTCATACTTTCCACCACACTATTTTGTTGTGGTGTCCTTGGGGCAGATAATTGTCTCTCGATGCCATGTTTCTCATAGAAATTGTTAAATTCATCATAAGTAAGCTCTCCTCCTCTATCAAATCTCAAACATTTAATTTTTCTATCTACTTAATTCTCAACTCTTGATGCAGTCAAGGATGGTGGATCCAATTAAGGACAGTCCAAACCTTGCAGCCAACAATCAACACAATAGAATACTCAACAACACAACAACAAATAATTGTTTAACTTCTGATTTTCATTAACATGCCCAGTTGTAAGGCCTTTTGAGTTAGGGCCAATTACAATTAGAAACAATTTTGCAATATCTAAACATATCCATTACAATCTCAGCTAGTTCAGCTCTGAAAACAATCAGCCACTGATGGAAACCCTAAGGCAGATCTAAACTTGAGCTCGCAAGCCTCCAAGCAATCTCCTTGTCTCCAAGTGTGCAAACCACTAGCTCTGCAACTACAAACTATCAAATAACAATCTGATCTGCAAGATCATGCAAGATCTTTTCCACAACTTCGCCAACTCCAGCTTTCAGAACCTCAGATCTGATTCGTTAAGTCTTCCAAGTCATGAACTTTTATCGATCTCCTGATGATCCCCTAAACATCTATCCAAACATCCTATAAATACTAATCATCAACCACAAGTCGGCTGAATGAAACCATTAACTCCCCCCAACAATTATTAAATGCAATACAAGTCGGCATCAAAATAGCCTTACAAACATTTAATCCAACATGTCGACCTGTAACAACAACTACCAACAATAAATGCACCAAGTCGGCCCAACAAATCCCACACAACTTTAGTCGGTAAACCAAAACTACCGAGCAACAGTGAAATAACCGAGCATGCTAGGGATCGCCGAGCACTAGTGTCGACCGAGCACCACAAACATCGTCGAGTAACACTTTTACCGAGCGCCAGAGATTACTGAGTTCCTTCAGTGACTGAGCTTCCTTCAATGACCGAGACCGTTGGTCAAGGCTGCAACCGAGTAACACCGGCCAAACACACGCCTCCCATGCAGATTCACCGAGTACCCTAGAATGCCCCTACATCAACTCTTGTTTTGAATATCTTAAATTTTTCTAATGCCTGTAATTTTTCTCTTAAGAATGCAACCCAAGTTAATATGGAATAATCATCAATTAAAAGCATGAAATATCTCTCACCTTGTAAGGTTCTTGTTTTGGTTGGGCCACATAGATCAGTGTGTACAAGATCAAACAAACTAATAGATGAATGATCTTGACCTTTGAATGATTCTCTTGCTTGTTTTCCTTCTTGACATTCTTTGCAAATAATATTTGGTTTGGTTAGTCTTGAAAAATCTCTAATTGCACTATGTGAACTTATCCTTACCAAGTTGTCGAAGTTAATGTGACAAATCCTCTAGTGATAGAGCCAATTGTCATTAGTCTGCAATATTGAGCATCTATTTGTACTTTCTAGTTGATACATGTTTCCTCCAGTTCTTATTCTAGCAACAATAATAGTTCTAGACTTTTTATGAATCTAACATCTATCCTCCTGAAATACAACATCATAAGCATTTTCACACATTTGTCCAACACTCAGAAAATTGTGATGGAAACCCTTCACATAGTAAAAATTGTCAATGTTTTATTTTCCATCAAAAGTAATAGAACCAATTCCAACAATCTGTATTGTTTTATCATCACCAAATCTAATAGGACCACCATCATAATCTTCAAGTTTTACAAAATTGCTTTTATCACCAATCATATGATTTGAACATTCGTTGTCAATCAACCATTCATCATTATTCCTTCTAACGTAAAATGCATTCTCAATGAAACCATTAGATCTCAGACAAATGTTAGAAATGTCAAATCTAGGATCTTTTTCAACTAAAAACAGACAATCTTCTTGATCTGATTCATCATCTGATATATTGGAATTATCATTAACTTAATAGGCTTTCTTATTGAATCTTTTGAATTTATGTTTTGTTACTTTTTATGGACACCTAGTTGCTATGTGACCAATCTTTCCACATCTTAAACATTTAAGAGGTAACATGCCTTTGTATTTGTAGGTACCTTTCTTTAGCTTCCTTGTGAAATTTGCTTCCATCTCATTAGAACTTTCATTGTTTGGATCATCTTTTGTCTTTGTGGCTTTAAATGTGGTTTCATATTTCTCCTTCTCTTTTCCAAATTTTCTCATCTCAAAAGCAAACAAAGTGCCAAATAATTGTTCTGTAGTAAACTTCTTCAGATCATAGACTTCCTCAATTGCAAAGATCTTGTCACTATAACTATCTGGTAGGGTCATCAAAATCTTCTCCATAATATCTTCATCTATCAAAGTGCCTCCTTGATTTTTGACTTCATTCACAACATATCTACGCTTAGCAGACAACTTCTTTGAGAGTTTAACTCTATCATTTCCTTCATATATATCATTCAACTTTTCCCAAACTTCATAAGCAATATTCAATGAAATAACTTTTGTTAATTCAATTTTTGATAAAGCACTAAAGATAGCATACCTCGCTCATTCATTCTCTTCATAAGTTGAAATCTCATATGCTATAGTAGGACTATTTGTTGGTGCAACATATTTAGTTTTAACAACTTTCCAAGTAGTATAGCTCAAGGAATTCAGGTAACCTCACATCAATACTTTCTAGAAACTATACTCATATCCATCAAACATACAAATTTGATAATTTGTGCGTCATCAAATCCACCTCAAGTGGTTAAGCTCTCCTTTGAGGAACCAAAGCTTTGATACCAATTGTTGAATAGTCTCAGATAACTGGGAGGGGGGTGAATCATTTTCATAAAATATTTGTATTAACTTAATCAATTTGGTACAAACTTAATTCAATCAGATAAATATAACAAATATAAAACTTGAAAGCAAAAAGGAACATCAAACACAATGAACACCAGATTTACATGGAAAACCTAAGATGGGAAAAATCATAGAGAAATTAATTCTCATGAATATAAACACCGATTAAGGTGATTTTTACAAAGGCTCACTACCAGTATGCTCACTACAGGTAAGGCTCCTTATCAGTTCAGCGAACCACCCTAAATATATAAACTAGCTATCACAACTGAAACTTGGCTAATTGTTGAAATAAAAGATAATGAGAAACAGTTCCATCACTGAAATACTTCACACCAACTGCAACATAGAAGAGTAATCTATTATCACTGATTGCATACAGTTGCACACAGATGTCTGAAAGTCTTCATTTCAAGTTCACATCACTCGCATACATTTCTACTCATCGAACATAACTCATCCTCCATATATACCATTTCATTCATCCATGTCGACCAAGCACAATATTGATTATCATTTTACAAGTCAGCCACACACAATTTGAAATAGGTCGTACCAAGACATTTCCATGGTGGAAGCAATAAAACGTGGACCACACCGAAATCTCCTTGCCCAATGCAACATGCTAACCACTTATCACATCATTTGAAGCCATCGAGTAAGATCTATATGTTACAATGCACATTATGTTGCCAAACCATAATCACCGATAATCAGATAGGACCAAACCCAAAAGAAGGTGTTTAAATATGTTACAACATGAATGGGACCAAAACAAACACGATCAAAGATCGAACATTGTTCCGAATCACCGAAGCTAAATAGAACTACAAACAAATATGTTTACATCAATGCCAACCATTAATGACAATAGCAATAATCAAAACCACATTCCAACACTTCCAAATACGAGCATTAAGAAGGTTGTAGTAATTGAGAAAATTCAATATTAACCTTGAACCAATAGCGACAGAAGTGGCAATGAATGGGTGTAAGGCATAGCTCCACCTATTGCAAGCTGGACGATGACAACATATATTGATATGACTCCCACTGCCCGAACAACCACAGCTCCAGTCTCCATTTTCTTTGCAAAATATGAAAGTAAGGAGAGATTTCCTAACACTCCAGTTAGTTGTTCTTGTCAATTGCATAAGTAGAGAGTTCCTAAATACACGTTTGATCAATCTATTTTGTGCCAATCTACAATCACTGTGTTTTCAACATCTGCAAAATCCCTCTACCATTATCTCATTTTGCACATATGTCAGCCCAAGTATTGCTAAAGCTATTTTTTTAACACATTTGTTTCTGCAGGTCTTGAAACCATTGCATATAATTCATCAAGATGACATCTCTTTGCAAAATTCTATCAAACAATTTGTGTGTCTGCTAAAGTCAGTTCGAACTACAATATCTGTCAAACGTTCTCCTTCATTACGCTTTGATGGGTTCCCATATATTATGACAGTGGTCCTATTCTTAGCACGAGTAGAAGGGTGATGGAAAGTGTTGTGAATTCATCTTTGCGCCATTCCATTGCAGCTGTAAAACACTTTCAAAGTCTTTTCAACAGATCTATTTTTAGCAAAGTTTGCAATCATGTCATTTCGTTCCTTGGGATGACATATGTTTGAGGTATTCTGTCAAGCAATTCAAGTGCATTGTTTGCGATTCAACTATTTTCATGCATGTGGACCAGAGCAATTGCCACGGTTTAACAGAGGATTGATTATATGTTGTTTACTAGCCATTCCTACGCATAAAGTCTGCAATGCTCTCATTATCGTAAAATGGTGGAAATTAGCTTTACAATTGCTCATTGCATTTGCTTGCAAGTTTACGAAGCCTTTTCAACAATTCTAGTTTCTGCACACTGCCCTCCATGAGACCGCGTGCCTCTGAGACATTTTGTCAAACAGCTCATGTGCCAAGTCGACGCTTCCACATTTTGCATACATGTCTACGAGGGCACTTGCAAACACAACATCCAATGAAAATCCTCATTCAACAATTCTTTCATTGATATCCATGCCCAGTTCCAAATCTCCCGTTTTGGCACAGACTAGGAGAATGCTGACAATTGTTGTGGAGTTTGGCTTCAAACCTGTCAATTACATTTCCTTAAACGCCATCCAAGGCATTTTCAAATAGCCCACTTTGTGCATACCCCGTAATCATGGTTTTCTATGAAACCACATTTCATTGAAGCGGCATCTCAAATGGTTCGGGTACCCTGCATTTGATTCCACATTTTTCATAGATATTCACGCAGAGAACTTCATCAATTCAAAGATTTTCAGACCCTCCTTACAAAATCGGTTTTGGCAGGCACTATCAGAAATCATTTGATTGCATTACATGAGATGGCATCTCTTTGATGCATTCTTGATATATCTCTGTAACCTATTTCGAAGTTCTCCTTTAAGCACAGCCAAGCGAATATTGAAAAAGTCGGAGGATTTAACTTTATGCCTGCCAACTGCATTTTCTTGGAAGTTGCCGAAAGGCAGTTACAAACTCCTGAAATAGGGCTTTCAAACAATTAGGAATTTGAAGCAATGAACCTAAAAGTTAGGATGTTGGGATAAGAGACGTAAAAGTTGGGGTTGAGTTTAATGCGTAAGTTAGAGTTTCTAATGTGTTAAAGTTAATGTTTTGGAAAATTTTGCACAAAAAGTTAAGGTTTTAGATTTCAAAACGTGAAATTTAGAGTTTGGAGAAAATAATTGTGAAAGTTAGAATTTGAAGTTGCGAACAAAGTTAAATTTTGAGGTTGGATAAGTGTGAAAGTTAAGGTTTTTAATTAACTTTCGTATATAAAGGAAAAATGATTTAAATTTTTTAAATTATTAGCCTTTCAAAAATTGAAGCAACATATATTTAACTTGAAGATACGTTACAGCATAATTTGCTATCACACTATACCTACCAATAATATCATATTAATTTATTTTCTATGATGAACATAAGTGATATATATTGCTTTCTGATCTCTTCCTCAAATATTTTCCATAATGCCTTTGGGAATGAAATCAATTTTCATTGTATAACATGCAAACAAGTAAAGCTATCTTTACGTTGAAGAGACATGTTTCTCCTTAATTGCCTCTTTTCATATCTCAAACTCTTAACAACATAATTCTCTCTTATTATATATTAGAGGATATTTAATATTCTATGGATAGTTAACTTTCTTAATTAATTGTGTTTGCATTGGTCATCGATATTATTGGTTGTCTTACATGAAATCAATATTTATCATTTGACTAATAATGGTTGTCATCATCGTTGCAGACTAATCTTCACATGTTATCATGTGTTTAGTGGCTGCCAATCATCACTTCCGTACGTCAGTCTGTAATTGCTGATGCAAGGAGATCACCATGTTTTTTTTCTTCCTAGAGTCGTCACTTAGTATCGTTTATATCTATCTTTTGTCTTAATGATTGCTGGTATGCATATATTGACTCCAAGTTTATTGAGACGATGTTCATCTAGTTTGTCCGCTGTAATATCCCATAATTGACAAAGTCATCTTCCTTGCTTGTATTGCTTCCCACTCATGAGATTCAATGTGGATGGACACATGTCTTTTATGTCGATGAGATTATTATTCGCTGAAACAGTTATGTGCTATTGTAGATATCATAATTTTCAAATCGCCCTTTGAATGCACGCGGCTATGTTTGCTAAATCGAATTAATAATTTTTTTATTATTCAAACCAACCAGTCTATATATATGTGTGGACAATCCTCAACTATTGTCTTTGGTGGATCCAATTATCTTCCATACAAAAGTACTTTTTGAAAATGTAGAAAATATGACGGATATTTACAAAAATTTCAGCATATGATATTTATTAATCATTGTTATCTTACTTGTATTCTTAAATTCTCCTGTGCTGTAAATCTACAAAATATATGAAAAATAATGTATTTTGGATATTTGTAAATTTTTCTTTTACAAAATTATCTTTTAGTGCATTCTGTGTGGAGATTAACCAATGTCGTCTTTGGATATGTCACTTAGACATATGATCTTTATTAATCATTACTATTTGTTGAAGAATTTAATTCCAACAGTTCAATAAACTTTCGGTGCATTATTGCTGACTGTCACCCAGCACATGGAGAGTTGACTGTCACTCATAAACATGTTTTACATGGAAGTCATCGTCCAATACAGCCTGCCATCCACCTACTCTGCCGTCCATAAGCCTCTCTTTTTTACTGCAGATTTCATGCATTTTGCACATGTCTGCAAACCTTTGTTGACTAGAATATGCAAGCTCATCTATAAATTTGTAGATGAAGGCATGTATTTGTAAGAGTGAGCCCAAATTTGGGGTTTCTTCATTGTAAAATTTCATTGTTGTTCTAATTAGTTCTATTTCTTAAATTGTTTCATTTTCTCACAGCTAGATCTTTGAACAGCATTAGCTGTAAATTTCTACATGGTATCAGAGCTATTTTAGAATGAATTTTTCATTGTTTTGGGGGTTTCTCTTATTTTCTTTTCTGTATTTATGAACTGAAAATAAAGTTCCAAAAGGGGATAGTCTAATATTACAATGGGAATTAAATATCATCCGTCTGTCATTAGTTTGGAAGAAGGAAATTATAAGTCTTGGCGTGATGGAATCCTAAAGCATTGCCGATAGATTCATCTATTACCACATTTGTATGGGCTTATTCCTGAACCAAGTTCATGTTGGCAGAAATCTGTTTGGGAAAGTAGAAATGATCATGTATTAGGATTAATTGGTTTAAGTGTTGGTGAGCACACATCATGGGCTCTATCGCACATTGAGTGCCCTCGTACTCTTTGGACCATTTTATGGGAAAGATATGGAGATCCCATTGAACCTCCATTCTCAGATGATCCAGCTACAGACATGCTTCTCTCCCTTGAGAAAGATGATGATCCTATGTACGACGATGACACTGAAGAGGAACTTGCTTATTGGAAGAGTCTTGATTGTCTTGATTGCAAAAAGACATCTCCTCCTGATGCTCCTCTTTCTACATCTCCAACATTGGAAGCTATTCAATCACCTCCACCTACCGGTTTGATAGAGATCTTGGCTTCTTCAAATGCTACTTTAGATTCTCTTCAACAAGTTCACTCTTGTCTTCAAGATTCAGTTCATTGGGATGAATTTCTATTAGACATATCTTTTTTGTTTGTAGAATCCCTCATTTCGGATCTAGATGACACCATTGATTGTATACATCTTCTCTTTGATGATGGCGATTCTTCTCCAATAGTTGTGAAAGAACATTGTGATCCTCTTCCTTATTCTCTTCATTATCATTCCTCACAGTCTAATATGAGTGTGGATCACTTGGCTCAACATTTGAAGGAGATTTATTTGCCTTGTGAGGAGATACATGAGTTTTTTGATCGTGCTCTACATCAGTTTCTAATTGCTTCTAGATTGTCATATTCAACATTATCTGATTTTCTTATGACAAGTTTTAGGATCAACATGGAGACCATGGAGCAGTTTTCAAAAGCCTCATACATCTTGAAATCTCTTCCCACATATTCCTTTCAGGATTTGGGAGATTTCACTCAAGCATATTTGGTTTTATTTCTTCCCAAAGGAAGGAATGTTGTTCGAAGATCATGGACCAACTTCTACATCCAGTTTCGACCATCTATCATTGGCTACACATTATGGAAGACTACATCGCCTCTTGTATTTCACTTTCTTCGAGATCTTCTTGTGGTGCAAGACATTGTATTACTGTAGTTTTCTTTCTATGTTCGCATCCATTTTGAGGGGGGGTTTTGTTCCCACTGGGTTTTCCCTCTTTCCTCATTTATCTTTTCTGGTTAGTTAGAATTAAGGGGGGGTGTTGAAGAATTTAATTCCAACAGTTCAATAAACTTTCGGTGCATTATTGCTGACTGTCACCCAGCACATGGAGAGTTGACTGTCACTCATAAACATGTTTTACATGGAAGTCATCGTCCAGTACAGCCTGCCATCCACCTACTCTGCCGTCCAGAAGCCTCTTTTTTACTGCAGATTTCATGCATTTTGCACATGTCTGCAAACCTTTGTTGACTAGAATATGCAAGCTCATCTATAAATTTGTAGATGAAGGCATGTATTTGTAAGAGTGAGCCCAGATTTGGGGTTTCTTCATTGTAAAAATTCATTGTTGTTCTAATTTGTTTTGTTTTTTAAATTGTTTCATTTTCTCACAGCTAGATCTTTGAGCAGCATTAGGTGTAAATTTCTACACTATCCTACTTGTATTCTTAAATTGAAGCATGGTCACAAACTTTGATGATGATGTTACCATGCATAATGGTTGTGTATTTTCTTAATTATCATTGCATCTTATTTGATCAACATAGTTGCTATTCTCCTTTGGCAGTCAGCTTGGTTATTAATTTCATGATATTCGTTTGCATGGTCAATTCAATCATATTTAGCCTGTCTAATATCCATTATTGATTCTTTTTGCAATTTTGTATCTTCAAAAACTTCACAAATTTGAAATATTTAGTTGTCTTGTAATTATATTATATTATATTATAATTTTTTTATTTTTCATATTTTAAAATTAATATTATTTGTTTATTATTAAATTCTATTTCAGAAAGAGGGCTATCATAATTAGAATTTCAAACGAGAGACATGACAGTAACAACCAGACACAATGAACAGTGTGCACTATTTTAAACGAATATTTGGTCAAAGGTGCAATTATCAAACTTTATTGTTAAAATTGTTCACCAAGTTATTAATTTTTTATTTAATTGTCTTATGAATTGAATAAAATATAATAATTAATGTAAGCTTTGTACTTTAGAGAAGTATTGTGGCTTTATATATAGTTATGGTTTAATTAGCCGATAGGCTTTCTCCGGGAGGAACGCCCATCGGTTTGTTCAGACTTTTCGGCAGTCTTACGCCGGTAAACGCAAACGATGTCAAGGAACTGGTTTCTGATAGAAGTACGTGTAAGTGACAGATCACTAAAAAGATGGCTACGCCTGCCTTACCAAATGGCGGCATCAATACAACGAAACGCATCGCACATGCAAATAAATTTTTGGATCCCACCCGCCCAACTTATATATGACCATTCTCTTTACTTCCTCTCATCTTCAATTTTAGCTGTGTTGGTGCACGGTTCGACTGTGGGAAGAACAAGGTAAACACACCATTTTTGCTGAGGAAAGGAATTATTAATGGCCGCCGTTTACAGGAAATAAGGGACACATCTAACAACAGCAAATGGGCAAAATGAAATAATTGGTATCCTTAGTGATCATAGTGATGTTGCTCATGTTTGGAGTAACCATGGTGGTTTCACAGAATTAATGTTATGATGCTCGTATTTTTTAATAAACTTTTTCCCAAATATATTTTTGCTTTGTGACTCACATGATCCTCGTTTCTCTATGTGCAGAAAGGTTCTGGTCATCGGCCCACGGTAAGTTAAAGTTTATGAGAACATTTTTACTGTTGGGAATGTGAAGCTCAACGGTCATATGACCTTTCGCATTCCCTCCTCCTTTTTGTCTTGTAGCTGAACATGATTGTATATATACATATGCATAGTCATGTAATGTATATTGGTAAATGATATTGGCAGTAGATGTAGCCATTGTTAGTGAACCATTATAAATACTTGTGTCTTGCGTTCTTGTTTATTGTGTGTTTTATTTATGTTTTAGTTTTAATTGTTTTTATCATGTTTCTCTGCTCGTTTTAAATCAACATTTACTGTATGCAAAATTATAGCTTTTCCTATTTGTCTTCTCAATTACATTTTATTTTATTTTATTCTAGCATTGAAGAAGCTAACGTTGAATTCATTTTGTACTTTATAGGCGGTCCATTTAAATGGATGCAGTGGAGTGGTAATAGAAGGTTTACAGGTAACAAACAGTCCAAAATTTCATTTCACATTGTCTGGCTGCGAGAACGTCCGATTCTTGGGTGTTGAAATAAGGGCACCAGAAGACAGTCCCAATACTGACGGAATTGATATTTTTACATCAACAAGCATTCTCGTACAAGACTCTGTGATTGGAACAGGTATTTATACATACCAACAATTTATTAGACTCTTTCAATCACATTTCTAAAATAAAATAATTTTGAAGTTAATTTGTAGGAGATGACTGCATCGCAATAGGAAATGGAGCTTCCCATATCATGATAAGAAATCTCACATGCGGTCCAGGCCATAGGATAAGGTTCAGTTTTTTTACTAGATGGAAGATATAATTGACTATTCGAATAGATAAATACATATTAAATTAAAAATTTGTCCTGGTATATTGTGAGTTCAAGAAATAAAATTGGTTTAGCTTGCTATTTTTGTCCAATATTGGAAGCCTGGGGAAGCATCACAGAAAAGCAGAGGTCCACTCTGTGCATGTTGATGGGGCCAAGTTAACAGCAACAAAGAATGGGTTAAGAATCAAAACGTGGCCGGTAATATTTTCATTTCGTTAAATTGGTATTGAATGATTAAACTTTGTATTTTGTTAAACACTTTTAAGTCCTCAAAGGTTATTTTATTTCTTGTTTTGAACTCACATTGTAATAGAATTTGAATTTCAAGATTGTATGACAGTTGAGATATCTGTGTACAGGGTTACATTTATAATTGCATTAGGTGTCCTTTTGGCTGGAGCTCCTCTGAATGACCAGCACAATGAAGATGAAGCCTTTTTTCCTACCTATTGTTATGTGGTGAAGACAGGGATTTTTGCAGGAGCAGTGTTGTCTTTGGTCACTGTAGTACTTGACATTATCTACTATACAATTGCATCTGCTGTTAAGAATTCAGCTGCCTGGATGCATGAGAACCAAGATGTTTCAATGACACAATCACAATCTAGAACATCAAATGCCCAACCTGTTTTTGTGCCTGAAAATGCATACACCCAATATTATGAGAATCCCCAATACATGATGGATGGCTCACAACAGATCATAAAAGGAATTAAGTTGTATTTCACTGTTCCAATTTTGTATTGATTACAAATAGAGACTGTATTTGGTTTATCTATGTAATATTATTTAAAGTAATCCAAGCCCACTATCTTCAAAACCGGAAGTATGAAGCAATTATAAACAGATGAAATATGGATAAATCTATGCGGGGCTGGAACTCATTGAAGCAGGGGACCAGAAGGAGAAAAGGGCTCGTCTCTATATTTATCAAGGACATGCTAATATTCATGCACATAAGTGGATTGCTTGCTGACTGTGTGGAAGAACTGGACGCACACCTGTAAGGGAGCATTATTTGTTATATATTTGATAATATTATCTTCTAAGATATAAGGACAGTTTGAATATAAAATTATAGAGTTAGGGTTAGGGTTCAATAAGAATCTAATTTTAAGTGGGTGGCTTTATATTTTTCATACAAAGATTAGCATTTTACATACAAAGATTAGAGTGTACATACAAAAATTAGCATTTTACATGAGAGGGGCGTAAATAGATAAAGAGAGGTAGAGGGAGACATAAAGATAAAAAGATAGGTTAAGAGAGGGTTGGGAAAGATAGGTTAAGAGAGGGGGGAGAGTGAGTAAAATGAATAATAGAAAGACGGAAGAGAGATGGAGAAGTGAAAAGATCAATAGGGATAGAAATAAGAAATAAGGAGGAAAAAATAGGGAGAAAGAGAGAGAGTCAATTTGGGATTACTCCTTTGACAAAGATAGATTATTCATTTCATAATGTAATATATATAACACTATCGGCGTAACCCTTGCACCCTTCAAAGGTGCAAGTGCTAGTTAAAAACTTTTGTGTCTGTGTTCATTTCATTCTGATCAAGTTTTACTTGAGATTTTGAGTTAAATGTTTTTTTACAATAGATAATTATAAAATTTAAAATATCTAATCTAGTGCAAAAGACATATTAGCGTTTTTCCCTAGGTGAATCCGAAGACACTTTTATTTTTATTCAGCCTAAGCATTAACAATTCAATAACCACTTTACAAATTGTAAATAGTAATTACATATTTTAAGATTTAATTTTTTTTGTTTTGTTTAGAGGTAGCTTCATCTAGTTCAAATAATAGTTCTATCACATTGTTAAGTTTTTTGTTGCTCAGAAAATGCAAATTAAAATGCTAACAATGTGCAAATACTAATACAACATTGAATGCTCAGATCTGCTACTACTTGAATGACATGATGAGTAATGAATGAGAATTAAATGAATCTCTAATATCTCGACTCTAAATTATGTTTTGTGCTTCAAGGCAAAATGTAAGGGCTAGTTGAAGAGGGGCAACACGGGCTCAAATTGAAGTTTAAATTTTTAAAAAGGTAGTCTTACATTTCACAATTTGGAATTGAACTAGAACTAATTTTGCATCTCAAATACGAACCAAGTAAGCAAATGGATAAAAAGACAATTGAAACCAGTTGTTGGAGACGTTTGGAGGCAGAATCAAGCTGAGTTTAGGTATATCCCTGCTCTTTTGTGGAAACATGATGCACATACATTAATTGTTGCATAAAAACTAACCCAATCAAAGTGAATCCAAAACCAAAGGGGAATATGCATGGTATGCAGTTTTCATCATAACACCAAGTGTATCAATTACTCATTGATAGTAATGATGGCTGCAGAAATCTCTTTAAGACATTAACTAAATGTTGCATTACTTCCTTGAATTCTTAAAATATTTCAACTTAAAAATTAATCAAAATATTGCATAGAAGTTTTTCCACAAGATCGAGGTACTATCTATAATTTTGTAGAAGAATCATCAATCTTATACCGAAATTAATAACACAGAATATCTATCTTCTTGAGCTTATACACAGAGCATAGGTGTTCCTTAACAATCTGCAAAATCATTTCCAGAGTCTTGGAGTGACCTTTTGCCAGAAATTCAACTAAAGACTTCTCCAAGAAATCAGCACTGTCTTCTTAATCATCAATGTGAAAAGTTGATCGAAGTTTTATGATTTTATGTTGTAAATCATGTGTTTAATGAAATTGTGAGAACTGTGCTTTGGCACAGGCATAATACCTTTTATTGTGAAGAGCAATAATCAGAATAAAGCATGTATACTCGTGATTTTATATCCCACAACTTGGCAAAAGAGAGCCTACAATATCACTATGTGAGCCGAAAAACATTGCAAACATTAAAGTTCCATATATGTTTTATATATATTATAAATGCTGTTACCGAACTATTTTTTGGGTTCATTGAAATCAAATAAACCAGTTGTTCATTCATTCAGCTTTGTAGTGGAAGTAGAGGAAGCTCTAATTTATTTAAAAGGAAGTGCAAGAAGTGGAAAGTGGTTCCCCTCACTTCAATTAATAAGAATGAAATCTAAGGCTGCCCTGACCAATTCATGCAATAGAATTATGAACAGCAATTCAAGAGCATCTAATTTATCTAATCTCTAGAAGCATCAGCATTCTGTTAAAGTTAGCTCAAATAGACAGCTTATTCTTCTTCGGAATTAAAGAAACTGAAAAACTTAATGCATGCAAAGACATTTACGGAGAACATAAAGGACAGATTCACAATGCTGAATAATAAAAAGGCATTGACCATTTATATTAAAAATGAATAGTTTCATGAATGCAAATTTAAAAACTGATGTGTAAACCATGCTCTATTTGTAAAATTTCAAACCATTCACTGATAACTCCATAAATCAAGCAACTCTAAGGAGATCCAGTCAAAGCATACGCAGAGATGCCAACGTGTGAATTGTGCACATGCATTGCCCTACATGAATCTACTTTTATAGAGTTGGTTGGCTTCCCATTTACAACATTTTCAATCATGCTAGTAAATAAGCTAAAAATATTCCATTCAATGCATCCAATAGAATCCTCTCCTCTGTAAATACTTTCTTCAATTTTAACATATAGGATACTTGAGCACATATGGACTGCAATATATGTAACTTGCAAGGGAAAGATAGCAAACACAAAAGAGCTCGAATCTTATCTGTTGAATCATACCAGAAGATCTAATCCCAGGGGCTCCTTAAGATTAAAATGAAAAAGGAATGGGCTTAATACATGGATTCATAACTGGGAACATACCAACCTAACTCTTCGACTATCTTCTCCATTCTTTCCTCCTGACCTTTAGAATTTCCAAAAGCAGTTGTAAATGGATATACATATACAACCTTCTTTGCCATACATCTGTATGTCACTAAATCACTTTTCACCAAAAATTCCAAAACATCACGACCAAACATACCATCCACCTCTGCTTGCAGATATTGACCTGAAAAATCACAAACAAAAATGTTCTGAAAAAACCATATTTTTGTCTTATGTGAAGTGCTCCCCGAATGAAAAAGGGATCTGAGATTTACAGGTTTCATTGAGAGAAGCTAAATGACTTCTAAACCTATGATTTGGGACGCATGGAACAATGCAATGCTACCTAACAATCACAATATTTTAACTTCTAGATTAAAATTGCCATTTAAATTTTTCGAAAGAATGCCTTTTTTTTTCCAAATGAATGTTTCTTATGTTACACAAGCAAACAAATATGTTGCAATTGTCAATCGCACAGATTTTTATTATTTTGAGCTAGTGTAGTCAACCCGAAGGGTTTTCCAAACTGCCTTAAAAGCATCTCCAAATTCTAAGAATGAACAAGAGAGTGAGAGACATTAGTAATAAGATGAGCCGCATCAGTGGCCTCCCTTTAAACAAATTAAATTTGGAAGCTACTAGCGTGTGCTGGTATCAAAGATGGAAATAAATGCCAATATTAAATTCATGGATTTCTCCCCTATAAATTCTTTAATGGAACATTCGAATATAAAACATCCTAAGCTTATTTTGAGGCTAACTTGGTGGAATTCCCCCTCTTTTTGGAAATTTGTCCAAATCCTGGGGTTAATCATGTGTACTGATATACAATATTCCCAAAATCTTGTAATCTGCCTTACCTCCATGTCAGCACATGTTATATACTACCCATAAAATGGGGGACAGTTCAAACACAGTAATGTTGATGTGAGTTTTGTACCACTACATAACATATAGCAATCGAAATACTTGATACGGCATACCAAACACTCAACCCTCTCTTGAAAAGTATATAAGAATACTCCAAGGTTCCTTACACCTGTGGATACTAACTCAGTTATAAAATGTGATCTGCTGGTAATGACTTCGGCGGGCTTACGTTGTTCATTCCAAGAAACTTGGTGGTGCTTTGCTTTTCAAACATTCTCAAATGATTTTCTATTTGTCACTTCCAACTTTGCTCTTCAAACTTTCGAACTTCAACTTCTCAACTTCAACTACTAAGCTATTGATTACTTCTACTCCTAAGGATGGAAAGATTGGCAAATGGACGGGGATCAAACCAAATGAAAGCTTGCCAGCGGCGCTACCTCCATTGGTGCAATGATTCTAAGGGAAACTCTTAGGATTTTCACACTAACACCTATCTTCCAACCCAACTTGAAGTACAAGCGGAAAGATGAAATGCAAGTAGAACTTGGGAGCGATTAGACTAGATTACCACACAAGGCTTCCTAACAAGCCGCTAGGATGCTAGTAGCCTAGTACATAGATCCTCATCAAACATTCACCAATATCACCATTGCAACTAACCATTTACTTCTATTCTACCAACATGAAATGAAATCCTATTTTAATTTGAGAGATGAGAAGAACCATGCAAATACACCAAAATGATCATGTATATCCACCATGCAAGTCACAACAATGAATAGAGAACAATTTTGATAGTATTTTGGCAACAATTTCTCCAACATAACTCTCTTTACAAATGAGTACAAATGGCCTTATATAGAGGCTCAAAATTACAACGAGTGGCCAAGATTAAGAGGCAAAATCAAGGGCCAAGATTAAACCTTACAAACCCTAATTAGGGTTACCATCTTTCAACCAATTACATGAGGGCACCAACTTTGTGGGCCAATGAGAAAATTACAATAATCTGTCTACCAATGAGAACATAGGACACTTGGCATGATTTGATTGCATGCACATGAAATTGCCACCTCATCAACCTTATCTTATAAATTTATTTAATCCTTGAGATGAGGTGAAGCCTTGGATGCTTGAGCTTGTCCTTAGAAATTTTCTCACCACCACTTGAACTTGCTTGTACTTGATGTCTTGACCTCGAAAGGGTGAGGTCTCCATGCACTTGGGGTAATCTTGCCTTGACCTTGGTGGCTTGCCTAGGTGTGAACCTTGTGCAATTTAAGAGCCTTGCACTTAGCCACCGCCTTGAAATCAAACTTGACCTCCCTCAACCTTTCAATCACTTTCCTCCTTACTTCAATACTTTGCCATTTTTAACCTTCCTATTTGGATTTAATCTGCATGCCTGCATCTTTGTTTCAATAACCTTGGGTTTTGGGGCACCTGTCCTCACCATATCTCCTTGATTGTTCCACAATCCACCCATCACTGAGTTCATCAACTGCTTTCATCAATGCCTTTCCTCCTTGGTTAACCCTTGACTGCCTTCAACTGTTTGAACTGCCACAACCTTGCCCTTTTGGCATAAGTACTTGCCTCAACCATAGTGGTGCAGTGCATCTCCCCAAGATTAGATTTGGTTCGACTGGCAAAGCATCACTAGTAGTCTTGCACCCGAATTGAAGAAGTAGGACCCCATGTAGATTTGCCCCCGATTTTGCACTAAGTTGCAACTCTAAATTCATGCTAGTGATCCTAATCCAATCAATTTTCCTTAACCATTCTCAATCTCTTCAATAAAATAAAACATCCAAGGATCAAACTGTGTACCTTCAGCAGAGCCCGGAATTTGACTGAGAAGCATGATGAAGGCGCTGCACTCTGATTTGCAATCTGACTTTGTGAGCCTTGATGACTTGATGTAACCAATTTTGTCGTATCATGTCTGCTGCTGGGGTAGACTGAACACTTCCTTGTACAAATCCATACTATTTGATCCTCTTTGCCACAGGGGACTAGCTGTCTCTCAACCTCTCTCTTAATTGAATCATATCAAAGGTACCAATGTTGGTGTCTCCAACGTATTTCAATTTTGAGCGAAAGTTGGAATTGGGTATCATGACTTCTTTGTCTCCTATTTCAGCATTAATTCCTTTGGGTCACTTGCTTGCATTAACATCAGCCATCCTAAACACTTATCACTCCCCGCCTTTTCTACAATGCTGGTGAAACTACACTTATCACTCCAATCTTCGCCTAGGGGTGGAATACTACACTTATCACTCCCTGCCGTTGCCTTAAGATGGGCTACACTTATCACTCCAAATCTTCCCCTAAAATGAAATGCAATGATGCAAACTACACTTATCACTCCCCGCCTTTGCCTTAAGATGGACTACACTTATCACTCCAATTTTCGCCTAGGGGTGGAATACTACACTTATCACTCCCCGCCGTTACCTTAAGATGGGCTACACTTATCACTCCAATCTTCTCCCTAAAAAAATGCAATGATGGAATGCAAGCAAGAATTTGAGGGAAAAAAAGTCAATCAAGACAATCGAGTAATCAACTTAATATCCAAACACCTAACTCTACTCTTGAAATTAGTTTTCAACACCTAAACTAGCACCAATGAAATGAAAACAATTAAAGAGAGAGGAAAAGATAGGCCACTCACCAACAAGGGCTAGGAATCCTTTGTCTATGCAATTAGCTGGGCTTGATCTTCAAAATCTTCTATCTCCACAAGAAAATCTCCCCTTCTCCAATTCACTCTCAAAATCTGATTGCTATGAATCTTCTATCAATAAATTCTTCTATTACAAATCTGATTTGCCTCAACTCAAGCTTCTTCTCTTCATCAAACTCTCCAATTTTCGAATTTGCCTTTCGGATCTGCTTTTTCGGACTGCTTTTCGGACTGCTTTTTCGCTCTGCTTTTTCGGACTGCTTTTTCGCTCCGCTTTTTCGGACTGCTTTTTCGCTCCGCTTTTTCGGACTGCTTTTTCGGACTGCTTTTTGCTGCCAAGAGAAAATGAGAGAAGTGAATGAGATGGTGAAATGAAGTGGGGGAGAGCTCCCCTTATATACCAAATTTTGCCTCCAAAAAAAAAGCAAGGCCGACTTTGTAGGAGGGAAAAACAAAAAATTAAAATTGCCAAATTAAACATGAATTAAATGAAATAAATTGCCCAGCCCTAGGGGATTTTATTTTAATTTAAAATTGGGTCAACCTAGTGCAAAATTATCGGTTTAAACTAGCCAAATCCGAAATTATCATAGGCCCTAAAATTGAAATTTTGAAAAAAAGTCATTTAGGCCTCCAATATAGCTTTAAACCCTCCCCATTGTGGACCCAATAACTTGCCTTGAATTTCACACCTCCTAGGCCTTAAAATACGTTGAATTTAACACACAAAGGGGCCCAATTTAAATTTCTAAATTACAAACACTTAGCCCAAAAAATATGATTTTAATGCATTTAATCATGACAACCAAAATTAATTTTTTATTATTTTGCAACCCAAAAATCATTTTGCAATTCAATTTCCATTTGGCAATTTTATCCTTTTTTATTTTTGCAATTTATTATCTCTAATTGGCAACTTTAAATTTATTCTTTAATTTCCATTTTTCTCCACCAAAAAAAAATTTACAAGATTTTCCCAAAAATATCCAATTTCACAATTAAATTTTGAAAATCTCAAGTTATTCAATTTCATCAATTTTCAAAATTTAATCAAGTCCAAAATTTGCAATTTTATCCCGCCAGATATTAAAATAAAATTTTCTCATCGAATTTCATTTGGCTTGGAGACAAAATCAACTATTTAAGAAAATCAACGTTTCACACAAGGTGAAAACAAGCTATACCCTCCCAAGCACTTCAAAAATATCCCAGGTGTAAAATTTTCATTTCAAAACCTCTGGATCGCCCAAAAATTCGCTAAGGCACCCAAATACCCGGATCTAGAAAAATTGTCAAGGCTTGCTCAAAAAATAAATAAATTGGGGGTCCCCAAATTCTTTGGGGCGATGGTGTGAAAACCTCACAACAAGTAACTACCGATATACCTATCTTTAGAAAACCCTATGTAAAACACACCAAGAAATATCATCATGGAGGAGATATATTAATTGTATTTTTTTGTATTTACAATTTTCTTTCTTTATTTTTTTTATTAAAAGGTTACTTATTTTTAAAGTTACTTATTATGTAATTTGATAAATAGAATAGTAAATTGTTATATACTTAGATAAATAAAAATTAGTAAGTAATTTTTTTGACATAATTATCATTTTAATTTTTAAATAAGAATTTTTGTCACACTATTGATTTTATATTTTGTTAAAGAGTTACTTTATTTTTCATTTATTCTTCATTTTTATATGAATACCATTTTTAATATTTATCAGTTATTTTTATTTTCCAAATGAATGCAATTTTGAATATTTATTTAAAACTTTCAAACATATTTTACTTTTGAATGAGATGTTTATGTTAAATAAGAGTCATTTTATTTACTTAAGAGTTATTTTATACTTGGCATGTTACTTTAAAGTTTCTTTTATTTTATTTTATTTTATTCATATGATTTTACTTTTAATCTTTATTATTTTTGCATGTCGGCTCTATAGTTTTTTGAACAGATTTTGTTAACATACTCACATCTCACCCTGCGTTGCCACTGTAGTTACGCCTCTCAGCATAATTATCATGATTGGGAGCACACTTGCCAAACCTCATGCCATAATGTTGGACACAGCTATTTAAGTACTTAACGAGTAGTAGCTTTAAATGATCTGTCTGTAAACTGATTTTGGACAGCTCGAGACCAAAATCCCTTGATAAACAGATTCTTTTCCAATATCTTTCTGACCACAAGTTCTATGCTACAGTGTTGCGCAAAAAATCTTTTTGAGTACTTAAAGAGTAATCGCCTTGAATTATCTGTAAACTAGATCTTGACAACTCAAAACTGAAATCTCTTGACAAACAGATTATTTTTGGCACTTACTAGAGCACAAATTGATGCTACTATAGACAACTTTAAGGCTGTGGAATATGATGTCTCTACTGCTCCATGGCTGGTTTCTAACACTATACATTCACAATGCAGGGTTAAACATGCTCACATTCATGCAAGATCAATAGCAAATTGTGCAAGGTTAAACATGCTCACATCCATGCAGCATTAATAGCATCATTTGCATCATACTCAAAACCATGCTATTACACACATAAGTGCTTAACCAATCCATAAAACCATAGTGAAACCATGAGTGCAGTTATGTGAGATCAATTTCAACAAACATGTTGTGAAGAACAAGAACCGTGCTTCTAAACCAAACATATGCTTGCTCAAACCATTTTATTGGCGCATATTTTATTTTCCTTCATTTAGTTTGTTACACTGACATTAGTGTGCCCCTGGGATGAGCTTACTTAGGTATGTATCTATTTGGGTGTTTTATCTACCTTGCACAAAGGTAGGCATCTACTTAGGGAGGTAATATGCATTTAATAAAGGTGGTTGTACTTTCCTAGTTTGCTGGAGACTTGTACTACATATGCTTATCTTGTTTATCCCACACCGATTGTACATTCACATCTCTTGATGGCATATCCTATATATGCCCACCTATAGCTCACTCTTGAGCATCTCATTTTATTGATTTCTCCACTTGGACAATCATGTATATTAAAGAAATCTCTTTCTAGTTGTATCCTCTTCATAATGGAATAGTCACATGATGCATCTACAATCTCCAATTGTCATTTGCAATTTTGCTTTGTGATTTATTCTTGTCATCTAGGTCTTGAATGTGCAAAGGCATCTTTAAAAATATCACATGGTATCAAAGCATTCTATACTAAAATTTACATATCAGAGAATTTTGTACTAGGTCTAACATGGTATCCAAGCAAGTTGGTGATCCAAGGCTCAAACATCTCCATTAAGGATCATGAGCCTCCTCTGTGGCGGGCTCATCTAGTGAATGGTGGAAAACCTCCTAGAGCATTTTGAGAATCTGATATTGTCGGATTTGCCTTTCATTTTGTTTCATTTGGGCTTCAAAGGAGAGATTTGCAAGGGTTTGAATGAAGAAATTACTTGTGAGCATCCACAAGGCAATCAATTTTAGATGCATTTTGGGTTAGATCTAACCCTACCATTGCATCCATAGTGCCCCAAAACCGTAGGATACCCTATTCATTCATCAATTTTCAACAACATTATCCATAGGTCTTGTTGGCGGAGTTTTTAGGCATGGGCCAATAGGGGGAGCCGGGTGTTGCCAACCAACTCTGCCTGAAAGAGGGACAAGACCAAGATCTCTATCCTCCCAAGCACCTGGATGTCGAGTCACAACGTTGTTGGGTTAGCCAAGCAAAGGGATGTTTGTTCAAGGGGCCTGCTAATTGATCGACTCAGAGTTGTGAGTCCTATGATCATAATCTTCTAACTGATTAAAACATAAAAAGATAGTGCATGGTTAAAGAGAAACATAAACAATAGCATCTATTCCTTAATCATGATTATATATATAAACTAAGTCCAAAGAAAAGCGTAACACATTTACCATTAACATACATGATTATCAATCACAATACATTAAGGAAGCAAGATTCATCCCATACTCACATCCATCAATTGCACAAACATACGTAAATAACTTAGAACAATCTTGGATAAAGGACAATATGAAATGAAAGAAATACCATTCATTAACAAACATCCATGCTCATGGAAGCCAAGTATTCGCTGTTCTTTGCATTGATCATCAATAATTAATACTTCAATGATTCTTCATACACATCTCCAAGGGAGTAAAAGATTTAACATTAACACTAAGAAGATTGAAAGTGTTTAGAAAGCTATTCTATAAGTGCCTAAGGTGCCCCAAAATCATCAATGTTGTGGACCATAACAATGGCCCAAAAAGTTACATTTATAGGGATTAAGTACATGCATTTTGAATCCAAGAAGAGAGAGAGAAAAAGAGAAGAGGGAAACCGAGGAGCCCAAAGCCCGAGGAAGGAGTTGGTACGCAAGTCAACATGTGTATTATGTACTTTTGGAACCCATATCTCCATTTTTTATGCTTGATCGTCGTTCTGTCAATGAGATCTATACTTGCTCTACAAAAAGCAGTGCCCTATCAGAATTGGGAAGAGTGGCCCACGATGTCCTTATCATGCGTCACGACCATTGACAGTTGTATTGTACTTTTTCGCAAGAGGGAGCCATGCATGTCCTTTGGAGCATTAAATGCGGATGATGAGATGTTTGCAATGGTAGATCCGCCTAGATGTGATGCCTGGAAAGCTTACTCCAAAAGACTGAAAATGTGGGAAACCTGGAATCCCCTTGGACTCAAATGAATAGATGAAAGAAGATGATCACCCTAATGTGACCATTTTGCACATCTTGAAACTCCTTAGGCAAGTGTCGAGCGACTCTTCATTAGGGCCATCCACCCATTAAATCTCGAATCAAGCCTCCTATAATGTCGCCTTCGCCTTATCTGAATTGGCTTCCATCTTTTTAGCCATTCTTTCAGCATATGTCGTGGAGAGAATAATCTCCATACAATCATCTATAAATTATTTTTAAAAATTTCGCTAGGAGCCAAATTTCTCCTCCATCCTCTCTTCCCATTTAGATAATAAAGAATTCAAAATTTCCTAGCCTCCTGTGGTGTTTGGATGGAGCCCACCGTGTGGTATACGTATGGCGCAAAGGCAAGGATCTACTTTTGCAATAAGGGAGGATGTGTCATAACCTCTTTCTTGCAAAGCTCAATAAGGTCAGTTTTTAACCCAAGATTTCGAAGGCTTAGCTCCACAAAATCTTCACCCTCTTCACCAAGGATGTCTGCGGCTACCAAATCCTCTCTCCCAAGATTGCTCATCTCCTCTAGGCCTGCAATCTACCTCTTGTATCTAACCATGTCCACATCCTAGGAACTTACATCCACTAGGATGTCCTTTTCAGTTTTTGTGGCCTCAAAATATTGCTTAAGTGACTTAGAGAGAAAGCCTCAAATCTTCTCCACTTGCTTGGAGATCCATTGATTTGTGATTATGACTTTTCCCTTCATCATCTGGAGGTTGTTTATTTCTTCCCGTGGGACTAGAGCCAAGGTGGAAGTGTCAAGACTGTGAGATACAAGGGAAGCAGAAAACTCCCGAATGAACTCATACTGAGCTATTCGACCCTTGAGTTCCTGTTTAGATTTATGTCCTTTTTCGACCCTCTACCGGATTGTGCTAGTAGCAGCGTCTAGAGAGATGAGTTCACCCATTTGTTCTGTTTCCCCAGATTAATTTTTGTGACCTGGAAGTCTGAGGGGTTTATCTTTGTTTGGTTCTTGTTTGGCAGTGGAATAGCAATTTTCATGATTATCTCCCCTTAGGCATTCTTGCTTGTTGAATACCATGTCCTTGCCCTTTTTTCCTTTCGAAGTGGAGTTAGTTTGGCCATTACCTCTTGTAATGTGATCTTCTTCTAAACTTGTTGCTTCCTCTTAAACCCAACTTGTAGCCATTGTGGAAGGGACCTCCTCGGAGGCAGCCATTGCCCTTGTTGGCAAGGTGGTCTGTGGGGAAGTCGAGCTCCTAGGACTCTGGTCCCTATTGTTGTGGAGAGGATTGGTGTGGAGGAAGCGACGAGGTCAGTGGTGGGGCTTGCTCCCCAATGATGAATTCAATGGTGGGGTTAACCTTTGATTGAGCTCGAGCCAAGTTCTCTTTTTCCTTTTGTGCTTTCTCTTCCTCTTGTCTTTGGAGTTCATCTTCCTTTTGCTTCCTAGCGAGATCATCTCGCATCCTTTTCTCTACAGCCTTGAGCTACGTTTTGCGGAGTTCTTCCTATTTACTCTTCTTTGCCTCTTCCGCTTGGGAGTTTCTTAGGAGCTCTTTCTCCTTTTGACTTTTCTCTTTTTCGAGTAGGCATAATTTTTCCTCATCTCTTTTCTTTTGTTGCTCCATGCGGAGCCTATTTTCCTCTATTTTCTTTTGTTTTTCCTCTTCCCTCTCCCTTCAAATCCTTTCCTCTTCCTACCTTTTACTTTCTATCTTGTTGTGCTCTTGTAAGAGGGCATCCTGGTCCTCCGAAGTTGAGATCAAATTCGGATTGTTGACTTCCATGGAGGAAGTCCATTCATAGTCCCTTACTTTCTCTAGGACAAGTTGTTGAAGAAGAGGAGCTAATGTCTCCTAGAAGGGGACATTTTCTGGAAGTTTCGAGATATCCACGATCACTGGAATTGAAGTCCTTGTCGGTGCCAGTCTTCTAATACGAGCGTGGGCGATGGGGAAATCGTTGTTCGACAAAGTCGCTTCACTATTGTCAGTCACTAGGACCGATTGCTCTTGTGGAGGTTGAGAAGAGGACCCCTCTCCCTATGGGATCAGAATCTTTGGTTCTTGTTCTTTTGTGGTCTCTTCCCCAAGGACACCTGTTCCAATAGCCATTCGAGGGGGCACCCCCGCTGCTTGGGGTTTGGCCAACAAATCATATGCAACTCCCTAAGACGCAGCCAAGGCCATCTTTTAACACCATTGCATCGTTTCATCCAGTTTCTGTTGGATTACCTCTGGGGGAGCGTCTGCAGGAGGGCTGTCTTTTTTCTTGGTGGAATCTCCTCCCTTTTTCCTCTCATATCCCTTGGTAGGCCCTTTACTTTTTTCTTTTAGCTTTCGCACATCCCTGGGCATATGGAGGTCCCAGTACTTGTGATTTGTATCAATTATCTCCACGCTTATGGCCTCTATGTTCAGGTCCTCTGGAATAGACCAATTGACGGGAGAGAGAGAGCGTATTGGTCGACCTTATCCTCAATGTATGTGAGGTCCATGACATTGTCGTCATTAAAATGTCCTTTCTGAGGCAGAAAGACCTCATCTGGTAGGTTGCAAGCCAGCAATGTTGTTGCCTCCGGCGATCAAATTCATCTTGTAACCCTGCCCAAAAGTCCTCAAGGGCCGACTTGTGGTTCAAGGCGATGTTCGGCAATATCTTCTTGATCTTCTTTTGGGGATCATAGGCATCTCGAGAATAGTCATATTCTTTTATATTCAAACTTTACAGCTCGAACACCGCATCCTTGGCAGTTGCTGAAGTTAAACACTTGTAATGTCCCAAGGTGAATGAAAGCCCACACCGGGCTTTTGTTTTGTGGTCATTAGAGCCTAGGGGTCTATCACTTGTTTGCAGAATTCCGGGAGAATAACCCGGTCATTACAATGTTGGGGGAGGAGGAAAGGCTTACCCATGAAGCTGTTGAGTGTGATATAGGCAGAGGCCTTGAATTGTATAAACCAATTGCCCCAAGTCTCTACTAAGGCTATTGCTTCCTTGGAAAGCTGGTATTTGTTGTCTCCAGTCAACCTTATGATCCTGTCATAAAGAAGGCGTCATTGACGCACTTGAAGTGTATGGAACCATCCCAAATTTTCAACTGAATATAATATTTCCAAGGGGGAACTCTTGGGTTTTGCCCCATCTTTCCGTGGACATCCAATCCGGGGTGGCATAACTTTGACTTTACCACTATCCATATGACATATGAAGTCATATAGAATTTGTTTGTGTTATTCACCTACATGATTTGGGTATGCACGTTGTTTGATATTAAATGTGCCCAATCAAAGTTCTCTTTCCCCCTGGCAAAGGTGACAATGTAGTGATACATCCAAGGGTGATAGTAGCGAGAGTCCCTCTCGAAGACTCTACTGAGAGTGATGATGATATCTTGGATTGCGGACTCAATCTCTGCCTAATGGATGACATCCGCTATTTTCCCTCTGGCCTTCCTTGTGCAAGCTAGAAATCATTGAAGTTCTTTTTGTGTGCAACCTCATCTTGTCAGTACTTCACAAGAGCCTCTTTGTCACTAATCATGAGGACCTCTTTGATTCAAGAGCCGGAAAACCTAGTGACTTACATCCGGGGTGAAGTCGGCAATAACATGGCCCCAAGAATTTGAGCATTTCTAGCTAGCTTCACTGTAATGGTTGGCAATTGTTAGAATCAGCTCTAGGGACTGTACTCCCTGAGGGAGTACCACCACTTGTACCAGCCCGGAGCACTTCACCTTAGGATAGAACTCCATACCTGGGGGTAGAGTCTGGGCATTGGTTCAGATTGCCTCGAGATCAATGTATCTAAGCTCGATATTAGTGATGTTCTGGACCGCACACTCCAGCTTGGAGGGTCGGAGTTGTTGTTGTACATATAGTTCATTGTGATGGGCAATTTCTCCAATTGGATTTCAGCCTTAGTTTTCTTCGCAGTGGGATCTGCAAGTGCTTGTGCTACCGTTAAGTTCAATATATCTTGCATGAGCACGAAATAAGGATCAACATCATTGCATATGAGATTAGTTCTACCCATTCATTCGACGACTTTGAGGATGTGGATTCGGAACAATGGTTTCGAGGTTGTTGCAAGAAGGACGCTGAGATAGCATTGTAAAGTTGGGATCCCCAAACATACTGCAGGAGTAGTCTAAGATGGACTCAGTTTAGTTTTAGGAAGATAGGGACTGGGCACTTGGGTTTGGGCATACTGGAAATGACATCCCAATTAGGCAAGGTAGAGATAGGAATCCCAAACCCGAAAGTCCGGAATACCGTAAGTGTTATTGTTGGGTTATCTTAGGGAGCCAAGTTATGAGGTCCTTGGTACATTTGCAAGTTCGGTTGACGAGAGTCTGCAAGGTAAATGCATTCGGAACATAGGGTTCAAAAAGGTAGGCTCGAGATTCCCAAAAAGTGGGTGCTTAATTGGGATTGAATAATCAAGAATTTTGGACCAAGAGTCGCAAAGCACCTTTCAATTTTTCATTGTTCTAATGGCGTGTCTCAGAATGTGGACATCTTGGCCACGAACAGGGCTTAGTTATTGACGTGACAGGAACAAATGAGTCTTTACTAAGGCAAGGGAGCCTATGCTTTTAATGATACCTCAGGGTTGGGTATAAAGATGCCCTAATTTGCTTGGACAGCCTAGGGCACGCAAGTAGGGCATCGAAGGAGCCCTAATCGGCACATTTTTTGAGCAAATTCTAGGGTTTTGGATTTCTAGGGCACAGACGACAAGCTGAGGCAAAATTAAGAAACCCTAAGGTACCTAGTGTACGGATTTCACAGAGAAGTCATTTTATTCTAATCTAAACCCAAAGAACCTAACCTACAAAAGCAAGAACAGTGGAAAGAAAAACAAGAAAAACGATAAGGAAAAAAACAAAAACCAAAGAAAGGAAAGAAAAAAACCTACCTTTTCAAAGCGCAAAGGGAAAAAACACACAAGAATCTACAAGGAATCAACAAAGAACACAGGCACAAGCTTGAATGATCATGCTGAATTTCATTGCTAGTAAGCTTCGTCACAAGGGAGCTCTATCTCTTTGTTAACATTGGGTAAATACAAATGAGCTCTCCTTTGAACTTTTATAGCATGTTGGGTAGAGTGCATTAAATGCATTATGTACTTGTTGTTGACACCGGGACTCTAGCACACCGAGGACCAGGACTCTGGAATTCCAAATACTTTAAAAGGGTAGGCAAACCCTTGAAGTACCCTAGGATTTTGAAATCTACAATCCTGCCAAGGAGCAAAATCCAAAACATAGGTGACTCTGGAGTGCCAAAAAAAAGAAAAAGGGAACCCAACACTCGCCACACAAGATGTTGGGATGAGTGTGCAGGACATAACAGGTCCCTACAAATTTTACTCTTCTACCATACAAAATGGCATAATTTGAAGGCATCTTGAAATATTCTTTGCTAGCATGAGCAAGTGTGCCAAGTGAATCCACAATCTATGCATGTGTGCGAGTGAAGAATCTCACATTCATTGTATTCTACATAGGTTTTTTTACCTACAGTATCTTTGTAGTCATTGACTTGTTAAAATTCCTTATATGTGGGGTGCTATAGGTGAGGGGCTTTGTATTACCTATTGCCCCAATTCCTTTCATGTTGCCCAATGGCCTCTCCATACACCAACAACTCTTTATTTTATTGTTGGCAAAATATTTAAGAATTTATTGCTCTAAACTATCTAACACCACTCCCAACCTCCAACAAAAAGATCATGGTGAAGTACCATTAAAAAACATAAAATTATAGATATACAACAATCAACTTTACATAATAAATGTGGATCCTAGTGAGCCACACCATATTCTAGGTACTACTTAGTAAAGACGACATATTCCCATGGCATCCACCTCATGACAAGCAAAAAGCTAATCTTTTCCTTTTCATCTGATGAGAGTAACACCTAATTATAGTAATTCTTCGTGACCTTGCAATTTACAAGCAATAATTTTTTCTTTGAGTGAATGATATACCTACAAAAAGATCAATCCCATTGAATAAACGATTAAGAGATTATGTACAAAAAGCATAGCCGTGAAGATAAAATTAAACTTTGCCTTGAATTCTAGCACACGTGATTTTTTGGCACAAGCATTGATAAAATCATCTATGAAATTACAAGACAAAATCTGCAAATAATAACCATAGCCTTTCTCAAATGCTTGAGAAAATAGCAATCTAGAATATCCTCTAATATGATTTATCATAGGCTTGATGCACACAACAAGGTCATATGCTTGTAGAGAGGCCAAATTTTCAAACCCTTGAAAATACTTACGTGATGAAATAGGCAGATGGCTCACCAAGCAGCTCAAATTTGGTTGATGGACCAACAAAGGACTCAAGGTGCCTAAGTATAAGCCTCAGAAAACCCAAATCCATCCCATCCTTGTATCCATACTGGAACAAGACCTAACAAATACACAAAGAGAAAATGCCAAACTCAATAGCTACAAGCTCGAAAAGAAAACACCAAACTCAACAACCACAAACACAGGCTTTGATTATTCAACAATCTAGGGTTTAGTGAAATGAATGTAAGATATGTCAAGATCGATTTGCAATTGTTTGTTAATTGGATAGGTTGTGTTGAATCAACTAGTTCATAGTTTGTCATGGGAAATGTGCTTTTATGCTATTTAACTCAATTTGAATTACATCTTTTGGTACTGAATGTAAGTGCTTTGGAGGTCCATTAGAGTACCTATGTATGGTCAGTTTCTATTTACACCTCGCAATGTGTGCAAAGGACACAACTAACTTTTGTTTTTACTAATTCCCAATTTGTTAGAGGTCAAGTTCAAATTATGGATTGACCAAAGACTGGTAGAAGACCAATTCCAAGAATCTAGGCAATTAGTTTTTGAAAACAACGTAACCCGAGGACGTGTTCCCAACCTGATTTCCCCCATTCCCGTACCAGGGATGTTTCCTATATGGGGGACAGCTAGGGGACGTCTCCACCCCGTCCCCAATTTTCAAAAAATGACAGGGGACGTCCTAGAATCTTGGGGACGTCACCCAAAATTGGGGGGACAATTGTACGTCTCAAGGACGGCTAGGGACGCCTTGGAAGTCCCTGGGACGGATAGGAGTCCCCAACGGGATAGGCTGCATCTACACTTAAAAAAACACATTTTTCTTTTATAAAACTCTTTCTTTTTTAATTAAAAAGGGGACCTTCCTTCCAAGTTTGCCCTATTATGCTTATTACTGTTTGGTAGTTAATTCCTGCTATTTAGGATCCTCTTATTAGTATTTGGCAACATTACATTAAGAATCGTGAGATTAAGAATGTTGTTACAATCATGCTACATGTTCAAAATCATATAGTAAACTATTTGTAAGGTTTTGGGAAACTATGAAAAGTGCATTACAAACTTGGAACACGCATCTTTATATCATTTTGTGGCAATACATCAGCGCTAGGTTGCTTTTGTGTTGATTTGGGTCCTTTGTGGAAGATTTGCCAAATATTGGAGGTTGCGTCAAGTTGCCATCTTGCTGTAACAGACCTATATCATGATCATAACTGTATAGCAGACTCGTTCGTATTAATATCAGTCCACTTACAATGAACTGGAGGTGTAGTTTTAGGGGTGTAATAGTGTAACCCTAATTTAGATCATTGGTGAATGCGATCTAGAGTGAGAAGAGCATTGGGAGACATATACTTGATCCACTATCTGTAGCAGCCCTTTCTAGAGTCAATGTCAAACCTGCAACAGTCAACTCCAACACAGTTTCCAAAGTTTTCATGTTAGAATTTCATAGGAATATTATTTCAAGTACAAGCACTAATGTGCAAATGATTATCTTCAAAAGCAATTGTAATGCTATGCCTCTAATGTGTACTCCGATAATTTATATCAGACTTAAATGATAGTAGTGTGCTTCAATTTGGAAGGTGGGTTATTGTTCTTGTTGCTATTGACAAAGAATTTTGAATTATGTTCTTGGGTGTATTTCAATTTTGTATGTTATTATTTTAATATTACATGCATATTGACAATAAACTCCGAATTACGAATGCATATTGAGTAGAGTTTGACTATAAGTGTTGTATGTTAAGGTTCTATTATGTTTAAATGAAATGATTTATCCATGCTTTCATATGAATGTAATGTATATATGCAAATTTCTCTATATATTTGTTAAGTTTTTTTTAGGATCGTTGCAAATGTAATAGCACTCCTGATTGTATGTGTTTTCCAAATGCATCGATCTCTTTGTATTTATACATGACAAGGACAAGAAGAGACATGTCCCTTCATGGGACATGTCTATTCATTAATTTATTTTATCAATTTAACTATTTAGTTGTTATGAGAATAATTATAATCTAACTTTATATATATATATATATATATATATATATATATATATATATAGTAATATCAATTATTATATATATTGATATATATGTATATATATAATAAATCATTTCTCATAATAATCATATAGTCAGTATTATTTATCTGACCGATGCTACAAACATCAACAATATTTTAAAATTTCCCATATTTGTATAGATGTCCCCTTTGTCATCCCCTTGCCGTCACCAAACTTGGCAAAAAAAATTGCTGTCCTGGAAACTCATCCCCCCGTCCCCTTTCGTCCCCGTCCTAGAAACTTGGGGTAACACTAGAAAACAATGAACCGGCACAGGACAGCGACTCATAGGTTGGGCTGCAGTGTGTAGGCTGAAATGGCACTAGTAAGGTCTCTACCACAACTTCTACAAATTTTGCCTAAGATGCTTATTTGGAGGTTCTCATATCTGAAGCCTAATACAACTATCATAGAGCAGTAAACACCATCCTATGGAATCAACCTGAAAATTAGATAGGCTTGTAGCTTAGATTGTTTTTAAATTTTCCATCAAGACAGAGTTTGGAATTCGTCAATCAACAGTTCAATAACTGACTTTCTCTAAACATATCGCCAACTATGAGCAAATTGAAAGAAAAATGAAATTGATGAATGCGAACCTTGAAGGCTTCTTGGAAGTTATAATCACATATTATATAAAATAATGAACATTTTAACATAATGAGAGACCTAAATGTGATTTTAATTCCGTGGAAATGGATATGTAGGAAAGCCCTTGCACATACGATATCTAGAGGAGTCAGATCAACACACTTGTAACTTAAGATTCTTCATCTTAATAGTACAGTTTGACAATTTTGTTGAGAATGATTGTATATGCCATAACTTAGAAATAGAAAACATACTTCTAAATTATGATAAGTCATAGCAAAACTCAGATCTTGAAAAGAGAAAGAAATAAAGTTGAAAAGATGGATGAAACCTTACTATAGATAGCATGGAAACTATGTGATGTGATAGATATAAATGTTCTCTTAAAAAAATGAATTTCTTGAGTCTACATTCTAATAAATATCATACAACTGATTAAGAATTGAAATTATGTGTATGATTATTTATTTTGAAGTTGTCAAAGCAAAATTTTATGTTGATAATAGCATTTTGACAAAGACCGGGTACTCAGTGTTAAAGTTATAGCTAGATCGGATTCTAGCACAATTAATTTAATAGGTGATTAAATTAATTAATTAATTTTAATGAGAAAATTAAAATTAAAATAATATTATTTAATTGCTAGATTGGACTCTAGCATATTTAATTTTAATTGGAAATTAAAATATATTAGATCAACGGGCTGGACCCGAATTATTGTCTTTTAAAAACTACAATGTGTTTATAAATATAAATTTCGATGTAATTGGGCTGGGCCCAAATTCGAAATTAATTATTGGCACCAAACTCTAAAGGGCCGAATTATTAAAGTTATGGAGAGATCTCCATATAAAGGAAAGTCATTTGCAATACCAAAACACACACACATAGCGATCTTATTCTCTCAGGCAGCAAAGTACATCTTGCAGCGATCTGATCCATTCTTATAGAGCATATGAATCTGATATGTCTTTAATATTGTTAAGGCGATCTTACCCAGTGACTTGATATAGCAGTCTAATCCATGCGATCAAACACTGGCATATACATCTGCGATTTAATGTAAACATCTTGCGATCAGATCTGGAATGGATTTTATGTGATCTGATATAGACACTGCGAAACTGACTGAAGCACAGCAATTATACAAATACATACTTGCATTCAGACCAGGGTTGAGAATTGTTGAGGTGCACATCTGATCTAGGCATAACAATCTGATCTGGCATCTATTGAGCATCATTCACACAGATTGGTTTAAATCATCTGAGATTGGCGATATTGATTGGCTGTGGTAATTCATCGTGATAGGCGATTATAGATCAGATTTGCTTCATTGATCGGGGATCTTCAGCAAATCTCTGATCTACAACATTTGGGACGGTAAGCAAACTTCTACTGTAATCAGTCATTGTAAGCTTGATAAGGCAATAATATAGTTTATCTAATTAATGCTGGGTTTTTCCTCCAAGAGGGAGGTTTTCCCAGGGTAACTCCTTGTGTTCATTGTTTGTTTAAATTGTTTACTGTTCTTATCTGATCACTAAATTTAACACTCAGTATTTTATAGGAGTGGATCCTATCACATTTCCTTTAGTAATGAAAGGAAAAAATGAGGTAGGAAATGCATAGATATTTAGCCTGAAGTGCTAAAACTTTAGCATAATTTGTCTCACATTTACTTATAGTATCCTTTGCTCTTCAGGACAAACTTGGGCACAAAATCTAGTTTGTAATAATCTGGCCAAAGCATTTTGGTCCTAACCCACTAGTCATTGGGGGTAATCCTATAGAGGATTCTGCAGTCTTAGCCCACCAATAGTTAGGGTGCAGACAACACCATTGTTCTTAGCCTAAGTACACAAAAGCCTTAGGTTTGCATGTTTAGACATGGTTAGTAGGTTACATATATTCATACATGAGTATATCAATGAATGATGTTGCATAGAATTGCACTTTATTTGAGTATATGTATTTATCTTAAGTTACCGATTCGGGTGCGGATGTGTGGATACGCGAAATTTTTTTTTAGGGGATGTGGATGCGTTTGGATGCGTGTGTGTATATATATATATATATATATTAGGGGATGTGGATACGTTTGGATGTGTGTGTGTATATATTTAAAAATATATATATATATATATATATATATATATATATTTAGGGGATGTGGATGTGGATGCGTTTGGATGCGTGTGTGTGTATATATATATATATTAGGGGATGTGGATACGTTTGGATGTGTGTGTGTATATATATATATATATATATATATTTAAAAATATATATATATATATATGATTTATGCAAAGAAGTGCAAGAAATATACAAAAATAAATCATTTGATAGTATGAAAAAAAAAATCTTTTAGGGCCATTTTAGGGTTTAGGAGGAAAAAAAAGATTAAAAAATGTAATAAACACATGTCTTAATGTGTTTTTAATTTTTTTTTGGCAAAAAACGTCTGAATATGTCAATGGGCCCGCAGATACCTTAGGATGCGCCCGGGTGCCCTGTGGATGCCACCCGGAAGCACATCAACACATCCGGGAACCCATGATGTGCTTCCGGGTGGCATCCACAGGGCACCCGGCTCCACCTCCGCATCCTTATGCCTCCGCCTCCGCCTCCAAGCCTGGGAGCTACGCATCGGTATCTTAGGTATTTATGAATATTTCAGCAGATGAAATTTGTATCCTACTATTTATCACCAATAGTTAGGGTGCAGCCAACACCATTGTTCTTAGCCTAAGTACACAAAAGTCTTAGGATTGCATGTTTAGACATGGTTACATATATTTATGCACGAGTATATCAATGAATAATATTTCTTAGAATTGCACTTTATTTGAGTATATGTATTTATGAATATTTCAGCAGATGAAACTTGTATCCTACTATTTACCTTCAAAACTTCCACTAAAAAATATTAGGAGGATTATTTTGTATGGACCAGTGAATCGTATTATTTGATACATCGTGTGTGTTATATGCTCTTTTATGAAGGAATTATTAGCTCAGTTATTATGAGGATGCATTTAGTGTACACATCAACTGAAATGCTCTAAAAAGTTTAAAATAGCATATATTTTTGAGTTATCTATGGTTTTTCTAATAGAAAAGTAGAGGAGTAATTACACAGCTTAAATATCATCTGATATTACTGTATTGAGCTGGATCATTATAATGGATAAAATCATAAATGTTAATGATGTTTCATTTGAATCTGACTTGTCAAATGCAATTGGTATCTGATTACCATTTATCATATCTTGATTTAATTATGATTACATATCCTTGATTAGTAATATCACTCTACATCATATTGACTCCAATTAAATTCATGTTATTTGGCCAAGGTGGATGCAGAACAATCCCCTCACATTGGTGAGACCCAAAGGGAGAGTATCATCAGGAGAGAGGCAGAAAACTTAACAAGGCATCGCTCAAGAGAGACAGTGAGAACCATTGCACACACCACTTGTTGGATTTACTGATTTAAAATTACCTGACTGACTTGCTTTGTCTTGTTAAATTGCATTATGATAACTTGTGATCCAGGTTGTTTTAAGTTGCATAAGCCTACTTTAGGGTATCCCAGTGTATTTGTTTGACTCTAAAACCGCCTTAATGAGTGTGATGGGTTCTATTTGATTCATTTTCTTTTGCATCTTTTTTGATTGCATTTCCTGTAAGCCTGATTTTACCTTGATTTACAATTTATGAAAGTCTTTAATAAAATTACTCGTGATTGCTATCATGATTTAGACATGACCTTGATACAGTTTAGACATGTAAATAGAATCTTCTAGATTTCGGGCAAGCCTAAAGAATAAATTGATTAATCCTTTTGCTTGAATATCTGCCCACAGATTACTTATGCCTGGATCACGGACTGTTATGTGGTTGTTGTCATTTTTCTCTTTCTCATGGAACAGTCCCAACTTAAAAAAGGGTGTTGGGTTGTTAAGAAACTCTAACCCTAACCTTATTGTTGAAGGTAAACAGTTCTCTTCAGTTTTACTGCTATTTTTCATTGTGAGTGTTTCTTGGATGGTATAATGGGGAATTGGTGTGATGAATGAATATGTTGTGCATGCATCAGCATGATAGGTATGCACTAACTGGACCTTACATCATTGTTTGGATTTACGGCTTCATGAGAAAAAGCTATCTTTGGGGATGTTATCAAATGTTTACATGTAGAGGTTTTGAAAACTGTCACCAAGTTTTGAGATCCTTTTTGGGGGGGCTTTTGGTTATTTATTAAACCATTGAGCTTATGAGAGGTCAACGCATTCATCAAAGTAGGGTGTGGTTTTGTGTTGGGGGTTTTCACATAAAGGAAGATGGGCACATTTCTGTGTGTGGGTTGCATAGGGGAAAATGTTGGGTGATTTAAAAACAGCAGCTGTCATTGGTTTACAGAGAATTGAAATATCTTAACATCTTGAAGAGAGAAAAAGTTAAGGCTTAAGGCAGTGCTCATATCATTTTCATCAATTGAGATGATCCATTCTTCCATTCATGTCAAGATGCATTCCTTTTGCAAGATTAAAATCCTACTGGTTTGGCAAACTATTATTTATGTTTAAACCTAATCGATTCTTTTAAAAACCTTGTAGCACTGTATGAGGGTAATAATGGATATACAAATTTTGCGCCTATTAACATGGAAAACATATCAGGGAATTTGATTGCCCTATTACTGTAGCTTTTAAACCTATGCTGATAGAAAAACTGTACAGTTATGTTATGATGTTCTAAATTTGGAGCTTGTTGGGATGATTTGAATCAACAGTGTACCCGTGGCCCCCATCAGCTATGCTTAACTAAGCTATCTTAGATTTGTGGTATGTATTCCCGATAGATATAATTAGATTTGCAGTACGTGTTCCTGATAAATATAATTAAAGATGCCTGTAGGCTTTGAAAAAAGTTGAATTCTTACAGTATGATCTGGGTTTCACTTTTTGTACTGTCAACCTTTTTTATGTACTAGAAGTCCACTTGCAGCAAATGGCATACTTGTTTCTCACATTATTTCTCAAAGAAACCCTCAACTAGCGGGAATACTTGAAGGATATGCAGTGATGCATGTTCAAGTTTGTATCAGAGCAAGCTGTAGCATAAGGCTGGCACTTATCCTTAAGGAGTGTGCCATCAAGCCAAGTGTTGTTTGAGATGTGCCTAGCATCAAGTTTGTGGCAAATATGTTTTTAGAGGATTTGACTCGTACTCTGAATTGCAGAATGTTATTGTTTAGCAGCTCTACCTACACTCTGTTGAAAGCATGCTGAAAACCAATAAAAACTTCTATTTCATGCATAGTTGGCTATTGTGTTTGTGTGCGGATTTGAATAGAAGTTACGTGCATTCATTCATTTTGAATCACAGCAATGAGTATGATAAATCACTATACGTCAATACTTCGTATTCATACTTCTGGTACATGATGACATAACCCATCTATACACCTTGGATCTATTATTGACTTGGATTAATAATAATTATAACTTAAAACTAAAGTAGTTTGGATGGGATAATCTTGTCATTAATTCTTGATAACTTGGATTGATATACAGAATGGACATTAAGTTGCTAGAAATTAGAATACTGAACCAGTTAACCGTGTTTTTTTCTATGTTACCCCGAGTTTCCGGAACAGGGGACAGCGGGACAGGGAAACGGGTTTCCGGGACGGATTTTTTTTCTCTGGAGAAGGGGATGGCAGTGGGGATGACTATATAAAAAATTGGGAAATTTTAAAATATATAGGGAAATTTTAAATATTCATATGAAAACATGCATAAATCATGCTTATAAACATTATAGAACCTTAACATATAACGTTTATGTTAAATAATTTAAATTGAGAGTTCACATGAGAGTGGAAGTCAAACAAATCATCAAAACTCAAACATTATTTAAATTAATTTTATGGGACAGCCAGGGGATGGGTTTCCGAGTTTCCGGGACGGATCAAATTATGCCGGAAACGTGTCCCTGGATAACACTGGTTTTTTCCTATACCATTGGATATACTGCTTGGATTTATGTGCAGTAATGTTTTTCTAATTGTGGAGGTGGCTGAGCTGTTTTGGTTCAGCCAAGAAAAGCTTGACTCTCCTTAAATGAACCACCACACCCCAAGGCTCCCAAACATTATAGTGTAATTACAAATTTAGACAGCTTAATTGAATGATGCTTTGAGATATGCTTGTCTTGACTATATTAAGTTGTTATTTCATGTTAAACTAAACTGTGGTTCATAAGATGATTGATTTTGGTATTAACGCTAACTGCTGGTATGGGATAGTGTTGATAAGTGTTGGAAAAAACCAATGGGATTTTGGACCCTATTATCTTTTCCAACACTCTCAGCATGAAGTGACAAGTGACTGTGTAAGCCAATGGAATTTTTGCCCTCATTTTCTTTTCCAGCACTCTCAACTCTCTTGAATTTGGAAATCTTTATATAGATACATATAGTACAGTGATATTTGTTATGGTTTGCTAAGAAATTTTGCCTTAAAAGTTCAAACAAACATGCTCGTTAAACCCACATACTTTTGATAGAGAAGAAGGGTTTTTGTAGCTACTATCTCATTAACACTGACCAAAGTATGATTTGCATAATCACTTATTCCTATTCAACATGTTGTCTAGTTTGTAACTCTTGTCAGTGTTTTCCTATAGATGGGGATAATACTTATGCTATGTTGTCTAGTTCTTCATGGTAAGGGTTCATGAATGATGGTGAATGTACTATTTGTTACACACACTTCTCTAATTTTCTCACAAGATGTCCTCTCTCATCTGCTGCCCTCATTGAAGGATAGGGCCACTCCCATTTGGGGGTTTATAGAGGAACTGTATGGCTCTATGGTAAGAGGAAAAGTGCTCCAATGATGCTCTCCTTCTCCTTACTATTATGTGTTGGCATTTTGATTTGTCAGTTTCATGACAACACGAAACAAAATGTGAGGAAATCCGCTCTTCAAATTTGCAAGGAATCTCCCTAGTCTAATCTACTCCTAAAATTTAAAACAAATAAACTAGATTGCTACTTACGTACACAATACACTTCATCTTCTAGGGAGTTTTGCATGTAAACAAAACAGTGAAAAACAATCTAGACCTATCTTTTTGATCTCAGAGGTGGGAGCACAAAATTGAATCTTACCACAAGTTTTTCTATTTATGCAGCCAAACAAAAATACTATCTATCGACTAATCAGAAAATTATTATTAACAAAAAAGTTGGATTCAATGAAAGGAAACAATATCAATGACAACAAAGTACGAAGTATGAGATTGAAAAGGAATGATAACCTAGAAGCATGCATAGCTAATTTAAAGGATAGAAGACAAATGCCACCCAAAGTTGAACAATGATATTCTTTATTATAACTTTACTAATTATCACACTTGCAACACAATACTCTAACTCTTCAACTGGAATGAGAATTTCTAAAGCCTAACACAAACTCCCATTACATTCAACATGCTCAAGGTACTCATTTATAAGCTCCCTAAGAGAAGCTTATAAGGAAAATAATAATACAAATAATGCTTTTAAGCAACTCAAATCCATATCCTTTGTAAAAGAAGCAATAGACATTTCAATATAGCCTAACATAGGCTTTCTCCACTTTAAAATCTACTTTTTTCCTTGAATAGGTTGCCTATGTCAATGAATGGCCATGATTCAATGCTTTTACTTTAAAATCTTCTAGCTTGACAACTATCTTTATGCAATGTAACCTCTTAGTCACAGTTTTTGGGCAGCATTGCCATATTGGTTTTACCAAAAGCAAAGTATGGAAAGGCTTTTAAAAGCAGGAAAAAGTGCATTCGATCGTATAAGCAAGGATGGAGACAACCATTTGTCTGTGGTCCAATGCCAAGCAGATGGCATTCTGGGGTAGAATTTCAGACAGGTGGATAAAACGAATTCTCCAGTGTTGTTCAAGCATGGTCCTAAAAGCCATTAAGATGATACAAGGTGACGAATTCCTTGAATTGGAGTGTAGGTACTAGACAATTTCTGAGGTGGCCTCCTTCCTAGCATGGCTCTTGGAGACAGAGGTTAATGAAATGGCTCAGTGACTGATGGTAGAGGTTGTTCGCTTGAAGTGGTTTGGGGATCTAATCCAATAGTTGGAGAGAGCAGTAAAGGACACCAATTTAAGGCCTCAAGAGAGACAATGCCTGAGGCTATAATACCGCTTAGAAAACCCTTTTGTCCTCTTCCTCATTTGGAGGACATGAATGAACAAGGGGACACAACGAAGGCAAGTGTTGGCTGACATCAAACACCTGAAGGGTGAGTTGGGCCTGCTTCTTAACAAAGGGGAGTAGCTGGAGCGTGCTGTGCCAAGAGAGCCAAGGGAACTGTCGACTGGTGGCAGAGCCAGGGAAAATAATAGAAGTTGATGGCCCTGTTTTGTGAAGATGTAGGTCTTTTGTTGCTGGTTTTTAACACTTTTTTTGCTGTTAAAAACTGTGAAAGATACTGCAAATCTCTGCGTTAAAGCAGATCACACTGTTAACTAAGTGTGACCCTGTTTGCCACTTTCACAAATTTTAAAAAAATCCAAATTATAAATATCATCACCTGGACAGTTAGGCGCTATGATGAAAAGCTCAAAACAGTGAAGAACTAAGGAGGAAAGGTGGTGTTGGATTTGAATGAACCTACTATTAGAGAGACCCTTGGTTCGAAGGAGAATTTGAAAAGATGCAGCAGAACCCCTTGAGCTTGAGATACAAACAGAATATGCATTTATACAGAAATGTGGAACTGCAATGATACATCCACTATACAACCAATATACCTTACAATCAAAGGAGAATCCGAGCTTGAGATACAAACAGAATATGCATTTATACAGAAATGGGGAACTGCAATGATACGTCCACTATAGTACTATATAACCAATATACTTTACAATCAAAGGAGTCTGGCAGCTAATGGGTAGAATTTAATAATGTTGGTACGTTCAATAACTATTTTAAGAACACGTTATTATGTTTTATCAAATGGTACCTAGTGACATTGATAAAACAGTAGATGAGCCTATGGAGGTTATCATGTATGATCTCCATCATGCCCACAGCCCTGATTTGTATGATTTTTATCTAAATTCATTGACCAAGAACTGAAGTACAAGAAAACAGGACCACCATACAAATTCAAGCATTATTCATCTATATGATTTATTACTTGTATAAAAATGCCAAAATGTGGCCCAAGAAATTCAGATTGCAGTAGTTTGCAAGAAATGGTCTTAAACAATTGTCCAAAGGCCAGTACAATTATGGATATTCGTGAGGAAGGAAGACTTCGGATCTTACCACTTGGAGTCGCTTCCTTCTTTTGAATCTTTGGGTTTCTCTGGGTTTTCAAAATTGCGTCCTCAATTTTCTACACCGAAAACAAAGGAGGCACAACAATAAATACATTATTTCATTCATTACTTACTCCAAAAAAGCATAACAAAAATAGTATTAATACATACTTGGACAACATTATCAGGGTAGTCTTCGGGAATTGTCCACGGCATTGCGAAGGAAGCAGATCTTGAAGTGGTAGAAATGCAACTCGGATTAGAAGAGGGACAGACTCGAATTCGCCTGTATTACAAAACACTTCAAAACAATTATCATATATGTGATGTTTTCCGCAATGTTTCAAATCATGTGATGTTTTATGGTAATTCAATTGTTCTAGCTAAACTCTATAATGTGCCAATTTAAATTATGTGATGTTTTATGCGGATTCAATCTTTTAGTTGACCTCAAAAACTGAACAGTTGAATCCTCGTAGAACAAGACATCACTTCAAAAAATAAAAATAAATAAACTCGAGTTAATGACAAGGAAAACAAAATTAGAGAGAAATTCTGACCCATTTTCTAATCCGAGCTGCAGGCTTTGAGACTCAGAAAATGGCGTGGTTGGATAGGAGGGCAGTGACAATGCGGGCAATGGAGCGAGTAAAGCGATACTGATACCCACAGAAAGCAGAGCTCCTCCCCTCGCATTGTTTTCACTCACTCTCTGACGGCAATACACACAACCCCCTCGCCTCAAGGAATTTATCGGCAGAAAACTGCGGTATGTCAATGTCGAGGCAGACATGGTTGTAGATTATAACTACAATGCCATTGGTTACATGGCGGGACGACCTTCGATTTCAATCCCTGCTTACGTCTCCACCACCATAGAAATTTAATCGATGTTATTACACACAAAAAAAAATATATTATTGAATATTTATTATTGAGTTTCAAATCTTCAAAGTGACATTTTAACATTAGTAGTGGATGTGTTGGTCCATGGTGGATAATATATAGAATAGTAAGTTAGATGGAAGACATGTTAGTAGGACTTCATGGATAATTTGTACAAGTTGTGGGTCTCAAAATAAAAAATTCATTAATTAATATTTTAAAAATTTAATTGGATAGTTTTAGAGTAAGGGTGTTGTTGTTTAGTATTGGACTCTCTTCAACTATGTTTATTAATATGTTGATTTAACACTTGTTTTGTATTGTATATGTTCAAGAGTTGACCAAACGCATAAATATACGCATTCACCCATGCACCACACTAATACTTCCATTACATTTATTTAATTCAATCATGAGTGTATTATGTTTGCCAAGTTCACATGCATCCTCCATGCCAACTTTCTAAAAATAGTTGACCATTGTTGTTGGCTCATGTGTTGATTTACTTGAATTGATGATTTGAATTCAATGGTGAAATCAAGCAATAATACCTAGTATGTGGAAACTTGCAATATTGTTAATAAAAAAAATTGGACAATATCATAACTCGTGAATAGAGTTGTAAGCTTCAAAATTTGATTTCATTTCTAAATGTGAAAGGTCACCACAACCTCTGGAATTTGTAATGAATGGTTGGATAGGGACAAAAAGGAAACAAAACCAAATTTATCAAACAAAAAAATATATACTTTATTACCACAACTTGGTGGGGGCCATGGCCCCTACCCTGGTGGTCAAAAATCAAACTTCTTTATATCACCAAAAATAGCTTAAAGTTATCAATAGTGGCATGTTGTGATGGTTAAGTAGTTGTGTTGTTCTTCTTGCCATCAAGGTTCAAATCCCATTGGGGACAAGGTCCCCCATTTGTGGCCTCACTGGTTCATAGCTCCAGGTCAAAGTGTTTTCCCCTCTTTTTTAAAAAAAAAAAGAGCTTGAAGAGAACTAGCTCCATTCACAATAGTTCTAAGAACTTATGAAAGTTTGGACCTCAAATTCTACTCTAAATGCCTCCCAAAATGTGATTTTCTAAAATGTAGAAGATTTTGTATAGATGACTCTCGGTCATGGGACATAATAACCTGACCAAAATAACCTTGGACAAAATAACCTAGTCACAATAACCCAAGGACAAAATAATTCAGGGTCATAATAACCGAAGCCAAAATAACGTGTGGTCATAATAACCCATGGATAGAATATCCCCGTAAGAATATAGAGAAAAGAAAAACAAAATTTATAAATTACATATATGTTGCTAAAAAACTTTATTATTTAAATTTTCAATTAAAGTGTCAAATTAAGAGTGACACCTCTTATATGATCTAAAATGTTATGGTTGTCATTACCATCAACTAGTCTTTTTAGTCTTTCTTTGAGTTCATGGTATTTTTTCATGCTTGGTTGCTAGTGTATCTAGTCATATATTTCTCTATTTTATTCTCTTGGAGACCCTTTTTTTTTTTCACTGCTTTGATGATTTTTAGACTAAGCTATGTGATTCTTGAAGCAATTCACTAAATCCTATGTGACATCCATCAATAGTGTTATTGGTTTTAGGAAGATCATCTTGAATAGATGAATACCAATTCCACATTGTGATTGGAAACTTGGGTGATTGTATGTTGCCAATTCTCGTTAGTTTGAAAAATTCATGTGTCTTCAAAATAATCAATTATGGGTTGCAAAGTCTCATTTTATATATAATAAGTAGATTGTAGAAGTGTTTCAAATGCATCAATTATATCTATCTGAGGCATGAAAGCTATTGGAATGGAAAGATAAGGGATTGAGAGGGGAGGGGTGAATCAGTACCCTCAAAAACTTTTGACTTGATACTCAATCTACAAATGGTAATAAATTAATCTATCCAACTGAATCCATTGTATGCAACATTCATTCAATTGACTTGTAAATGTAAAGTGCATGAAAACAAACAATAATTCAATCACATAACATAGATATTTTGGTTACGTAGAAACCCCTGTGAGAAGGTTAAAACCGTGGTGGGGATGACAGCCACAAATTCTTCACTACTGCAGATAATAAAGTATGTCGGTTAAGGCTACAAGTTGTGATCACTTCTGGTGATCTTACCTTATTAGGAGTAATAATAAGATCAGCTAGATCTACCTTGTTAAAGGATTTAAACAACACTACTTGAGTGTGTACTCAGTAACTTGAGATTTACAACAAGATTGTTAGGTCTACGTTGTGAAGAGATTTTGCTAACTCTGTTACAATGATTAGAGAATAACAGAAAGTATCTGTAATTTACAACTTATACTTGTCTGAATCAAATCTATGAAATATCAAATATATATCACCTCAATGGGTAGTTATCTATCCTCTGTACTATTCGGTAGCCTTGACTAACTCTGAATAAATTGAATATCTCTGATTACTGCTCAAACCTTGTCTAAAAATTGATGTCTTAAAGGTGGCTACTGCTTCAAGATATCCTTGTCATCCTTCTCCTCTTCCTTATGTCAAAATGTCATGAATTACAAATATATAGCATACTTCTTTGATTTCCATCACCGCCTAACCTTCATGACCTAATTAGGTTACATCATCTTAGGAAAATAACCTAAGATTTACAGTATACAAAATTAACCTAGATCAGACTAATACATAGGGATCATCATTAAATTTAATGATTAAATCTACAATAAATGATCCTCGATCTTGGTAAAATGTTTTATGATTCTATTGTAACCGTTTACATGGATAGATGTGCCATAACAGATTATAATGTTATTTCCTAGATCGTTCGATAAACACAGCCAATACTGCTCAACAACTATACTGGTGCTCGATGTCCAGTGTGCTCGGTGTTTACTGATGCTCAATGTACTTTGATGCTCGATAAAACTGATCTGGTGCCCAATTAAGCCTGTTTCTATGTGGTAAAATGTTGACACACTTCTATGAGTCATTTTATCCAAGATTGCTCAAAAATGAGGTCTCAAATGGCGACTCATAGCTCTCTATCCATGGAGTGCAAGGGTTTATAATGGAGGCCCTCAATTTAGACCTAGTTTGTGCCCATGCAAGTACACCATAAAATGAGAGATTCAAAGAGGAAAAAAAATAATGCTAGTCTCCATGATCATCAAATATGCATGCAAATGAAAATGGAAGCTATTCTATATGATAAAAATGCATGAAAGAAAACTAATCTATGAAAGGAAATACACATGCAAGATTATTCTATGAAATGAAATATGAATCTAATTGTAATACCCCAAAAATGGGCTATAGGTTCATTGACCTCCTACATCTTCAATTCGAACAAAATCAATACATAAAGTCCTAATTAAAGGCACATCTGCACATTATCAAATCCTAATTGATTATCTTAAAATTCTGCATCGAGGAATATTCCTAGCAATATTCCTATTTATCCTAATTATCTTTAATTTAATAATTATTTGGCAATAAATCCTATTTATCCTAAAGTTTGTTTAATTGAATATTCTAAATATTTAATTAATTAGATTTAATTCTGCCACTTAATTGTTTAATTAAACTTAATTAAATTCATTCCTAAATTGTATTATTTAATTTTGACAATAAATCTAAAATCTCATGACTAATTGATTAAATTCTTATTTAATTAATTCATGTCAATTATCAATATTTAATAATATGGTTTTTGAATAAAGTTTGATTTAATAATTGATTAACCCATAAATCAATTGTTTTAATTCAAAAATAAGTTAAGTTGAGAATAAATCACTTTATTTTTAAATTAATTCAAAATAAATCATGCACAATCAGAAAAGCAAGCAACTAGAAATTAACAATCAATTTTAAATTGAAACTCAACATCTGATGATGAGTTGAAATTTGATCTAAAACTCTATTTCGAATTAAACATTGCTTTTGCATGATTTTTAAGAGTTAATTATCTCTGATTTCTTGATAACTCAAGCCCTGGATTTCTATAAAATCAAGGCTAAGCTCTTCATAATAATCAACACTCGAATTCGTACAATTATCTGGCAAATTGGCGATTGAAGGATTAAGCTCTTGTGATAAGCGATTTGTGAGATCTTTCATTGTTGATCATAATTTTGCATAGTTTTCATATCATAGCATTCATATTCATTCATATCATTCTTAGATTAAATCTACATTCAATTTCAATCAATTCTAGCTTAGAATAATACAGATTTCATATTATTGCACAGAAAATACAAAAATATAGAATAATCTGCATTCACATAGTCTTTCATCTTTTGCATCCAAATCCTTCGTTTAGGTGTTGCATTGTCACTGCTCTCGATTTCAATCTGAGAACATCATACTCACACCTACTAGAAGGCAGTAAATCGTTTGGTTAGCATAGTTTCATTTACTTGCAAGATTTCAATTTTTGCTAACCTCTAATGTTTTACTGAAGTGTTGTATCTGCAGCTAGGTACAAAATTCACACACACATTTTTGGCGCCCACCGTGGGGCCCTGAAACGGGTTTCCATCTCTTCTATTTCACTTCTATCTATTTTTCTATCATTTTGTGGTCCATTCTACGATTTCATTCTATGTCTGTACATTTTTCGTACGACTTCTGTCAAAAAGTCATACCAGAAGCTATTGGTTGTCGTACAACAGCTAAAGATTTTGAGGCTCATTTCAGCAACTGTGGATTGTCGTTTGAGAGCTAGATTGTCATTTGGTAAGACACCCACTATCGTACGAGTTTCCAGACTATCATCTGGGAGGTAACCCATTGTCGTACGAGTTTTGATTCTAGGATTCAATTGTCGTTTCATAATTTTTGGTAGTTTTTCATATTTGATTTTTAGATTTGGACTAACAGCTAACCCTAACAATTGAAATCTTCTATTTTTTACTAATATTTGTTGAGTATGATTGGGAAAAGCACAACTAAATTGCTAAAATAGGTAAAATCTACTAAGCGAGTTGCGAGGAATTCAAGTATTCTACTATGATCTGATAACACTTCAATTTGGACATAAAACAAACTCTCACGTGTCAAGCTTGTGTGACATTTCTTGCTTTCATATCACAGACTTCATTTTGGGCTATAAAATGAACATAGATTTGCTTCCTGCATATCTGTTACACATAGTAAATAGGCCCTATGAACACTATTTGTAGATGATCTTGAGAGAGTAGGCTTCTTTCGCTTGTTCACGCATGTGAAACTCTTCTTGACGAAGGATCCCCTTGTAGGTAGGGAAGGTACTGAGATTGTCTTGCATTCTACTAGATTTGTGAGTCTTCAACTTTTGATCGATACATTCTCTCTCCGGAGGGGTTGATAGATCATAAGTGGTTGACATCATAGATCTTTGTGAGATAATTTGTCTTAGCATGTCGGATTAATCTGTCTGCTTTGTTTTGGTTAAAAGTGAAAAGGCTAGAGGACTATGCTCTACTCCCTTTTTGGGTAGTACCAAAAACTCAGATCCTTGAATTTGGAACCAGTCCCCATGTGGTATCTTTTGTGAGTCACCTTTAGACAGGGTTAACCGTAGTGGACATTCCCTTAATTGGGTCAACCACATGGATGAAACCTCAAGCGGTAATAGTCATTTTCATCATGGTAGCAACAACTGCTATATTAATGTCCTTGTGGAGGAAATCTTCACATGTGTGGTCTCTTGTTGGGCTGTCAGATCTCCCTAGCAGCTCCTAATTGATGAATTTCTCAAACTGTGTCAAAATCCCGGTGCACCTGGATTGGAGTTTTCCCTCTTGAGATCACAAAAGTTGTAAAGTTAGACCATTACTACAAACCCTAGCGAGGCCAAATTTTTCATTTTCTAGGAATATGTGCGTTATTGAAAAACTTTTCAGAAAATACACAAGTAGTATTTCTAAGGATTAGCAAAAATAAGTCACTATTGCTTGTTCATGCGCAAGGTTGCTTTTTCCCTTATTCATTATTTTCAGATGATTGCTTGCTTTCCTTGCTTGTTGTTTTGCGTGCTTGATATCTACTTGGTTATTTGAGACAGATTATAACAAAGATCTTCAAAACTAGATAGAAAACTTTGCCAACAATCTAAAACTGAAAACCTAAAAATTGCAAAATCTGAAGCAAAATTCCTCTATGGAGTCAAAAGTCATCCTACAGTCTCAGATTGTCATACGAGTCTTGAGCAAAAGTCATTTCATAACCCCTGTATTGTCGTACGGGAGCTAGTACTATGTCGTACGAGTGTTGTCACCAGAAATCAAAAGAACATTATCCCTAGCAGCAATTGTCATACGAGTCTTGTCAATTGTCATTTGAAAGCATACCCAGTGTCGTATGAGCATTCAGAAACTCATTTGCAAATTTTCAAAAAGTTGTCAAAGACTTGTCAAATTTGCCAGAAATCCAGTTTTTACAACCTATTTCCAGATCCTGTCAAAACATTCACTATGTCAGGAACAGAGCAGAAACTAGAAAAAATTCAATCATTTTCCTAAAGTGGTCTCTTGAGTCTGATTTAGCCTTCTGATTTATCAATTTGAGTCTTTTTCATCTTGTGTCAAAACCTTGTCAAAATTATCTTCAAATTCAGTCTTCTTGCTAAACAGCTAGGTGTTGTGAGCTCGTGCCCGCCATCTTTTGGGCATCTACCCATACTACTGTGGCATAGTATCCTTCATTTACGTCTGATCTATCTTCATATCAATCCAATCTTGACAAGGTTGTGTCATTCGATCTTCTTGAATCAAGTCATTCTTCAGTTGTCTTCATCTTGCTCTTTTGCTTCACCCAAGGTTAATGGCAGAAACTAGAGCCTCCTCACACAAGAAATATGGAGAAGCAACCAATACCATACCTTTGACTACTCACGTGGGTCCAACTCTTGAGAAACTCTACAATTCAAGTCTTTACGAAGACGACGGTCTTGGTAATTTTTTATTGAAAACTGGTTACATACCATCTCCATCAACTCACAGAGGTAATCAACAATCTCTACCTCGATCTATTCGAGGGAGTCCTAAAACTCCTAACATGTCTCATGGAGGGACACATCACGGGTCTCAGGGACCTCATTCTCAACATGGTGCAGATCAAGAACCCACACCTTCTAAAATTGCTCGATATCAAAATGATGATGACTTCAAGAAAATGATGAGGCATTTCTTGAAAGAAGATAGAGAGGCATACTTTCTAGAGTTAGCTCATTAGGGAGCTAAACTTCCTCCAAACTTTAATGTTGAAAATATCATCACACATGAGGAAGAAACTCCTATCACGGCTATGATGAAATGGGTGCATGCCATGCAAGTCAAACTTAACAAACTTGAAAAAGAAAAGGAACCTAAGGAGTTTTCCATGGAAGCTCTATGTCCTTTCCATTCGATAAAGACTTGTACATGCCACCATTCCCTAAAAGAGTGGAGATGCCTAAATATGATAAGTATGCTGGAAACTCTGATCCTCAAGATCACGTTAGAGAATTATGTACTCAATCTATGGAGTTCATGCATGAACCAACCTACTTAATGCATCTTTTCCCTCGATCTCTGGGAGGGTCAACTATTCATTGGTTCTCGAAAATGCCTCCAACTATCAAAATTTTTGAGGAGTTAATCAAACTGTTCTATCAACAATAATCCTACAACATCCAACATCCGATCACTATGATCGATATCTGCAATCTGAAATAGAACTCAGGAGAACCATTCCTGACTTTTCTCAAAAGATGGAGGGAGAAATTTTCTCTATATGCTAGACCTATTCCAGAAACTAAGAAGCTGGAAATCTTCATCAACAATCTTGTTCTAGAACTCAACTACCATTTGCAAATGCAAAATCATACATCCTTTGATAAAATGGTAGAAAATGCAATTAAAATTGAGAAGGTACTTGTACAAAAAGGAGACATATCATTTCAAAAGGACAAGTATGAATCTGGATCTAGTTCTAAAGATAAAGGCAAAAATTGGAACAAGAATAAAGGCATTGTCAGAGACGGTGTTGTTGATAATATCTATGCCCCATCTAAGGCACCCACTTTCAATCTCACTATTGGCACCCAAGCCATCAAAGCTTCTAAAGCTAAAACATCAGAATCTACCAAGAAGCCATCTACTTACAAACCTTGGGCTACAGATCCTAACCGCAAATTCACTCCTCTGGGAGAATCTTTGGAATCTTCCCTGAAAACTCTATTGGCTAACAACATCATTTACTTTCCTGAGATAAAAGTCTTTGATCCTTAACCTAAACTGAAATGGTGGAGAGAGAACGATTTATGTGACTTCCATCGCAATAAGGGTCATAAAACTAATAATTGCATTTGCTTGAAACACATCATACAAGACAAAATTGATAATGGAGAAATTACAATTGATAATCATAAGAGCAATAATGATCATACAACATTCACAGAACCATTTCCAAAACATGGTCAAGGAGATTTGTCTTCTCAACCTAATGTGGGTGCTAAAGTCAATTATGCCTACTCTGGAAACAATGTTGTCATCAATATGGTTGAACCATGTCTATTTGAGTGTTGCAATGTCATCACAATTGTAAGAAGAGAGAGAAAATTAATAAGCTAATGTAGTTACTCGATCACAAGTTCAGGCACATCTGCAAGGACAAATCCCAGATTCATCAAATGTCCTTAAGATGCCTTTCAATCTTTCCTCCGCTTCTAAACAGAAGGCTACATCTAAATCTTCAAATCCTAAAGACATGAGACCTACTTCCTACAGTATTGTCCAACAACTCCAACACAAATTCTAAAATCTCCATGTTTGAGTTGCTTCAGATATCTCTAGCTCATAGAGCCATTCTAGACAAATCTCTGCTTGGATCCAATATTTCCTGATAAACTTGATTTAGATAGATTCCAAGATATGGTTGGTCATCTAACGTCTCCATAGTATATCTCCTTTTTAGAAGAAGATGATAATTCCTTGAGTCATCCGCATAACCAGCCCTTGCATATTGAAGTCTTAATCCAAAACCATTGACTCAAACGTGTGTTGATAGATGGAGGCGCTGGTCTCAACATTTGTTCTTACAACTTGATTACACAATTGGGATTATCTAAAGCTACCATTGATCCTAAAAAGAAAATAACTATCAAGGCATATGATGAAGAAGAAAGATCTTCCAAAGGAACAATTGTCTTGCCTATCAGAATAGGTCCAGTCATTAGAGATACTACATGTCAAGTTCTTGATATCCCTTTGGCTTACAACATCCTTCTAGGGAGACCATGGATACATGAAATGAAAGCTATTCCTTCCACATACCATCAATGTGTGAAATTTCCTTATGAAGGAGTAGAGTTTACTATTCCAGTGGACCTATACACAACTTGCAATGCATTGAAAGAAAGTGTTGATAAACTTGTTCCTAATAACAAAGAATCTTCCACTAAGCAGCTAGATGTTGCTTCAACCTCTAAAATGGAAGACATTGCTAAAGAAGTCAAAATCAAGGATAATTGTATGGGAGAATACACGATGGTACCGGTTTTATCTCTCACATCTCTCTCGTTGTCTCCAAAATCTTATGGACAACCATCTAACAAAGTGAAACCTACAGCTAAAGAATTTCAGGTCATATTCAATGGAAGCTTTGTCACAGAACAAGTATCTAAACAAGAGTTTGAGGAAGATGAAGTTGTGCTTGCATGGTTATACAAGGATGAACCTCAATCCCAGTTAGTCCAGAAATGTGACTCTACTTCAAGCAAAATTCCTCAGAAGTCATACGGACCAAGAGCCAAATTGATCACAAAGATGGGGTATACTGGAAAAGGACCTCTGGGATTACAAAGTAAAGGTCATCTATTGCCTCTTGACCATCATGGTCAAACCAACAAGAATACAACAGGTCTAGGATATAAAAAGAAGCTTTTCTGTCTTAGCAAGAACTCCCCACATGTCTTCGAACAGATTGAGCCCTCCACAACAAATCAACTAAAGGAAGAAATAACTAAACAATCTGACAGTGATGATTCAAACACCACTGATGAGCTCATTCATTATGAGCATTTTCCTAAAGAAATAAAAGACCTCCTTGAAGCTGAAGATGATCCAGTAAAAAGAATCAATGTAGTAGAAACATAAGAACCTACTATAGAACAAGAGACAGTTGCACCACAAGAACCAGCTGATCTCGAAGACAATCAAATGGATAAAGAGGAAGGTGGTAGTTATTCTGAGACAGATTCCCATGAGTATGAATTCAAATCAGAATCTGAGGGTAACCCTTCTTGGGGTATCCATCCTGACTTTACTCATGTTTTGAAATTTCCTAGAGGCATAGATGAAGAATCTAATGACTATGAATGGGGATCCATTCCAAAAGAAGATGAACTTATCATAGAAAAACATGTTGATGTTATTCACCAATATGCACCTAAACCCAACGTAAGTCTAGAGTGAAATAATGAACTTAACGAGTCTGATCCTCCTATGGTTGAATTGGACTCCCACAGTGACATTAAGCATATTCATGAATTGAATGTCTTAAGTTGTAATATCACCTTCGAACTCGAGAGTCGGGTTAGGACCAATGATGATAGATCCATATCCGTAAACACTATTTCCCAATCTTTCACCACTTTGACTATCCAACATCCTAAACTTCTTGACCAAACTTCCACAAATTTGAGCCAAGGTATTTATACCTTTCCAAATGACTATGCCCTTGCTTGCTACCTAAATGCAGTTGAGCCTATGAGGACTTCCATCAGTGAACTGAGTATTAGCATGACAGAGTCAGACATCAAGTATCTTAGTCAAAAGAATAAAAGTAAAAATAAAAAGAAAAGGAGTTCTGAGGGTGAAAACCACTTTGTGGCAGTCTCAGAACCTACAAAAGTAAAAATAAAAGATGTATTTGATGGTGAAAACCTCTTTGAGGTGCCTAAGGATGAGATATTTGATGTCCTTCCGAGTCATTTACAAGATAGATATCCAGTTCTAATTGAGCCCACTCAATCCATCTTGGGAACAACAGAAGAACCACAATTGATTCATGTAGCACAATCCTTATCAGAAGAAGAAAAGAAAAAATTTACTACATTCCTAACAAAGAAAAAGATCAACTTTGCATGGAAATATTCAGATATGCCAGGGTTGGATCCTGATCTTATAATGCACTGTTTATCTATAGCTCCATGCGTCAAACCTGTTAAGCAAAAATTGAGAAAGATGCATCCACATGTTGCACTCTTGGTAAAAGCTGAATTAGAGAAACTACTAAAAGCCAAATTTATCCATGTCATTGACTATGCTGAATGGACCTCTAATATTGTACCTGTTTCTAAACTAGACAAATCTATTAGAGTGTGCACAGATTTTAGAGATGTAAACAAGGCATGCCCTAAGGATGATTTTCCATTACCTAATATTTATATGATAGTGGACATGACTGCGGGCTTTGAGATGTATTCTTTAATGGATGGTTTTTCTGGATATAATTAAATCAAAATTGCTCCAAAGGATCAAGAGAAAATTGCTTTCACATGTGCGTGGGGTACCTTCTGCTAGAATGTCATGCCATTTGGGCTTAAGAATGTTGGTGCTACATATCAAAGAGCTATGACATCTATCTTTCATGACATTATGCATCGAACCATGGAGGATTATGTTGATGATACTTTGGAAAAATCTATGATAAGATCTAAACATCTAAATGATTTGAGCAAAATACTAGATCGAATGGAGAAGTTTAGTCTCAAACTGAACCCTAAGAAATGTGCTTTTGGTGTCACTTCTGGAAAGCTCTTAGGCTAAATTGTTTCAAAGAAAGGTATTGAAGTTGATCCAGCTAAGGTCAAAGCTATCATGGAGATGCAACCTCCCAAGAATATCAGTCAAATGGGAACATTACAAGGGAGAGTACAATCTATCAGACGCTTCATATCTCAGCTAGCAAACATATCACAACCTTTCACAAAGACATTACATAAAGGTGTGACTTTTGCATGGAACGAGGACTGTGAAAAGAACTTTAGTCATATCAAGAAATATCTATCAAATCCTCCTATTTTGATGCCTCCTATTCAAGGGAAGCCATTGATCTTATAAGTCTCCACTACAAATACATCACTGGGGGCATTGCTTGTGCAACATGACGAGAACAAGAAGGAAAGAGCTATATGCTATATCAGTAGAACATTGGTAGCATATGAGAAGAACTATTCAATGATTGAGAAAGCTTGTGTAGTTGTGATCTTTGCATCACAGAAAATGAGACATTATATGTTAGCTCATACCACACATTTGGTAGCTAAGATTGATCCCTTAAAGTACCTACTAAGCAAAGCCGCCCTCATGGGTAGACTAGCTAAATGGGTGATGCTCTTAAGTGAATTTGACATTGAATATATTGAAATAAAAGCTATCAAAGGATAGGTAATTTCTTATCAAATAGCATATACACCTTTGTTTGATGATACACCAATGCAAATGGAATTTCTAGATTCCTCCATCATGAACCTATCTTCTAGATCATGGAAATTATTCTTTGATGGCTCCTATACACATAATGGATCTGGAGCAGGCATATTGTTCATCACTCCTCAAGGATACTCAATCCCTAAAGTATTCAGAATCAAATTTCCTTGCACAAACAATATTGTTGAATATGAAGCCCTTCTTAATGGTATGAAGATAGCAATTGAAGGAAGACTTATAGAATTACACATTCATGGAGACTCACAACTTGTAATACACCAAGTTAATGATGTGTATCAAATGAAAGATGGAAAGTTGATCCCATACAAGAGAATGGTAGATGATCTAAAGAAATATTTCATATCTATCACATTTGAGCAAATTCCTAGAATAGAAAACAAGGTTGTCGATGCTATGGCAACGTTATCTACTTTATTGTAGTGACCTGAACATGAGCTACGCTACGAGTTCTTGGTGGAAGCACTATCTTATCCTACATATGATTCCCCTGATACCTGCATGATCTGCATTATTGTAGGTCATGATTCATCCTGATATAAAAACCTTTTCTCCTATCTCCAAGATCAAATCATTCCCAATACCTTTAACAGCCATGAGAAGAGATACCTTATCCGTAATGCATCTCGGTATGTCATCATTCATCACGATCTGTACAAATGAGATCTAGATGGTACACTACTTAGATGTTTAGAACAGGAAGAGCCTCAACATGCATTAGAAGAATTCCATGAAGGTATATGTGGGTCACACTTGAACGATTTAACACTAGCTTGAAAGCTTATTAGGGCTGGGTACTATTGGCCTAAAATGGAGAAAGAGGCTATCAAGTTTGCTAAGAACTATCAAAAGTGCCAAGTACATGGTAACTTAATTCATGCACCAGGGAGAGATCTAATTCCTTTTACTACACAATGGCCTTTTCACCAATGGGCATTTGATCTTATAGGATCCATACATCCTCATTCTTCTAATGGACATACCCATATAATCACAGCTACAGATTATTTCACAAAATGGGTAGAAGCAATTCCTTTAACTCAAGAAATCGGCAAGCAAATTTTTATGTTCATTTTGAACTACATCATATGTCAGTATGTATTCCACATTCTATAGTTACAGATAATGGTGGACAATTCAAAAACAAAGACTTAGGTGATTTATGTGCTAAATTCAAGATCACACAACATTGGTCATCAATCTACTATCCTCAAGGGAATGGACAAGTAGAGGCTTCAAATAGAATCTATTGAAAATCTTGCATCACACAGTTAATAAAATAGGAAGAGACTGGCATCTCATGATCAATCCAGCTCTCTGGGCCTACAAAACAAGTATCAGAACGCCCACTGGGGCTACACCTTTTGCTTTAGTTTATGGGTCTGAAGCGGTACTGCCTATTGAGGTTGAAATCCCATCACTAAGAATCAGAATGCATGGTCTAGTAATGGATGATGACTACAGAGTGTCTAGGTTGCAAGAACTTGAACTACTAGATGAGCGCAGACAACAGCGTATGATCATCTCAGAGTATATCAGAAGAGAATGTCTAGAGGCTATAACAAGAAAGTTAGACATAGAGAATTTCAGGTTGGCGATCTAGTCTTGGGAGAGAATCCTAAAAATCAATCACATAGAGAGCGCAAGGGGAAGTTTGAACCCAACTGGTTGGGTCCCTTTTTTTATCACTGCTAATTTTGGCTTTGGAGCCTATCAACTCTCAATGAATGAAGGATAACAGCTCTGTGAACTAATCAATGTTCTCCATCTGAAGAAATTCTACGCCTAAGGCATTCAATATTAAAAAATGTCCTGAAAAAATTACAAAAATCAGAAAAAGTCCTTAAAAAAATGATCATCCTAATGAAAACCTAGCAATGGGTGCCTTGATGATTCACAAAACAAAAATAAAAAAATATCAAAAGTACAAAAAAAAATTGAAAAAATGAAAAATATAAAAAAATGAGAAAAAGAAAAAGTGCCTTGGTGAAAACCTAGAAATAGGTGCCTTGGTAGCAAAAATAGAATCTCTGCCAAGATGGTGAAAACCCATCAAACGGGTGCCACTTGTTTCAAAATGCTCCATCTATCAGGGCAATCTTGGTCTTTCCCAGCTTTCAGTCTTGCTTTAGTTTGTACATACCTCCCGGTTTGTTTCTGCATTCCTGTTTTCAATAAAGTTGGTCTGTACACCAATCAGTTCAAACATGTGTATCCTATCAATGTTCAAACTTGGGGACAATAAAAGTCATATCCTATGGCCTCCAGTATATCTTAGATGTGTCATATCTAGTTAGAGTCCTTTGAAGCTTCCTCCGAGTTAGTCAGTTAGTCTCATCTCCAGAAAGGATTTTGCATCTACAACAACACAATCAAACATAACACCAATTGAAAACAATCTATGTTTTTACATGCTTTTATTTCCTTGTATGATTACTGATTCGCATTGAGATTTTTTCATATTGTGTCCTTTCGAGCTCTTCAATGATGTTCTTCACAGGATTTAGAGAGTGATGACTGGGGGCATAATGTTTTCTTTGTTTTCTTCTTGTATGTGAAAATCTAACAACTTTGGAAATTCTGGATTGAAATGGTGTCCGTCTATAAGAGCCTCTATCTCGTATTGGATGGCCATGAGTACCTCAACCATTGATACTCAAAAAATTCAAGGAATTCTAATCTAACTATTGTCTTTTGAGTGAGTTCTTATTCCTACTGTGAAACATGATCTTACCTAAGGATGTGAACGATAAAGGGTCACTACGGGTAATTCACACTAGATTTAGAATGATCTCTTGAATGCTTATTGTGTTTGTTCCACAAGGCGTATTTTGGTCATCATGACATTTCTATTTTGATGCTTATACAAATTGCTATATCAAAATGGACATGATATTCAGGTCATCCTAGCGTTTGTGCCTTGGTTCTTATATCTAATCTAGCATTCCAAAAACAAAATCAATATTCATATGTCCATGGTTGTCTAGCCAGTGGGCATTGTATTGATTCTTGTGCATACAAATCAATATTCATATGTCTATAGTTTCCTAACTATTGGATGTTGTATTAATTTATAAGGTTACCTAAAAAGTTCAATGATGACAACAAATCAATACATGATCAGTGACTAGGTCCTAGGTCTTAGGTTTGCATGTCATTTTGCACTTTGCATGATTGCATGATCTCACAAATTGCTTGAACACTTCAATGATTCTTCTAAACTAAAACTTGACAATGAAGAGCTGAATCTCACATGAAGGTTTCCTCACAGAACCACAAGCAGTCACCATCCTGGGTTAAACATCCTTTTTGACATAAGACTGAGTACTTGTCTTCATCAATCCCTGCAGAACATATCATATGTCTCATTGCATTTACATTACATATTCATGATCATTCCATCTATTGCATTGCATTCCATACATAAGCATCATCGAAATCATACATTTTCCATAATCAATCACATTTGCATAACATTCATACATTTGAAAGAAACCATTGTATTGCATAAATCCATACATACATCCTACTCTACTCATAGCATTTACATCACATGATATCATCATAAATCAAAACATGACAAGTACAAATGAAGTCACAACCAAAATCTTGATCTCATATCATATAAATCGAACTAGTCAAGGGTGCACTACTGACACAAAGTACAAAATAATGAGTTCATGTGAGCTATCAGAAGTTAGAATAGTATACATGAACAAAATAAAAAAAATATCAGAATATATCTAGACAGATTAGCTATCTGCTTGATCCTCTGCATCTGGTGGTGGTGCATTAGACACTGCCTCGGCTCTGGGTGCCCTAGCTCCCTCAAACTCTATCATATATTGAGAGTATGTGGGTACTCTTTGAGCAGCAAGAACAATAGAAAAATAAACGAAAATGTAGTAGGCAACTCTAGAGGTCTGATGTGTCACCCCTATCTGTAATATCTTGTTCTCCTCTCAGAGTTGGGATCACTGTCTATCTACCTCAGTAAATTGCTCCTCCCAATGAGAACTTCGTACCTTTAGGTCCCTGACCTATAATCTGAGTCATCTAATGATCTCCTGCGAAGTCAATGGTACACTAGGATCTGCATCTGCTACAGGCATATCAGTATCTCCAGCTAGCTACTCAGTAGTCTCTACTCTTTGCGCCTTATGGCATCTAACCTCAACTCCCAGATAAAAACTAGTATCAACATGTGTGGGATCCATACCAACACCTACATACTGCTCTGCTCCTAGAACCTCATCTGTTGTACCCACACTGCCTAGAGTGCCACTCTCTCCTCTAGTTGATCTCCTTTGTAAAACTGTAGGTCTACCTGCTGTAGAACAAGAGGGATGAGGTGGTCTCATCTATCCAAATGGTCTCTATGGAGGTGTGAACACTCCTCTCAACCTCAGAGGTGTAGGTTGGGGCATCAGAACTTGTGTACCTATACGTCTCTATCCTCTACCCATCGAAGCACTTGTGACATCCATCGCCTCCTCCATGGAAGGTATCAACTCTATTGGATCTGAAAACCTGTATATGAGATGCTCTGTAAGACATCCAATGAATCCATCTGTCACCCCTGCATCTGGAACATCTGCTCGATAATCCCAATCTCTGCCAACAATACCACTATACTCCTATGTACAAAGGGCATAGGACAATCTAGGGCCCATCCTAATCCAAGCTCTCTGTGAATCCGTGCATAAGCAACATGCTCCTGTGGTGCATCCTGAATGATGTCGTACTACCTCCACACTCTGGTAATAAGGAAGTGCTCAAGCACTATAGTCAATCGACCAATCAATACCTGACTTTGGCAGAAATAGCTAAACTGCTCTCGAGCAGTGGGCCAGGCCTCAATCTGTAGATACAGATGCCAAATGACATATGTGCTATCATCCAAGTAGTGTCTAAAGTACTCTTTATGACCCATGCACACCTATGTAACATAACTAGATTATACATATATCACCAGCTCATGTGGCTGGTGCTGATCCTGGCATACTGGTCTACATACTGGGATATGCTCCCAGACCCATATCTGAAGTAACAATGCACCATAAGCAAAAGACTTACCCTCCTGATAAATAATCTCGTGCATCTCAGAGAACATATAAGCCAGCATACACTAACCCCAACCCAACTCAAAAGGAGTGGCCATCAATCATGCAACCATAGGGGTCTAGCCCATCAAGAGACCATTATGTTGACGGTCAGACATGATAATGCCTCCTATCATACCAGCTATGATGCACTCTAATCTATGGGTCTACCCATAGTGCTGCACTAATATCTCCCAAGATATAGAACTAGTAAGTTGTGTATCATCTCCAAATAATCTTCTGAAGGCATGTAATTCAAAGCTCCCCGAACTCACATAATTTGGATGACGACCATGAAATGGAATGTGCAATATCCTGTACATGTCCTCTGGTGTCACCGTAATCTCTCCCGTAGGGAGATGAAAGGTCTGGGTCTCGAAATGAAACCTCTCAATCAAAGTTGTCAGCAACCCATGGTTCACCCTAATCTCGAGTAACCGAATCAAATACTCGAAGCCACAGGCAGCTAGATGTACCCTCATAGGGTCTGGAAGAGAAATTCACAGTCTTTGAGTCGCGTGATGAGAGATGCGCACATGAATGTTAGGGTATATGACCTACACATAACAGAAATAGGGAATCCTATCAGTAAATTGGTTGAAAAATAGGCTAACAGTATAGAAATTCACAAGTTCACTATCTCAGAAGGTGCATTAAATGCTTAGTAATCAGCCTAAGAAATTAGAAAATAAAAAAAATTGACCTAAAGAGGAGTTTTAAGCTCATTGTTTTCCATACGACAATACAGACTAGTACCAAAACTCGTACGAGTTTCAGCAGGGTACCATATGACAAACCATGCATATACGACTTTCTAGGTCTCATCGTACGACATATGAGGGACCCGACGAAACATCGTACAACTCTTGGGTCCCTCTCAAATGAGTTTTTGGGGGTTCTGATACGACAATCTACCAAAAATGAAAAGTCGTACGAGTCATAGAGGACAGTCGTATGAGTTTCCATGCATGAGAGAATTGAAATTTAAAAACGTATGAAAAACAACCTAAAAATGCTACAAACATGCAAAAATGGAATTTACGGAGAGGCACAGAGGTCCACTTACCGGATGTCCATACTGCGGAGGCTGCTAATGTCTCTGGCTGCGCTCAAAACGGTGGGAAGAGATAGATACCTTCATTTCAGCCATTTTCTCTCTCAAAGGGCTCCATAAGTTTTCAAAAGTCAAAAAGTGAATAATGAATTGAAAATGACCCTTTTGGTCCTTATATAGTTTTTGACCCAATTTTCAAAAGTGCTCCGTTTTCATGAAAATTGCACCCCGGGCTAATTTCGACGTTTTAAACCCATTTTCGGGATCAAAATCGAAATCTAAGATCATTTACTATGTCAAAATTGCGATTTAAAATTTTTGGACCCAAGACGGCCGACTACTTGCATAATCAACCTTCAATCATCATAGAAATCCAGAATTCAACTTAATTGTTTATCTTACATCAAACTATTTGAATTTCAACTTGGTCAACCATGGTCAAACCTAGTCAAACTTGGTCTCCAGGACCTCTAAACAATGCTGAACGTGTTCCTGGACGTGTATAACCACTCCTCAAATCAATTAACATGCTTCCAAACCATTCAATGTTGACTTTTTTTGTCAGATTTCAATTTTCATCCCGAAGGGGGCATGGTATTGCACATCATTCAAAGTCTGTAAATCTTAATTTGTAATCAAATCTTTCCTCAGTAATCAAGACAACAACCATGTCTAGTTGTTGGTTCATCTAAAGTCCTCGTCACTTGGGGCAAATCTATCATTGCTTGGGGCATATCATATTCATCGAGATCCATATCAATCCGGTATCCTAATCTATCTTGTAAACTGTATCAGCTTTTCATAACCATCGGTTCATTAGTGTCATTTCCTTGTTTCTTCGTAATCGATGGGTTTAGGATGTGATACCAATATGATTCTCTTTGGACAATCAAGTCTAGAATCGGTCACTCACTTCTTCACAATCATAAGGTTCAAAATTAGGCATTTTGACACTTTTTCGTAATCATCGGTTCATTGTTGCTATAGTTGACATTATCTTTGGTCAGTCAGGACCTAAATCTTACATCTTTAAATCTTTCAATCAGTTTCTATCTCGAAATCAGTTAATCTCTCAAATCAGTTTCATACATCTTTATCAGACATTGACTATCTTTGAACCACTGCGCTTTGCACAGTGATTCAAAGAGGGGCAAAATGTAATACCCCCAAAATGGGCTATAAGTTCATTGACCTCCTACATCTTCAATTCGAACAAAATCGATACATAAAGTCCTAACCAAAGGCACATCTGCACATTATCAAATCATAATTGATTATCTTAAAATTTTGCATCGGGGAATATTCCTAGCAATATTCCTATTTATCCTAATTATCTTTAATTTAATAATTATTTGGTGATAAATCCTATTTATCCTAAAGTTTGATTAATTGAATATTCTAAATATTTAATTAATTAGATTTAATTCTGCCACTTAATTGTTTAATTAAACTTAATTAAATTCATTTCTAAATTGTATTATTTAATTTTGACAATAAATCTAAAATCTCATGACTAATTGATTAAATTCTTATTTAATTAATTCATGTCAATTGTCAATATTTAATAATATGGTTTTTGAATAAAGTTTGATTTAATAATTGATTAACCCATAAATCAATTGTTTTAATTCAAAAATCAGTTAAGTTGAGAATAAATCACTTTATTTTTAAATTAATTCAAAGTAAATCATGCACAATCAGAAAAGCAGGCAACTAGAAATTAACAATCAATTTTAAATTGAAACTCAACATTTGATGATGAGTTGAAATTTGATCTAAAACTCTATTTTGAGTTAAACACTGCTTTTGCATGATTTTTAAGAGTTAATTATTTTTTATTTCTTGATAACTCAAAAATCAACCTGAGTTTATCAAGAGTGATTTATGGTTTTTCTAATGCACCCTCAAGCCTTGGATTTCTATAAAATCAAAGCTCAGCTCTTCATAATAATCAACACTCGAATTTGCACAATTACTCTGGCGAATTGGCGATTGAAGGATTAAGCTCTTGTGATAAGTGATTTGTGAGATATTTCATTGTTGATCATAATTTTGCATAGTTTTCATATCATAGCATTCATTTTCATTCATATCATTCTTAGATTAAATCTGCATTCAATTTCAATCAATTCTAGCTTAGAATCATAAAGATTTCATATTATTGCACAGAAAATACAAAAATATAGAATAATCTGCATTCACACAGTCTTTCATCTTTTGCATCCAAATCCTTCATTTAGGTGTTGCATTGTCACTGATCTCAATTTCAATCTGAGAACATCATACTCGCACCTACTAGAAGGCAGTAAATCATCTGGTTAGCATAGTTTGATTTACTTACAAGATTTCAATTTTTGCTAACCTCTAATGTTTTATTGAAGCATTGTGTCCGCAGCTAGGTACAAAATTCACACACACACTAATCTACCATGCAAGTGCAAGAGTAATCTAAATGGATTTCCATTGAGGCATGAGAGAAGAAGACAAGAAAAGAGAAGTTGCAATGTTCAAGCTCAAGTGCTCAAACTCTCCTCCAAAATCGCTCTCCAAACCTGCAGCATAAAAATAAAATAAAATCTGAGTCTCTAAAATCTAGATCTACAAAATCTCCATGCCTAAAATGAGAAGGAGAGGGCTTCTTATAAAAGATTTAGAAATGAATGGATGGTCAAGATTAAGAGGCAAAAATAAATGAGCAATGGCGGAGATTAAATCTTGGTTGATCCATGTGCTCAAGATTCTCAAGAGGCAAAATCAATGGACATGGTTAAGAGACAAAAAGATGTGTGGAAGAGATTAAGAGGCAAAAGGATATTCCACTCATCTTGGAAAGTGTGCATTCAATGTGTAGACAAAAAGTCTTTTTATTTTTATTTTTATTTTATTATTTATTTATTATTTATAGAAAAGTGGTTTCCATTATTTAATTAAAAGATTTTTTATTTATTTAAAAGAGATTTGTTCTTTTAATTAAATGTGGCTTAGGATAAAGTGATTTTATTATTTAATTAAAAAGATTTTTTTTTATTTAATTAAAATGGAGCATGTTCTCTTAATTAAATAAAACTTAAGATAAAATGATCAAACCTTAAGAAATATTAAAATATTTGCATTAATTATGATTTGATCAAGGAAATTGATTTGAATTGAAAATATTGCAAGGCATTGATTCAGGAAATGATAAATTGATGAATGGGGGCCCAAAGTCTAAGCGACCATTTTAGGGAGCATACATTTGCCCCTCTTTGACTAATGTGTGATCTTTATGGGAACACATGTAGTCAAAGAATGAAGTTGAAGTGTGAGATCAAATTGGGATCACAAAACAACCCAGACGTGTAATTGGCGGATGGGAACACATTAGGACAAAGATAAGCTGATTGAAAAAGACAAGGCCAACACCCCTGTAAATAGGTAATTGTCATGTCCCAGATAAGAATCTCAAGCAAGGTTGCCCCGAGAGAAGCGATTGATAGGTTTGATAAAGCTGAATCAAGGATTGAAGTTTGATAGATACTGCCCCCTCGTGATCAAAATTGAAATGAGATAGAGGAGAAACAATGAATTGATAAATTTGATCAAATCGAACTAAAGATAAGGTTCTTGATGTAAGATGAAAGATATAAGGATCACAAAACTAAGGTAGATCATCAAGCATGAAAGATTATGCCCCAAGGTTGAATTAGAAGAAAAGAAGTGGGGTGAAAGCGAATGGGAGATAGAATTTTGGAAGAGGTGGAAAGAAATGGAGAGAAGAAAGAGAATTTTTCTTAAGAAAGAGAATGCCCCAAAATCAATCAACTGTTTAAGATAGGAAATTTTGATTGAGATCACGAAAGAAGATAAGGAAATGAAGATCAAAACATGACCACAGTTGATTAAAAGTCCAAAAGAAAGATGAAGCAAAACCTTGTCAAACTCCTAATGTAGCCTAAAAATGCAAATTAACATGAAGTCTAACAATGCAAGCTACATGAAAATGCAAAGGTGTACTTACAATAGAGTAACTATAACATAGGATTTTGTGTTCATCATTCATTAGAGAATGTTAAAGAACTTATTTTCATCATTGGGCCATTATTAGCGGACATCGGAAAATCACACAATCATCACTAGTCACAAGCGCAACTATGAAGATATGAATGTTATTTATATTAGATTGGAATGTGGAAATATTCTAACATAAGCATCAAAGACATAAAGGTCAAGATGACTTCAATGTTAGCTTCCCAATTTAATGTAGCAAAACCACGCTCGCATCAAGACATAAATGTCGGGATGACCATAAGAATGGTTGTGCAAAAATAGTTAAGGATGATGCCTCAAATCTCCTAAGTGTTTCAAGGGAACAACAAGAGACACTCTAGAGTTTCAAGACCACACCCACAAGTAGAAAGCAAATAAAAACATGCCCCATGCCCCAAGTCCTCTAGCTATGCATATCAGAGAGACTTATTAGACAAGGACACTCAACCAAAATCAATAACAGTCAGCACACAAAGAAAAGATCATGACATAGCTCAAGCATTAAGTGTCGTGTTTAAAAATTTAAGTGTGTTAACTGATACTAAGTTTCAAGGATAAGGATCAAATGCTTGCAAGCAAGTAAGATCACATGACAAAACTGGATAAGACCAAACCAAGAAGTGTTGAAAAACACTCGATGTCAGGGGTTGTGTTGAAAAACACAGTTGGGGTGGTGTTGAAAAATATCATTTGTGAGGTGTCCTAAAGACTAACGCATCCAAGAGACCAAAGCTAACACAATTATGCCCACAAGACAAAGACAAAGACCAATTCTAAACCAAGGCAACAAGGACAAGGCATGATGGAAAAAGGCTAAGTGTCAAGGACACGTGCTAAGAAATAGGGGTGCAAAGGCCTCAAGTAGCACCCATTTCCAAGTTTTCACCACTTGAATTTTATTGCAAATTTTTTTTTTTTAGGACTTTTTATAAATTTTTTGTATTTTTGCTACCAAGGCACCTGTTTCTAGGTTTTCACCAAGGCACTTTTTCTTTTTTTTTTGAATTTTTGAATTTTTTGAATTTTTTTTGGTATTTTTGGAATATATAATTTTTTTGGAGATACATCAAAGTGTCTATTGCTAGGTTTTCACTAAGATGATCATTTTTTCAAGAAATTTTATAATTTTTAAATTTTTGGACAATATACCATTTTTTTGGGATTTTTTCAAGATCAATAAGTATGTACAAAGGGTGTCCCTAGAAAGAATGGGCATCATGGATAAAAATTCTTCAGGTGCAAGACATTGATAGGATTAGGGAGTTGCTCTCCCTCTACAGTAGATAATAAATAAGCACCTATCCCAAAAGATGATGTAAGGTCCAAGCCAATTAGGTTCAAATTTTCCCTTTTGATCTCTATGTTGTTGATTCTTTGGATTTTCACGTAGGACAAGATATCCCACTTGGAATTCTCTAGGGTGAACCTTTTTTTTGAAGGCTTTGGACATGCACTTTTGATAAACCCTCATATGGTCAAATGATGCTTGATGTTTCTCATCTAGAAGTTCTAACTCTTGAAGTCTCATGGCGTGGTAGTCTTCATCTGTAACTAGACCTTTGAGGGAAACTCTAAGTGAAGGAATCTCAACCTCTAAAGGTAACACTACCGAGGCAACAGAAAGTGGGACAACTTCTACCCATTTAGTGAAGTAATTAGTAGTAGTGATAATAAACTTGCAGTGTCCACCTGATGAGTTGGAATGAATATGCCCAACAAGATCAAAGGCCCAGCGTTGAAATGGCCAATGAGATATAGAAGGAATGAGCTCCCTGCCTGGAGCGTGTATCAGGTTACCATGTTTTTGACACTTTTCACATGACTTTGCAAAAGCTACTGCATCAATCTGCATTGTAGGCCAATAGTACCCCACCCTAAGCAACCTTCGGGTCATGGAAAGACCATTGGAATGTCCCCCACAGATTCCCTCATGGATGTCAACTAACACTTGGTCACATTCTTCCTTTTTTAAGCATCTAAGAAGTGTTCCATCTAGACCCCTCCTATACAAATCACCAGAGATAAGGGAATGGCGAGAGGTGTTTTAGGTAAGGTTTTTGCATTCAGATCAGTTAAAGGTTTCAGGTATAATGTCATCATGAAGGTATGAGTAAATGGAACCATAACAGGATGACTCGTAGCCAACAAGGGTACAAATGACATGACTTTCTTGGGAGTCATAGATAGGGTGGCGTAGCTCTTCCACCAAGAATTCAAATCTAGATTCATGTTCCCCTAACTGAAGGAGTGAAGAAAGTGTAGCCATAGCATCAACTACTTTATTTTCTACCCTAGGGATTTTTTGAAATGTGACAAATGTGAAGTATCATTTCAAGGAATCAACCATTTTCTTGTAAGGTACCAATTTCTCATTTTTTGTTTGATATTCATCATTGACTTGGTTGATTATCAGCTGTGAATTCCCATAGATGTGTAACTCTGTGATTCTCCATTCTAAGGCTATCTTAAGTCCATTTGTTAAAGCTTCATACTCAACAATGTTGTTTGTACATGGGAACAATAACTTATAAGACTTAGGAATTGTGTACCCATGAGGAGAAATAAACAACACACCAGCTCCTAAACCATTTTGCATAAACGATCCATCAAAGAACATCTTCCATGTTCTTTCAGTCATATACATGAGGTGTTCATCTGGGAAGTCAACTTGAATAGGTGCATTATCTTGTATTGGGAAATCAGCCAATTGATCTGCTATGGCTTGTCCTTTGATTTCTTTACACTCAATGTACTCTATGTCAAACTCTGAAAGGATCATCATTCATTTAGCAAGTCTACCTATGAGGGCAGCCTTACCTAGTAAATACTTGAGTGGATCTATTTTTTATATGAGGTGTATAGTGTGTACAAGCATGTAACGTCGCAACTTTTGGGAAGAAAACACAACTGCAAGGCAAGCTTTATCAATGCTGGTGTAGTTAACCTCATATGAAACAAGAGTGCGACTAATGTAGTATATTGCTCTTTCTTTCCCATGTTCATCAAGTTGAGCTGTAATGCCCCCAAGGAATATTTTGTCACTGAAATTTATAGAATAAGTGGTTTCCCTAGGATAGGAGGCATTAAAATGGGGGGATTTTCCAAGTATTTCTTGATTTGATCTATGCTCTTTTGACAATCCTCATTTCAAACACATTTGACTCCTTTGTGTAAGTTCTTGTTGAAAGGTTGAGCTCTATTTGCCAATTGTGAAATGAATCTCCTTATGGATTGAAGACGTCCTTGAAGACTCCTCATTTGACTAATGTTTCTAGGAGGTGGCATATCTATGATTGCTTGGACTTTTTCAGGGTCTACCTCTATTCCTTTTGCTGAAATGATAAATCCTAGTAGTTTTCCAGAGGTGACACTAAATGCACACTTTTTAGGATTTAACCTCAATTGAAATTGTCCCATGCAATCTAGAATGACTTCTAAATCATCTAAGTGTGTGTCTCTTTTCTTAGACTTGGCCAAGGTGTCATCCACATAATCTTCCATGTTTTTATGCATCATGTCATGAAAAATGGTTGTCATAGCTTGTTGATAGGTGGCTCTTGCATTTTTTAATCCAAAAGGTATAACGTTCCAATAATAGGTACCCCATGCACAAGTGAATGCAGTCTTTTCTTGATCTTCATGAGCTATCTTAATCTGATTGTATCCAGAAAAACCATCCATCAAGGAATAAATCTCATAACCCATAGTCATATCCACTATCATGTCTATATTGGGAAGTGGAAAGTCATCCTTTGGACATGATCTATTGACATCTCTAAAATCTGTACAAATTTGAATGGATTTGTCATGTTTGGAAACTGGTACAATGTTTGATATCCATTCAACATAGTCAATAGCTCTTATGAACCCTGCACCAAGGAGTTTCTCTAATTCAGCTTTGACTAGGAAAGCTATGTGAGGATGCATCTTTCTCAATTTATGTTAACTGGTTTGACACCCAAAGCTATGGATAACTGATGCATAATAAGATTAGTGTCCAACCCTAGCATATCTGAATAAGTCCATGCAAAGTTGATCTTCTTTTTCTGTAAGAACTTAGTGTAAGATTTTTTCTCTTGTGGTGATAAGGACTGAGCCAAGTGTACTATCTATGGAGCCTCATCTACACCCAAATTGACTGTTTGTGTTGGTTCAATAAGCACTGAATATCTATCTTGAAATTAGCTAGGGAGATGATCAAGTACATCATCCTTAGGCACCTCATTGAGGTTTTCACCCTTGGATATGTCATTTCTTTTTACTTTTTTTGGTTTTGACACTACCACACAATGGTTTTCACCATCAAAACTGTTATTCTTTTCTTTTTATTTTGTGACTAAGGTACTTGATGTTTGGCTCTATCATGTTGGTAGCTAGTTCACTGGTGGAAGAGACTACGGGTTCAATGGCATTCAAGTAACAATCTATCTCATTATCATTTTGAAATGTTAAGAACTCAGGTTCTTAATAGTGTTGGGACAAATCAAGGAGGTTAGGATGAACAAGAGGTAATTCAATGACTGGTTCAAGGTTTTGTATGTGATTGCTATCATCTCTGGTGACTAAAGAGCCATAGTCTGTCAAGTATCCTTCTAAGCTACCCAAATCAGGATTCGTCCTAACAAGTGAAGAATCATCCATTAAGACAACATGTGGGTTCAAATCTTCTAATCCTACACGTGACCCATCAACTACCTCGAGTTGAGAACTATAAGTGTGGATGACATCAACATCCATGTCAACTATAGAAGGCTCTGAGAAAGAATCCCATTCATACTCATATGAACTTGTTTCTGAACTTCAACTAGGATGTTTACACCATGAAGGTTTGGGATGTCTTGATGTGGAATTTCTAATGTCATCAAGGGTAACACCTTCTCTTTCCATCAAATGAACAAGATTCTTTTGTTGGCATTCTCTGATAGGATCTTCTACATTTGATTCATCTTGTTCTAAGCTTGCAACTGTCCCATGAGTGACTAGACTTTCTGAATCTCCCCAAAGGAGATTAGTGGAAGGGACCAAATCTTCACACATATCTTGTTGATTTGTTAAATTAGGTATATATTATGGTTCATCTTCATTATCTGACTCATCAAGGATAGGACCAATGTTCTTGTTGCGATTTGTAAATCCTAGGCCAACCGTCTTCTTAGACTTGCGTCCAAAAAGATCATGATCAAGGGGTTCGGCTCTAGCATCCAATCTGTGACTAAGAGGGCCATGTCTAGGATAGCCCATCTATTTGACAAAAGTATACCCTCTTCCATAAGCCTTAGGAGAGGGAGAGAAGTTCTCATTGTGCATGTATTTCTCTTCTCTATAAATCCAATCTTTAACAGCCACCTCTTCTTTTCCATCTTGAATAGGCACTGAGGACTCTACAAATGTGCTAAATAGAGTCATAGCTGAAGAGGAAGGTCTCATTTCTTGTGAAGGCTTGCCATAAGACCTAGGTAAAATTGGTAGTGTTGCGAAGGAGTTGAGTTGATACCCCCCCATGCTAAGGTCTACTGACTTGATCTTGTCTTTACATTCCACTAAGGTTGCATTGAAGTCTTCTGCTTCTCTATTGAGGGGAACATGAGCACTTATTGAAATTGAGTTAACAGATAAAGTGTTATCCCCAGGTATACAATCTCTACTCCATTATAAGGGTACTTAACACACTGATGATAGTTAGACGACACTACTTGCATATCATGAATCTATGGTCTATCGAGTAAGATGTTGTACGCAAGGGGGCCAGCGTCAACTATTTGGAATAAAACATATTTTTCAACAGGGCCAATCCTAACAAGAAGGACAACCAACCCCTTGGAAATCCTTTCTACCTCATCATAGGATTTGATAGTGATCTTCTTTCTGGTATCTATGACTTGTTTAGAATAACCCAATGTCTTCAAAAGACTCAAGGAACAAATATTAAGCCTAGCACCCCCATCTATCAACACGCACCTGGCATGGGTTTTGTGGATCATGACCTCAATATGAAGAGTGAGATTGTGCAGGTGGCTCAATGCTTTATGATCATCCTTTGAAAAGGTAAGGTGATGAGGGCTAGCAATATAGTTAACCATGTTCTGTAATTGATCAATGTCTAAATTGTTGGGGATGTTCGTTGCGTGCAAAGAATCCTTAAGGACTTACTTGTGTCTTGGGGAAAACTCTAAGAGCTTAAAGATTGAAATCTGAGCTGGGGTTCTTTGCAACTGATCGACAAGATTATAGCTTGACTTAGGATTCATTGTTGGTTTTGAGGTGACATTCTTGGATGCCACTTGCTTTGGTTTACTTGGTTGACTTGAACTGGATCCTCTAATGACAAGGGGACCTTGACTTCGTGTGACAACATTGAGAGTTTGGGATGACACTCTAGAGTGAGGACCCCTTAGCACCAGGATGGGTTCTTCATCAAAGATAGGAGGAGAGTCCATATCTAGATCATAACCATAGGGATCTTTATTCCTCATCATGTTGACATTTTCTTCTACAACTTCAAGCATGTTGACAACATTCTCCGTAGCTGTGTAATTGTAATTGACCTCAACCTTGCTATTCTTAGGTTTAGAGGTTTCTCCCTTCTCATATTTGGGAAAAGGTTCTTTGAATGCCTTATGATAGGCGTTAGTGTTCAATCCATCTACCTTAAGTTTGCCACTCTCAATGAGATCTTGGATGACATGTTTGAGTTTCCAATAGTTTTCAATATCATGTCCAATGCCATTGTGAAATTTGCAAAAGGCTTTCTCATCCCACTAATGTGTCTTAACATCAGGTATATAATGATTTGCGGGATATTGAGGATGCACAAGGTTGTTTGCAATGAGTTTTTTCAAGACATCCTCATATGAATCACCAAGTTTTGAAAATTGACGTCTCTCTTTCTTAGGCTTATCTTGGTATCTTGGGTTGCTCTCTTTTTTATTAGATGCATTGAGTTTCATGGCTTGAACAACACTAGTCAAGTGCAAAAAAGCTTGATCTGTGGGTTTGGAAGAGTCCACAACTCCATCATTGACCACTTGTTTGTTCCTATTCCAATGTGAGTTTTTCCCTTTATCCTTGTTAGGGTTGTTGTTATTTTGACCATTGTTGTTGTTGTTGTTTCCATGTTTGGTCAAAATTACTTGTTCTCTCAAAACATCCTCAATCCTACATGCGATTTCAACCATGGTGTCAAAGGAATCAAAAACCATCTTCCTAACTTCATACCACATTTTGGGAACCAAGTTGCTAACAAGGATGTCAATCTTCTCATTTTCAGGGATGGTCCTAGAGTAGCGAGAGCATTTTCATCTCCACCTTTGCAAGAAAGTGACAAAGGATTCCCCTTGATTTTGCTTTAAGTTGCATAAGTTCAACATGGTGATAGATCTTAAAAGGTTGTATGCAAAGTGTTGAACAAATCTATGGACAAGCTCTTTGAAAGTCTTAACGGGGGGAGTTATGTTGGTGAACCATTCCATCACTTGACCCTTAAGACTCCTTGAGAATAATCTCATGAGGTATGAGTCATCTTGATGGAACTCAAAACTCATGATATAGAATTGATGCACGTGATCATGTGGATCTCCATTACCATCATACTTGTCATATTGAGGGATCTCAACCTTTCTAGGAAAGTTTTTCATGCTCACACTCTTGTCAAAAGGATTGGGACAAATTGAATCAAGTGAGAATGAACTCTTGGGTGCCAATATCTTTTCCATCATACTCTTAATTTTTTTGATCTCCTCTTCTTGAGATGGACCTTGCTTCTTAATCTTCTTATCCACATCAAAGTTGTAGGGGACTCTAGCACCCTTATTGATCAAACTCTCTAGGAACTTGTCTTTGTTTTTCTCTAAGTATCTCTCCACATACTGCTGGAAGAGTGGTTCTTTTTGTATCTTCATAAAGTCTTGGGAGTTGAGGTCAAAACTCAAGCTACTACCCCCATATTGTAAACCATGGTGAGCATGTTGTGAAGGTTTTCTTGAGTTCCTAAGAGGTGTTCATCTCCTATAATGATCATGTCATGAAGCCCTCCTTCCTCTAGGACTAGGAGATCATGAAGGTGTTCGTGAATGTCTTCCACTTTGTGGAGTCTTAGGAGGGGTGGATGGAGGGGAGTTGTTTCCACCACCAACATGCATGTTGTTAAATTGATCATTAAGTTTTTGAGCCAAGAGTCTATCTTTCTCTTCTTGGGAGGCTCTCCTTTCTATCTCCAACAAGGCTTGTCTCTCCGACTCTAGGAGTCTAAATTTCTCTTCCTTTTCAACTTGTTCATCTAGGAAGGCTTTCTTTTCACACTCAATTCTCTTAAGTCTTTCACTTATGTATCTTGAAGGTGCTTTGAGTGGTGAACTTGGTCTTGAATGTCTAAACAAGTCATTGGTGTATGATGCATTCACATGAGTGTCATAGGGTTCATCATCTTGGTTTTCATGTTGTGATTATTCTTCTTGGTAGGCTCACCTCTTATCCCTTTCATCCCTTTGATGTGTATCTAGATATATAGTTGAGATAAGGGGTGAGACTGGTCGATTTTCACAAGAGGAACTGCCAAACAAAATGGTATCTCTATGTCTTTCAAATATGTCATCAAGGCTTTTATCTATTTCTTCCCTCTCTTGTCGAGTCATTGTGTAACTCATATCCATGTCCAAGTGAGAAGATGCTAAGGGTGTACTAAACTCACTAAGATCACTCTTGGGATCAAACCAAACTTCTGAGTTGTTCTTGGGTGATTGATTAAATACGGGTTCGTTTCTATTATGTTTTTGGTGAGTTTGAACTAAGGGTAATTGATTAAAGACTACTTGAGGTCACTTTCCTTGATTTACTTGATATCTTGTTGTAACCAACATGAAAGAAAGGGCACTAGGTGATAGGATGACCCTAAGAAATGTTGGTACCAAACTAGGATAGTAAAAGCACTCACTTGTCCAAAAAGAGAGATGATAAGATATAAATTTTGCAAGAGGCGTAAACCAACACTGCCATAGAGGTGCCCAATGAATGGGTGAATACCCTAACACATATGGATTAGGAGGATGATTTACCCAAGTTATATTGATTGAATTTGAATTTTTATGGAAGTTAATGGACAAGAGATTACTAAAACTCTCCAAGCGTGTTATCAAAGGATCCAAAGGTTGATCTTCTCAACAAGGATGATTTCTAGCTCATCGATTCCAAGAAAGGTCACTCATGAAATAAAAGAATACTAGTTTAAGAGGTCAAAATGCAAGAATCTAAGGTGCAAAAAAGCTTCTAATAGCAGGGTAAGTGACTTGATCTGACCCGGATCGACCGAGGAAGACTGGAAATGACAAGATAGCAAATCAGGCAAGTTGTAAAAAGTTAGTTTTTTCGACTCGAGAACTCAGTTTTTGTTCATTTTAATTGACCAACTAGATGCATTAAAAAATTCTTATCATCAATCAGGCACACAAGATAGTAATTAGGGAGTTCAAGAAAACAATTGTCTTCAAACAATGAGTAAGGGATAAAACAACCTTGCACATAAACAAGAATAGTGACGTAGTATTCTACTCCCTAAGAACTCTAGTTGTGTATGTTCTCAAAATATTTTTTAGTCACGCACATAGTCCTAGAAAATAAAAAGTTGGTTACACTATGGTTCATAGTAATGGTCAACTCTGCAACTCTTACAATCTCAAGTGGGCGAACTCCAATCCAGGTGCACCGGGGTTTTGACACATTCCGATAATTTAATCAATCGAAGATGCTGAGGAGATCTTACAACCCAACAAGAAACCACACCTATGGAGATTTATTCCACAAGGATATTTATATAGTGGTTGTTGCTACCACAACAAGAGTGGCTAATACCGCTTGAGGTTCCGTCCATGTGGTTTACCTAATAAAGGGAGTGTCCACTATGATTAACCCTCTCTAACAAGGAAGACTCACAATATGGACTATATGGGGACTTAGCTCAGATTCAAGGGTTCTGAGTTTATGATGTGCCCAAAAAGGAACAGAGCATAATAATCTAGCCTCTTCACCTCACCCAAACATAGCAAGCAAATTAATTGATACGCTAAGTTGTAATCACCTCACCAAGGTTTGTATGCCAACAACAATGACTACCGATCTCTCTAAGTGGGACCAAGAGAAAATGTACCATCAAAGATTGAAGACTAAAATAAGGTTTGTATGTCAAAAACAATGACTATTGATCTCTCTAAGTGGGACCAAGAGAGAATGTACCATCAAATATTGAATACTAAACCAAGGTTTGTATGCCCACAACAATGAATACTGATCTCTCTAAGTGGGACCAAGAGAGAACGTACCATCAAATGTTGAAGACTAAACCAAGTAAGACCATGAGATGATAACAAGTCCTTCCCTACCTAAAAGGGGATCTATCTTCGAGAAGAGCTTCGCATGTAAAATAAGCGAATGAAGCCTACTCTCTCAAGAATGCCACAAATAGTGTTCATAGGGCCTAATTACTATGTGAGACATATATTCAAGAAAGAAAATCTAGATTCATTGTTTCCTTTAGAGAAAAATTGAAGTGTGATCTATGAAAGCAAGAAATCACTCAAGTAAGACACATGAGAGGTTCATTTTAATTTCTGAAATCCAAATATTATAGAGATACAACAAAATACCTCAAGTCCAAAGCAACGGGCTTAGTAGATTTTACCTTATTTTTATTTTTGTTGAGCTTTTCCGTGCAAGCAAGCCACGAACTCTCCAACAAACAAACAAGAAAACAAGCAAACAAGATATGCAACGTATATTCAACTTATGTAAACCCTAGGGTTGGATATGAAAATCAATTGTTAGGAGCAATAATAACCAGCAAATAATCCAAATGACAACTCATATCATGCATTGAACTATGTGAAAAATAAGTGCATACTCATTACAAAATTTTATTTTTTTTGCATTTGACCTAGTCAACAAGATCTGACTTTTTTGATATGATTTCGGCCACAAAAATAGAAATGCAAAATAGAGACCCTTGCTAAAAAATAGAGAGCTTTCCAAAAATGTAAAAATTTTGAAAAAAATCCTTAATTTGTGCCCTAGAGACCCATTTTACCAAAATAGACCAATTTTTGTAAATCGACTATTTGAGCTATGATATTGCATCCAAATTTAAAATAAAAAGAATGGACCCCATGTAGAATTTAAAGAGATTTCTGAAAATATAAAAATTTCCAAAAAATATGCTGATTTGCACCAAAAATTAATTTTTTATGAAAAAAATAAAATTCATAATACCTCAAAAAATTCTAAATTTTTTACTGAAGCTTCTCTGATATGTCACCAACCTACAAAAACAATTTCAGACCAAAACTCCAAGCCGTTTGAGAGATATGATCAAATATTTGAAAATGTAGGGTTTTAGTCTCCAAGCAAATTTGCACAAGGGGTTTAACTCCTAAAATAACCAAAACCAGCATGTAAAGGTGGGTTGCCCCATGGTGGGCGCCAAAAAATGTGTGCTAAAATGTTGACACACTTCTATGAGTAATTATATCCAAGATTGCTCAAGAATGAGGTCTCAAATGGCAACTCATAGCTCTCTATCCATGGAGTGCAAGGGTTTATAATGGAGGCCCTCAATTTAGACCTAGTTTGTGCCCATGCAAGTAAACCATAAAATGAGAGATTCAAAGAGGAAAAGTAATAATGCTAGTCTCCATGATCATCAAATATGCATGCAAATGAAAATGGAAGCTATTCTATATGATAACAATGCATGAAAAAAAACTAATCTATGAAAGGAAATACGCATGCAAGATTATTCTATGAAATGAAATATGAATCTAATCTAACATGCAAGTGCAAGAGTAATCTAAATGGATTTCCATGGAGGCATGAGATTAGAAGACAAGAAAAGATAAGTTGCAATATTTAAGCTCAAGTGCTCAAACTCTCCTCCAAAATAGCTCTCCAAAGCTGCAGCATAAAAATAAAATAAAATCTGGGTCTCTAAAATCTGGATCTACAAAATCTCCATGCCTAAAATGAGAAGGAGAGGGCTTCTTATAAAAGATTTAGAAATGAATGGACGGTCAAGATTAATAGGCAAAAAGAAATGAGCAATGGTGGAGATTAAATCTTGGTTGATCCATGTACTCAAGCTTCTCAAGAGGCAAAATCAATGGACATGGTTAAGAGGCAAAAAGATGTGTGGAAGAGATTAAGAGGCAAAAGAAGATTCCACTCATCTTGGAAAGTGTGCATTCAATGTGTAGACAAAAAGTCTTTTTCTTTTATTATTTATTTATTATTTTTAGCAAAGTGGTTTCCATTATTTAATTAAAAGATTTTTTATTTATTTAAAAAAAAATTATTCTTTTAATTAAATGTGGCTTAGGATAAAGTGATTTTATTATTTAATTAAATTTTTTTAAAAAAATTTAATTAAAAAGGAGCATGTTCTCTTAATTAAATAAAACTTAGGATAAAATGATCAAACTTTAGGAAATATTGAAATATTTGAATTAATTACAATTTGATCAAGGAAATTGATTTGAATTGAAAATATTGCAAGGCATTGATTCAGGAAATGATAAATTGATGAATGGGGGCCCAAAGTCTAGGCGACCATTTTAGGGTGCATACAGTTTCTATTTAGCTCTCGGTATTGCCTTATGAATACTCAATATGAAGGCTTGTATGTTTAACTGACTAGCATATGCAGCTTGTAGTTCTTCCTTTTACTGACAGATCATCAAAGATAATCGACTAATCCACTTTGATACTAATGACAACATCTAATGCTCAATAGAGATAACAAAAGATAATGCAACAAGTTTCTTGATCTCAAATGCAAATACTTCATCGACACTGTAATTTGTTTGTAGATCTTCTTCTTGAACTTTCCTCCACAAGCATTAAGAGAAATGTGAAAAAAACATCCCTGAATAGTGACAACTGAAAAGTTTTCACAATCCCTTTTTTATCTTAAAGATTAATATTACTTAATCTTTTGTCATTCTTTTTTATGTTCCTTGTAATCAAATTTTTAATTTAGTTTAATAAATAGCTTTTATGACTATTTATGGTCATTTGGGCACATGAAGAGATAGTAGTGCAAATTGGAGCAAAAATTTGGCATAAGAATAGGAAAAATATCCACACTTCAAACATTGGGGATACAATCGTTCACAATAATTCCTTCTAGATAGAACCATATGCATGATGGATTTTAATATTGTTTCCCTTTTGTAGTTTTGATGGCCTCCATTTAAAATGTTTTCTTGACTTGGTTTAATTCATTCTACATGATCTAAATTCTAATGTTCTAATTGATTTTATGTCATTTCTAGTTTACTAGCTTTATCTAAAATGACCATAGGTTATTCTATGCATGGGTTATTCTGACCACGGGTTATTTTGTCCATGGGTTATTATGACCCTACGTTATTTTATCCTTGATTTATTATGATAGGGTTATTGTGTACATGGTTATTTTGGTTAGGTTATCATGTATGGATACCATGACTTTCAACTACTTTATATCCCCATGTATAGTTGTACATGGACCTCATAAATGCTTTGTATCTCTATCTATGATTGTGCAGGGACCTCCCAACAGTTTGGTATCATTCCTCCTCCCTTGAGAGACAATGAGCCCCATAGCATCAATATTTTGCACAATCAAGGATAATGTGTGAAAATCTACTCTTTGGTTAATCATTTTCTATGGTAAGTGACTTGTCCTACCTGAACTACCCGATAGAGAGGAATTTGTTGTTGTCATATTTCTTTTATCTGATCATTGGCAATGTAATTCAATGTAAAAATTTAAATTTTCTCAACATTTCTATGTTCATCTAAAAAGTAATGAGGTATATGTTGTTGATTATGCAAACCATGTTGATTTGTGTAATGCACAATTTTATAAGTTAGTTATGGAAGATGGAAAATATTCTCAATTGAATCTTTGACTATATAATGCAATGAAAACATTGTACATGACATGAGTTTCTTCTATTGTTTTATCTATAGTTTTTCACTTTAATTATTTTGAATGGTGGTAGTGATTGTTCTAGAACAAGGGTTGGTTATAAGTGGTTTTACCTCCTTATGATGGATACAAGTTCCAATTGTGCAATCAAATGCCTCTTTGCTAGAGACGTAAAATTTGCAAGAAAGACCTCACGTCTTCAATATTTATTTTTGCCCAACTTAATAATAACAATGTGAGGTCTAAACTCATAGATGATGTGACACATACATGTATGGTTGACCCAGTTGTAGTGCCTCCCATGGTTACATTATGTACTACTCTATTTTGATCCGAGCTAGACTCTTTTATGTGATTTTGTGACTATTTGTATGTTGTGATTTTGTATTGGCATTGTGAGATGCACTTGGTTATAGTACATTCTTTTGTTCATACAGATATCACTATTAACGTAGATGATATATTATACTTGTGCTTTCAATGAGGATCATATATGCATGATGACCCTATTGTGATGTGACATGAAGTTATATGATAATATTTCATTTATTTTATATTTGAGAATAGTTTAAATATGTTTATCTTGATTTGGTTTCATGAGATTCATTGATGTATGTGTCAATGGTCATCGAGATATTGTAGATTACCATGTTTGGTTATTATCTACTTTAGGGATTTATTTATATATGCTCATTATTGGTGTAACTATTGTTTAAATGCTTTAATAAAATAAAGTTGTTATTTATGATATTTATTGAGAATTAAAATACGAAAGGAATGACTTCATAACATTTGAATACATAAGAATGATTACGTCGTTAAAATGTCCTTTCATTAGCTTTATTTTTTATTATTATATATGTGTTTTGGCTATTTATTATGTCAGCAACTACACCTGATGTGTGTATGTTATAGTGATGAGAGGTACCGGACATCGAATCCACCTGGCTTCATAGGTCTGAGTGTGTCTTATCCCCAATAGTGGTAGAGGAGATCGTTACATTGGTCATTCATGACATTTAGCCAATATTGTTCATGTATGGATGATGTATCTGTGTAGGTAAAATTTGGATTGACCTTGCATATTTGTGATAGACCAATGATTGTCTAAACATAATCTAGTACCCACAGTTGTCGTGGTTAAGTGATTTAATATTATATTAATTTTAATGTTAATGATTATTGTATAATTTACTCGCAAGTTTGTCGTAGTGTTATTTCATTTAATTGGAATTGATTAAATTAATCCATTGAGGGTTTAGGTCATTTTATTGGTTTAAGATTAATTAGATTTGATTTACTTCTATTGAAGTGTTTAATTTAGCATTTTTGGCTTTGGGGGAAAAGTGCCTTTTTTATTATGAAAAAAGGTTCTTTTTCACACTTGTTAGTTTGGGAATTCGAGTTTTGCTCCAAAAACCTTTTGGAAAATTCAATCTTTTACTTGTTGGGTTTGGCTCACTTGTCAAAATTTTGTGGGCATCGGTTCATTGAATTTGTGTTGGGATAGCTCCATTTTGTTGAGAAGCTTGTTTGATTTTGTTGAGGTTGTATTTCTTCCTCCTTTTTTATATTTTCTTCATTTTGAGGTAGGAAATCCCCATTTCTCTCTTGGTTCTTCATTTTTTTACTTCTTTCTTATTGTAATTAGTTTGTGGGATGAGATTTTAGTTATCTCCTACGTGTTTGATTCAATCCCATACTCGTTTGGGTTTTATGCAATTTATGTGTTTTTGGTATTTTGGAATGTGAATTCATATAATGTTATGCTTCTCATTTTTTTTGTGCTCAAAATGAGGATTTTATTGGATGGTTGTGATGTTGTTCATCGAACGACTAATGGGTTTTCTCTATTTTTCTTGAATCCAAGTTTGAATTTTTAGTGTTTTGAAGGTCCACGAATGGCGGCGAACTTTGGGAGATATTTTTGGTCCAAAATTTGAGTCTTTGAAAAATTGTATTTTGAGATTGGAAATGACTTATTGTATTATGGAATGATCATATTCCCTGCATTCTTTAATTTTGATTTTCTCTGGGATTTGTGCTCTTGGCAACAAGTCCAATTGAGTGTGCCTTGTGTATGTTTATTTGCCTTTGTTTGATTGGATTTTGTTATGTTTGATTTGAGATTTCATTTGATATTTTAATTTTCAACGTTTGAGACCGCATCTATAGCATAATTGAGTTATGCATGTTGACGAGATCTTTGAGAGACTCATGTTGTTGGTTAGAGACCAATCAAGTTTACCATACTTCATTATGGTTTATGACTTTTGAGTATTTTATTGCTTCATGGTTTTGATGCATTGGCTTGTATTGTGCCTTGTTGTTATAGTGGGATGATCTTGTTTTGTGTTGAGTAGTGGAGTGGAGTGGATTTCCAAGGCAGTTTGGGATACAAAGGGTTCGCTAGGGTAATCCTTGGGGAGTTCCTAATAAGAAGTGATATCTTAAATAAAGTAATAGGGAAAACATATTAATGACAATTAATAAGACTACCTTGCAATTAGAGGACATTGATATGGTATGTCTTTGCCTTTCTTTCTAAGGATGATGATATGGAATAACACCTTGTCATCTGAGAACGTTGATATGGTATAGTACCTTGTCATAAGAGGACATTGATATGGTATGGTTAGCCAGGCTATTTTTTGACATTAATCTATCTCAATGGAGCTTCCTTGATGAGGAAAGGATCACTCAAAGCTACATGGGCCACTATGTGCCATGTGATGACACTCTCACTCTTAAGTCTTTGCATCAACCCATTGTTTAGGTCTGAGTAGTGACCTTGTGTTGTATATAATATGGTATCCCTTAGTCTATAAAATTGTATTGGGATTGTTATGCCACTATCTGACTGTATGTACTTGTATGGCATGAGTTTTATTCTTGTTTCCTTGTATGCCTTGTGCTTGTTGGGGCGTGCGACTATCTCTGCAAGCACAATGGAGTGGGCTTGAGGGTACCACATGGTCAAGTGGTGTGACATGATGTTGTTGGGGACTGATGTGCATGTGGTGGACCACACCTAATGGATTTAGTATCGAGCATGGTGTGCTCATTTCTATCCTTATACATTTCCTTTTGGTTCTTGTATCTTATTTTATCATGTTGGGTTGGATAATGTAATTGTGATAAGATTGTATTTATTGAATTAATTTAATCTTGAATATATGTATTTGGTACTCCCTAATGTGTAGCTAGTCACATTTTAGCTGTATATTGGAGTCAACATAGGATTTTGTTAATATTTTTTAAAGTTCAGGAGGCACTTCCAAATTGGTTTATGTGCCTCCAATTTGGTGTTGGCACCAATCAACATCTCAATCTATAGATTGGCACCTTCACACTACTAGTCTTAGACTTTTATGTCTTGGTAAATTTATCAAATTTTAATCATCATCCATGTTTAATGAACCAATGTCTCTATTCTTTACCTCCCAAGAGGTCCTAAGGGGTTTTACGATATATTAATGGCTCCTAAGAGGTCCTAAGGGGTCATAGATGGTCCTAGGACCTCTTAGGATCCATTAATGTATCCTATGACCCCTTATGATACACAATGGGTCCCAGGTGTCAAAAGGGGTCATAAGTGGTCGTAGGACACATTAATGAGTCCTAAGAGGTCCTAAGGGGTCATGGATGGTCCTAGGACCCCTTATAACCCCCTATGATCCTTTATGATACATAATGAGTCCTAAGGGTCATAGATGGTCCTAGGACACCTTATGACCCATTAATATTGTTGGAAACTACAATTGAAACAATTATTATATTATCATTGATGTCAAACCTTAATTGGTGAGATAGTTTCTATCTAGTAAAGTACCATATCTTTCTATTGATGAAGAGGATTTGAAAAGAGGAGATAACAAGAGGACCTAGTGAAAGGTTGAGTTATGACAAACTACAATGGGTACTTGATTAGTTGGCACATTGGCAAGGTAATGTGTTTTTTTTATCTATAACACTAAGTGAAGAAGTAAGTTGATTTGGAGCATAGAAGAAATGAGGAAAGAAAGTATGGAAGCATAGGCTTAACCGAGCAAAAGAGGAGAAATTCAGTTTAATCCAAGTGATGCTAGTGTCGACCGAGCGCTAGTAAAAGTCGAGAAAATTTTAGTGTCAACCGAGCATTAGTAGTTGCTGAACATCAGAGAATTAATTGAATGAAGAGAGTATTTTCTGAGAAGAACAATTTTAGCAATGACCAAGCTATCCAGTGATGACCGAGTAGATGAACATAGTATTGACCGAGTGTCAATAATTTATAGTTGGTGAAGGAATAGAGATTCCTAGCTGACATAGTTGAATTCTTGGGATATGTAAAATGTGTTGAAGATATAGATGAATGACCTGGAGCATTTAATGCATGGTAAACCATTTTCTTATGGATTCAAGGAGAAGTTTTGTGAAGTATCTAGAAGGATAAGGAGGAGAACAAACTGATGGAAGGATTCGATGAATATGACCTAAACCTAAGATCTACAGAAGAGATTAAGCGACAAAAGATTAAGCTACCCAATGAAGGAGGTATAAGGATGACCTAGTTGTGGGTTATGTCTATAGTAAGATGAAGAGGTTGATGTTATTGATTGGTGAACCTAAGAAGAAGGCTGAGAAGAGCTATGAAGAGCTGAACAAAGTTGAGGTAATTGCTTGAAGGGATTTCTGAGAAGATTAGAGATGGAGATGACAATGAAGGCCAGTCAGTAAATCAACATATGATCTTATTGGATCTGTATTTGCAAAGTGAGTTGTATATTTCAGAATAGAACCTACTGTTACTTTCTAACCATTATATCAGTTAAAATCTTTTAATTAGGGTTGACCTAAAATTCATTTGTAAATCCTTTAATCAAGGTGACATTCTAATAGGATGTTCATAAACCCTCTAACCAGGCCACTCCTAACAGGGTGATTAAATCCTTTAATAGGGTCACACCTAATAGTGTATATTGTAACCTTTAATAGGGTTGGCTCCTCAAAGAGCTCACTTCAAAAGAGTGAAAATTTGGTAGCATGTTAGTAGTGGGTTTTCCCATATTGGGTTTCCACGTTAAATCCTAGTGTCATACTTGTGTGAATGTTATTTGATGTGTTATGTTGTTAAGATTTTTATAAACTGCAAGTTTTATGTTACTAATTATATTCTATAGAGACTGAGTGAATTGCTGAATAGATCTAAGTTGGTTGAAGTGTTGAAAAGTTTAATTGGTACATTTGGACCTGAGGATAACTAATTCACCCCCCCCTCTTAGCTATTCTAAAATCATTCTAACAATTTGTATCAGAGCTTGTGGTGCTTGTAAGGAAAAAATTTAAAGGTACTTGAAGCTAATGATCAAGATGTACAAAAAGGAGGTACCAAAGCTGAACAAGGAGAACTTTCGTACATGACATAGTTGATGAAGTTACACATAGTCGGTATTGGTGATTCAAAAAAATATTATGTGGAACATGATTATGTACTAGTTGCTGCACCTATGATAGTCGAGGAGATGAAGGAAAAGCGGGAACACAATCAGGCAAGGTTGGAGATTGCATTAGCCATAAGTTATCCTTAATTTGAAGACATCAAGGACTATACTAATGCAAAGAAAATGTGGGACACACTGGCAGCTATCTATGGTGGAGACACAAATGTACTAAGGGCCAAATTTGAAAGCTTGAGAGGTAAGTTTCATGAAATGAGAATGTTAGAAGGTGAAACTATTGTTCAATATGTGCCAGAGTTAAAGAGGCGGTGAATACTATTAGAGGAGCTAATGGAAATATTGATGATGAAACTATTATTAGCAAATTTTTGAGAAACCTACTTCCTATTTATGCTATTAGGGTTTTTTCAATACAAGAATTGAGATGTGCTCCTAGTAACACCTAACCTTGGAAGGTCTTGTTGGTAGGCTTACTACTTTTAAGTTGTCAAATTTTGATAATTTCACTACTCATAATATTGAATCTGCATTCAAGTCTCAAATGGTTCTTCATAAGTCTAAGAAAGGAAAAGAAACATGTGTAAACAATGTCAATTAGGAAAAATGACAAAATCTAGTTTCACGAGAAATACATATACTTCTGATGATATTTTGGAATTGGTTCATACTGACCTTTGTGGACCTATTAGTGTGAAAAGTTACTGTGGTGATCAATATTTCATTCTATTTGTTGATGACTATTCTAAGATGATGAATGTGATATTTATTAAAGAAAAATTTGATGCCTTTTAGTTGTTTAAGTGGAATTTGGTAAAAGTTGAGAAAGAGAAAGGTAAAATCTTAAAATGTCTGAGATCTGACAAAGGAGGAAAATTCATATCAAATGAGTTCAATATATTCTATAATGATAGAGGAATAAAGAGACAAATATCTGCACCAAGGAAACCTCCATAGAATGGTATAGCAGAGGGAAGAAATAGATCAATCATAGATTGTGCTAGAACATTGATGATAGAGAAGAATGTTGCACAAAAGTACTGGAGAGAAGCTGTAAGTATAGTTGTTTATACTTTGAACCGAGTACAAATTAAGAAAGGTACAAATACTACACCTTTTGAATCATGGCATGGTTATGCACATAATGTGAAATATTTTAAAGTATTTGGAAGCAAATGATATATACTGAAGGACAATAGGAATGGAAAATTTGATGCTAAAAGTGATGAAGGCATATTCCTAGGTTATTCCACTAAGAGATAAGCTTACAACTGTTTTAATTCTAACACTAACAAAGTTGTGGAAAGAGTTGATGAATATACAAAAAAGAATGAAGTTGAATGCAAGCAAGAACCTAAAGATTATAGATCTTTTGTATACGTGGAAGAAGGAGAGACTAGTAATATACTTGAACTAGAAAAAAATGTTGTCGAACAACAACAAGAACCTGTTGAGTTACATCAAGTAAATGCCAAGCATCAGGAGGATGTTTCTAAGCAATCATGAGAGGAAGCAGATAATTTACAAGATGAGCCTAAAGATCTAGAGTGAGAAGAAGGAGACCAGAGCCTATATTAGCACAATATGTGAGAAGACATCATAAGCGAGATCAAATCATTGGAGCTAAAGAATCCGGAGTCATGACAAGAAGTAAGTTGAAAGATCAAACATTCTTGTTATGTGAGTTTGATCCTAAGATAGTGAAAGATACTTTGGAGAATGAAGATTGGATTCAAGACATGAACAAGGAAATTGAGCAGATAGAATTAAAGAACAAAACCTAGACACTAGTACCTAGACTAGAGGACAAGAATGTTATTGGAACAAAGTGGGTGTTCAAAAATAAGTTGAATGAACATGGAGAAGTCACAAGGAACAAAGCTAGATTGGTATGCAAGGGATATGCACAGGAAGAAGGCATTGACTATGGGGAGAAATTTTCCCTAGTTTCTAGATTGGAAGGAGTAGTAACTCTACTTGCATATGCATCTTACAAAGGATTCAAAGTATATCAAATGGATGTCAAATCTGCATTTCTAAATGGAAGACTGGAAGAAGAAGTATACATTGAACAACCATAGGGATTTTTTGACCCAAGAAAGAAGAGCATGGTTTGTAAACTACACAAAGCACTGTATAGATTGAAACAAGCCCCTAGAGCATGGTATGAGAGATTGCATAATTACTTGATAAAGATTGGATTTGCAAGAACAAATGACAATAACAATATGTACTTGAAGATTGAAAAAAGGTAAAGGGATATTGTTAGCAGAAATATTTGTTGATGATATCATATTTGGAGGACATGATGCCCTATGCCAAACATTTTCAAATGAGATGCAAACTGAATTTGAGATGTTTATGTTTGGAGAGATTAAATTCTTTGTTGGTTTGCAAGTTTATTAGATGAAGAAAGGTATCTATATTACACAATTTAAGTATGTCAAGGAGATAATAAATTTTTTTGGCATGGAGGACTCTAGACCAGGAAGTAAACCTATGGCTACTAGATAGAAACTATCAAAGAATGATGATACAACTGAAGTGAATCAAACCTTATACAAATTAATGATTGGAAAGCTACAATATGTTATTCACAACATACCAGATATTGCATTAGCAGTTGGGATTGTTGTAAGATTTTTCGCCAATCCTAAGGAGAATTACATGATGGCGGTGAAAAGGATACTGAGATATCTAAAAGGAACAGAGGATCATGGACTGTATTACAAGAAGAATGAAAAGTTTGAACTAAAATTTTACACTGATACAAATTAGGAAGGAAATGTGGATGATAGAAAGAGTAGAAGTGGTGGTGCATTCTTTCTAGGAAAGAGATTAGTCTCTTGGACAAGCAAGAAACAAAATTGCATTTCCCAATCTATAGAAGGAGCTGAATATGTAGCAACAACAGTTAATTGTTAAAACTTAGTGTGGATCAAGCAATTGTTGATAGGTATGAAGGAAGAAATTACTGAGCCAGCTGTTATTTTTTGTGATAACATAAGTGCTATCAATATATCAAATAATTATGTGATGCACACTAAGACTAAGCATATTGCTATCAAGTATCATTACTTGAGAGAGCTAGTTCAAGACAAGGAAGTGAGATTGGAGTATGTGAATACAAAGAAACAATTAGAAGATATATTCACTAATGTAGGATGCTCATGAGTATCTAAGAAGTAAATTAGGGGTGATTCCCCTAACCGAGGCTACCTAGAATCTTATAGGAGCATTGCATCAATTGTACTAATTAGAATATATGACAAATTGATGCAAAGGACATCACACTTTAGGAGTTGCCTAAAGTTGTGAAGAATAAAGCACAAGATGTTGATCAATCATAAGAAAGATGATAGAGGGAGTGTGAAGTTCATAGAACTAGCATGCAGATATCTACATGGTGAACATGAATGTATTTGGCATTATTGTCAAAGAGGGAGAGATTTAGTGAACCCGAGGGAGAGATACAGAAAAAGGTTCAAAAGGAGTTACCCTAAGCAAAGAGGGAGAGATTAAATAAGATGAGGGATAGATTCAATAAACTGGTGAACAAAAAAAAAGAGAAATCTATCAAAGAGGGATCTGATACTTGGATGAGAATTAGAATGAGGCTAAAAGTATGTAATGAATCAGAATGAACTTTTTGGATTGTTTGGAGACTATGCATATGGAGTTTATGGTAGTGCATGTGGTGTTTCCATCAATGCCAAAGAGGGAGATTGTTGGGAACTACAATTGAAATAATTGTTATATTGTCATTGATGTCAAACCTTAATTGGTGACACAATTTCTATCTAGTAAAGTACCATATCTTTTGATTTATGAAGAGGATTTGAAAAGAGGAGATAACAAGAGGACCTAGTGAAAGGTTGAGTTATGAGAAAATACAATGGGTACTTGATTAGTTGGCACATTGGCAAGGTAATGTGTTATTTATCTATAACACTAAGTGAAGAAGTCAGTTCCTTTAAAACATAGAAGAAATAAGGAAAAAAGTATGGAAGCATAGGCTTAACCAAGAAAAAGAGGAGAAATTCAATTTAAGTCGAGTGATTCTAGTGTCGACTGAGCGCCAGTAAAAGTTGAGAAAATTTAGTGTCGAATGAGCATTAGTAGTTGTCAAGCATCAGATAATTAATCGAGTGAAGAGAGTGTTTTTTGAGAAGAACAATTTTAGCAACGACCGAGCAGATGAACACAATATTGACTGAGTGTCAGTAATTTATAGTTTGTGAAGGAATTGAGATTCCTAGCCAACATAGTTGAATTATTGGGATATGTAAAATGTGTTGAAGATAAGATGAATGACTTGGAGCATTTAATGCATGGTAAACCATTTTCTTATGGATTCAAGGAGAATTTTTGTGAAGTATCTAGAAGGATAAGGAGGAGAACAAAATGATGGAAGGATTCGATGAATCTAGCCTAAACCTAAGATCTATGGAAGAGATTAAGCGGAAAAAGATTAAGCTACCTAATGAAGGAGGTATAAGGATGACCTAGTTTTGGGTTATGTAGTAAGAGTAAGAGGTTGATGTTATTGATTAGCGAACCTAAGCCAAAGGCTGAGAAGATCTTAATAGAGTCAAGGTGATTGCTTAAAGGGATTTTTGAGAATATTAGAAATAGAGATGACAATGAAGACCGATCATTAAATCAACATATGAGGTTATTGGATATGTATTTATAGAGTGAGTTGTATATTTGAGATCAGAACCTACTATTACTTTCTAACCATTATATTAGTTAAAATCCTTTAATCAAGGTTGACCTAATAGTTATTTATAAATCCTTTAATCAAGGTGACATTCTAATGGGATGTTCTTAAGCCCTCTAACTAGGCCACTCCTAACAGGGTGATTAAATCCTTTAACAGGGTCACACCTAACATTGTGAATTGTAACCTTTGACATGCTTGGATCCTCAAAGAGCTCAATTTAGAAGAGTGAAAATTTGGTAGCATGATACTAGTAGTTTATCCCATATTGGGTTTCCACATTAAATCCTAGTGTCATACTTGTGTGAATGTTATTTGACGTGTTATGTTGTTAAGAGTTTTATATTTTGCAAGTTTTATGTTACTAATTATATTCTATAGAGACTGAGTGAATTGTTGAATAGATCTAAGTTGGTTGAAGTGTTGAAAAGTTTAATTGGTACATCTGGACTTGAGGATAACTAATTCACCCCCTCTCATTTATTCTAAAATCATTCTAACAAATATATCCTATGACCCCTTAGGACCCCTTAGGAATCGCTATGATACATAATGGGTCTTAGGTGTCACAAGGGATCATAAGTGGTCATAGAACACATTAATGGGTCCTAAGGGGTTATAGGTATTGTATCATCATAAAATGGAAGCACTTCCATTTAGGACTGGTTTAGCCCTTTGAGTAAGTGGTTTGGGGTCATGTCAAACACCTTGAATGGATCTTTGACTTGGATTTGGCTTTTTCCCCTGTCCTACCCTATTTTCCACTTCTTTCCTACCTATTTCTGGAGTCTTTCTCTGAGATTTTGAGGTTCTTAACCTCAGGGTCAAGGTCAACCTCAACTCTGACCCAGGGTTTAAATTTTAAATTCTAAGGATTTCCGGATGTTGGGGTTTGGAAAGATTTTTTTTTTCGCTTCCAAGTCGGCTGTTTTGGGCTTTGAAATGGTGACTCAAAATATATTTAATTTAGGTCCACTCCTAGGGGTATAGGCCTAATGGGAATTTATTTCTCATATGTCAGCCTATCTAGAAGTTTATGCCCTAGACTAGTATATAAGGAGGCCTTCTCCTCACATTTTGATCATTAATAAAGAAGCAAGTAAAAAGTAAGCAACCAAGGACATGATATTGAAGAGAGCAAGAAAGAATTCAAGCATTCAAGTGTTCAAACATTCAAGATTCAATTAATCAAGGAGATCCATTAGTAGCCATTGAAGGATTCAAGCTCTATGGAGCCCTCTTGTTGAAGATTTCTCCATCCATATCCATTCAAGCTTCTTCCCATTCCAAGATCTATTCAAGATTGGTGTTGAAGATATAAATTCAATTGATTTGAGACATCCTAAAATTCTATGTTCATTTGGAGCATCCATACTTGTGGATTCAAGGATTCAAATCCTCCACAAGGGTTTCAACATAAGTAAGGTGAATTGTTCTATTTACTTTGTTTATTACTACAGTTTTAATTATATTTCAAGGTTAATTCCAAAATTGGGGTTTGACCAAGGCAAACCCCTCATCCAAATTAAAAAACAATTTTTATTGTAGGTACAGGTGCAGAACATCAAATTACAAAGCAGATTCAGATACTCTTTTCGGCAAACTTTCAGGATCCGCGAATAGATTTTCCATCAGAGCAACGCAGGTCAAGGTTGACATAAAGGGGGTGAAGGTCGACCTACATTTGGGTCAAGGTCAACTTGGCTTAGGAAAGAAAAATATTTCTAGGTTTTCTCCATCACTATATTTCCATTCCGGATCCGCTTGCAGAATTTCTAGAAACTCAGTACAGACACCAGAAAATAGCAATTTCCAGATCTGCTATACTTTAAGGTTAGTACTTGTCTTTAATTAAGATTTTAATACTCTCTTCCATAATGGGAATGTAAGGTTTTCCTCTTGTTTCTTATTACTAATCGATTGAATCATTTATGCATTGACCATTTTCTTGTGGTTAATCAATTTGGATCTTTCCTTTGGGAATTTGGGATTAAGAAAAGAATCTTACCTTCCCTAATTATTTCTAAATGTAAAGGATATTATAACACATCAATATTTCAACATTCACACATATAACACTCATATACCAGATATATAAATTTTATTCTTTACATTTTGGTGAACCCGTTTACGATAACTCTTTCTTTTGTGGTGTTAGATTTATATTTCATGTTAGATCTAGCATGTATCTTGCATGTATATTAGATTAGCCTTCTTTTATGTTCTTGCATTTACATTTCAAAAATAAAATAAAAAAATCATATAAAGCAAAATTACAAAAACATTTATTTGTTCATGCCTTGTGTTTTCCTAATTTTAGTTTATTTGCTTTGCATTGGTATATGAGCTTTACTACATCTAGTCCTACTTATAATATTCCAGTTAGAAGAAGTCACAGACTTATGGGTTCCTTTGATCTCGAGTCTTCCTCTCCTTTCCTTAGGATCCCAGATGACAATTTGATTACTCATGATTCCAATCCTACTATGGAGCATAACTCTTCACACTCATCTCATGATGAGGATGACGCTTTAAGATTTCCTCCTGAACAAGTCCAAAAACTTTCAACTGAACTTGATAAAATGGGTAATTGGCCTATTCAAGAAAACCATAGTCAAGATTCTATTCAAGCTATAGAGGCTCTTAAGAAATTTCTTTGGGATAGTGATCAAGGTGTTAATCTCTTGCATGGTATCACTCATATTGTGCATTTAAATATCAAACCTTTAGCTCAAGAAGCCCAAGTTCTAGGATTCACTCCTCTTGTCACTAGTGTAGAACCTTCTTCCATTCCTTTACCTAGCATTCCTACTTATACTCCTCCTTTAGTGACTACATATATTCCATCTCTTCCTATGAGTGTTCCATCGGTGCCTCTACCTACCTCACAAACTTCTTACCATAGTGTTCCTTTTACCTATTCCAACCCTCGTCCAACTATGGTTCTAAGTGTTCCACCAGTTGTGTCTTCTATTCCTGCTGCTTCCTACACTTTTACTAGTATTTCTAATGTTTCTATGCCTCCTATTTCTTCTAATGATTCCACAATCATAGGTTTGGCTCAAAATGTGTCCTCTTTACAAGAACAACTTGCATCCTTAACTCAATCCAAGTTTAGTATTTCTACATGTGACATGGGTAGTCCTTTATCCCTAGACATTATTCGTGCTCATGTTCCTCAGCAAGCCGATATGCCTCATCTTGAGAATTAAAATGGTAAGGGAGACCCTGTCACTCATGTTAAAACATTTCAAATCCTTTGTAGTGACTATTCTCATGACCATATGATATTAGCCAAGTTATTTGCTATAACTTTTTGTGATAAGGCCTTACAATGGTATTGTTCCTTGCCTCCTTATTCTATTGATTCTTTTCCAAAACTTGCTAATGTCTTTATTCAATGGTTCCAAAATAACATTGGTTTGCAAGTTTCCTTAACTGATTTGATGCATTGTAAACAAAATACTAAATAAAAATTGATTGAATTTATTGGTAGATTTAAGCATTTATGTGCTCAAATTTCTTATCATGTTCCTAATATTGATATTCAGCATATGTTTATTTCAAATTTACAAAAGGATATTAGAGATAAGATTCTTCTTACTAAATTTACCTCTTTTCAACAACTTTGTGTAGCGCTTCATCATTATCAATTACAAGTGAGTCAATTTGAGAGAAACACTCCAATGGCTCATGTTCTAGTTGATAAGAGTGATGCTGCTCCTAATCCCAACAAGTTTCAAAAACCTAACAACTATGTCAAGATAAATAAGCAAGCAAATGCATTTGTTGATGAAGTTGTTGTTGCATCCAACAATGCCACTTCTGCATCCGCTACTTTTTGTCTAAATCGTATGTTTACTCCTCTTTTTGAATCCTTATATTCTATTATGAGTAAATTGTTGAATGCTAATATGATTACTTTGCATCCTATTCGACCTCTTTTACCTACTACGATGGCATCCAAATCCTTTGATCCCAGAGCCTTTTGTCAATACCATCATCAGAATGGCCATGATACTTAGAAGTGTTATTCTCTAAAACATAAGGTTCAAGACTTAATTGATTTTGATGCTTTATTTGTTGATAATTTTGATGGTAGTGGGAACAAATATGTCTCTCCTCTTAATCAAATCCTCCAAATCTATACAAATCCTTTGCCTACACATGATACTAATACCATTATTCAACCATCTTCTATGGATATTGTTTATGATTCAAAGATGGATGATCTCAATCATATTATTAACCATGTGGAGCATGTTGTTTTTTCTCAACCTATATCTCCACCCTTGCCTCAATCTCAACCTCAAATTCAAGTTCCACCTCAACCTAAGCCTAAACCAAAACCTCAACCTCAACCTCAAAAATAACCTAAGAGTAAAAGACCTAGGGAACTCTTAATCACCTTTGATGATTTTGAGACTATTAAAGCTCATGATGGTCCCCTCTACATTTATGCTAGGATTGCTAAGATACCTACGTGTGGTTGTCTTGTTGATCCTACATCCTTAGTCAATGTCGTTACTGAAGAAAACCTTTTTATGAAGAACTTACAGCGTGATTTTTATGATATATGTAATGTGTGGACCCAAACTTGTAATGGTTTTCTCTATCCATCATTTGGTTCTATTAATTTTCCTATTGAACTTTGTGGTAAAGTTGTGGACACTACTTTTTTTGTTGTTCCTACTTATGATCAATTTCAAGTTAAGCTTGGTTTTCCTTGGTTGAATGTCATGCATGTCGTTGCTTCTCCTATCCATAAATGTATTAAATTCATTCATGATGAATAAGTGAAGAAAATTAATCATTTTTATATCAACCTTCTAGGCCTAGGGATTGTGCTACCCTTGACTTCTTTTGGCCTTCATTACCTAATTCATGTCCTTCTCAACCTGATAACCTTTTTCACTCATATCAAGCCTATAAGCATTGCAAGATTCTTGAGTTAAGCATTCCTCAGATGGATCTTAACCGTGGCCTTTTTCCTATGCCTTCCATACCTCCTTTATCTATTTCTTCTAGTTCTGTTAATCAAGCTCCTAGTGTTGCTTTTCAACCTACTAAGAATCCTACTAATCCTCGTATAGAACCTGTGAAGGATCCGGTGGTTGTTCCTCTTAGTTCTCAACAAATTTCAAACAAGACAAAACGTGATCGATCTACCAATGAACGTGGTAAGAAGTGTCGGGCTCAAGCTAAGGCCTGTGCCTCTGTTCTTCAAAGTTCTTTACCTTCTTTTCCCCAACCTATGCCTGATGTGTTGGAAGAAGTTAATGTTAATAATGATGTTAAGATGAATGATTATGATGATTCTATTCATATCTTAGATTCTATTTTGATTAATCTTGATGAAGAAGATACTCTTGATGATCCTAATGATGCCAATGATGAATATGAGACTATTGAAATTGATACTGATTTACCTAATATGCTTTCAACACAATTGATAATTACACCTAGTATCGAACATCACAATTCTCAAGAGGATCCTTTTTTGGAACTGGCTATTATTCCTACTCTGTTGGATATAGTCCCTCTTGCGATTTTCCCACCTTTCCTAAATGATATAGACCGAGATGGGGAGAGTAGGAAATGTGCTTGATTGGCTTGTCCTTCATGGTAGCTTTTTGTGTGTTTGCCTATTGTATTGTGTTTCTCCTGTAATGTGTTTGCTAAATGTTTGTTAGATTCTTATATATGACCCTTGTTACTTTGTTGGTACAAGGTGATAAAGGAATTGAACCTGTTGTACTATTCCTCTATATGTATCTCTATTTTTCTATATGTTGTTTTCATGTTATGTTGTGCATGTGTTATTGTTCGTAAATGTTTTCCTTGTGTAGTCTGCTTGGATTTGTGACTTGGTAGCACTGATTCTTTTTGGTCTCCATGTTGTGGTCCGAAAAGACTCTTCTTCGTAACTCTTGTGTTTTCTTTCCTCCATTGTGATTGTACTTCTACTTTCTTTGGGGAATGATGTCAATTCATTTGTACTAATATCATATATATATATATATATATATATATATATATATATATATATATATATATATATATATATATATATATATATATATATATATATATATATATATATATATATATATATATATATATATATATAAAATTAATCTTATGATCATACTGACCCCACGATAGGTAGATCCCTTCTATGTTCTTGGTATGTTTATGTGGTATTTCCCTTGATTTGTCTTTTCTTGGGGGTATCTCGTAGTGGAAATGTAATTAGTGGAGTCGTTTATGTTTATGTTCAAGACATTACTCCTGTTAAAGTGTTAGCAATGACTTTAACATGGGGGCATACACTCTGCTCACTTTTTTCACACACGCACTTTCAATATATTTTTCAAAACTTTCTCCCTTTATGGATTAGAGGCTAATCCTTAAAGCATGGATTTTTACCTTATAGGATCTCTTGGTCCCTCCAATTTCAATTTTCAAAATTTTGATCCCTTAAGGTCGAAGGTGTCCTTAAGATTGGATCTCTTTTGTTTTGGATTTGCTCTTTTGGAATAGAATATTCCTGAGGGTGAATCCTTGATGGGTTGACTAGTGAGTAGCCACATTCACTAGGCGGTTCAACTCCATCTTTCCAGTTGCATTGTTTCCTTGTGTGATTCACAATGGGACATAAGTTCTCATTGGGCAAGGTAATCACACCCTCTTCTCTCTTTTTTCTAGAGATGTCTCTCTTATTGTAATCTTGGGGTGACAAAGACTGGAGTCCCTAGGGGCTTGAGGATTGCTTTGTCCCTTCGATTTCAATAAGATTTTCTTTTTCTTTGTGATCTCCTTTACCAAGAGTTGGCATTGAGTCCATACTCTTGCTAAAGTGGGGGCTAAATGTATCATCATAAAATGGAAGCACTTCCATTTAAGAATGGTTTAGCCCTTCGAGTAAGTGGTTTGGGGTCATGTCAAACTCCTTGAATGGGTCTTTGACTTGGATTTGGATTTTTCCCCTGTCCTGCTCTATTTTCCACTTTTTTCCTACCTATTTTTGGCATCTCACTTTGAGATTTTGAGGTTCTTGAACTCAGGGTCCAGGTTGACCTTCTAGGTCAAGGTCGACCTCAACCTTGACCCAGGGTTTAAATTTCAAATTCTGAGGATTTTCGAATGTCGGGGTTTGGAAAGATTTCTTTTTCCACTTCCGGGTCAGCTGTTTTAGGCTTCAAAACTGTGACTCTTAAAATATATTTAATTTAGGTCCACTCCTAGGGGTATAGGCCTAATGGGAATATATTTCTCATATGTCAGCCTCTCTATAAGTTTGTGCGCTAGACTAGTATATACAGAGGTCTTCTCCTCTCATTTTAATCATCAATAAAGAAGCAAGTAAAAACTAAGAAACCAAGGACATGATATTGAAGAGAGAAAGCAAGAATTCAAACATTCAAGTGTTCAAGCATTCAAGATTCAATTAATCAAGGAGATCCATTAGTAGCTATTAAAGGATTCAAGCTCTATGGAGCCCTCTTGTTGAAGATTTCTCCATCCATATCCATTTAAGCTTCTTCCCATTCAAAGATCCATTCAAGTGGTGTTGAAGATCTAAATGCAATTTATTTGAGACATCCTACAATTCTACATTCATTTGGAGCATCCATACTTGTGGATTCAAGGATTCGAATCCTCCACATGGGTTTCAACATAAGCAAGGTGAATTTTTCTATTTACTTTGTTTATTACTATAATTTCAATTATATTTTAAGGTTAATTCCAAAACTAGGGTTTTACCAAGGCAAACCCATCATCCAAACAACAAAACCATTTTAATTGCAGGTACAAGTGTGGAACAATGAATTACAGAGCAGATTCAGATACCCTTTTTGGCAAACTTTCAGGATCCATGAACAGATTTTTCATCAGAGCAGCACAAGTCAAGGTCGACATAAAGGGGTCAAGGTCGACCTACATTTGGGTCAATGTCAACCTAGCTTAGAAAAGAAAAAGATTTTTGGGTTTTCTCCATCTTTGTGTTTTCATTCTAGATCTGATTGTAGAATTTCCAAAAACGCAGTACAAACACAAGAAAACAACAATTTCCAGATCTGCTATACTTTGAGGTTAGTACTTATCTTCAATTAAGATTTTAATACTCTCTTCCATAACAAGAATGTAAGGTTTTCCTCTTGTTTCTTATTACTAATTGATTGATATTTCATTTATGCATTGACCATTTTCTTGTGGTTAATCAGTTTGGATCTTTCCTTTAGGAATTTGGATTAAGAAAAGAATCTTACCTTCCCCAATTCTTTCTAAATGTAAAGGATATTATAACACATCAACATTTCAACATTCCCACATACAACACTCATATACCACATATATCAATTTTATTCTTTATAGGTATATTTGTACCTATATTCCAAATTACCATCTCTTATGGTCCCATTATGTATTATAGGCCCCTTAGAATCCATTATGTTTCCTAGGACCCTTTAGCACCCCTTATGATATTTATAACCCCTTAAAATCCATTAATGTATCCTAAGATCCCTTAGTGCCACTTAACACACATCAATGTATCCTAGGGCCCATAATGCATTCTAGAACCCCTTAGGACCCATTAATGTTTACTACGACCCCTTATGACACTGATGACCCCTTAGGACCCATCAATGTGTCTTATAACCACTTGGGACCCATTATGACACATATGACCCATTATATATCATCAGGGGTTGTAGGACACATTAATGGGTCCTAAGGGTTATAAGTGGCCCTAGGACCCATTAGTGTATCCTAGGTCCCCTTAAGACACCTAAGACCCCTTAGCATCCATTAATGTGTCCTATGACCCCTTATGACACCTACAAACCATTATGCATCATAAAGGGTCCTAAGGGGTCATAGGATATATTAATGGGTCCTATGACCATTTATGACCCCGTAAAACACATTAATGTGTCTTACTTGACCCCTTTAGACCCCTTATGACACCTACAACCCCTTAGGACCCATCAATGTGTACTAAGACCACTTAGGACCCCTTATAACACCTATGACCCATTATGTATCATAACAAATCCTAAGGTGACATAAGGGATCACAAGACACATTAATGGGTCCTAAGGGGTCATAAGTGGTTCTAAGACCCATCAGTGTATCCTAAGGGGTCGTGAAATACATTAATGGATCCTATGACCATTTATGACCCCTTAAGAACCATTAATGTGTCCCACAACCCCTTAGGACCTCTTATAATACCTATGACCACTTATAACCCATTGCAGCATCAAAAAATGGAAGCACTTCCATTTAGGATAGGTTTAGCCTTCCAAGTAAGTGGTTTGGGGTCATTTCAAACGCCTTGAATGGGTCTTTGACTTGGATCTAGATTTTTCCCCTGTTTTGCCCCATTTTCCACTTCTTTTTTGCCTAATTCTGGCATCCTGACTTAAAATTTTAAGATTATTGACCTCAGGGTCAAGGTTGAACTTTTAGGTCAAGGTCGACCTCAACCCTGACCCAGGGTCCAAATTTCAAAAGCCCAAAGTTTTCGGATGTCGGGTTTCAAAAAGATTTATTTCCCCCTTCTGGGTCGACTGTTTCGGGCTTCGAAATGGTAAAATCTTAAATTATATTTAATTTTGGTCCATTATGGGAATTTATTTCTCCTATGTCAGCCCCTCTAGAAGTTTGTGCCCTAGATCACTATAAAAGGAAGCCTTCTCTCATTTTCTTCATCAAGTATCAAGCTTTCCATCACACATCAAGTATAATCAAGCATCTATCAATCAAGCAATCAAGAATCAAGCAAGAAGGAGAAAGAAATCATTCAAGCATTCATCTATCTTCAAGCATTCAAGCATTCAAGATCCAATTCATCAAGGAGATCCATTCGTAGCCATTGAAGGATTCAAGCTCTATGGAGCTCTCTTGTTGAAGATTCTTCCATCCATTTCCATCCAAGCCTCTTCCTATTCCAAGATACATTCAAGATTGGTTTTGAAGATCTAAAGACAATTTATTTTAGACATTCTACATTCATTTGGAGCATCCATACTTGTGGATTCAAGGATTCAAATCCTCCACAAGGGTTTCAACATAAGCAAGGTGAATTGTTCCATTTACTTTGTTTATTACTGCAATTTCAATTCAATTTCAAGGTTAATTCCTAAATTGGGGTTTGACCAAGGTAAACCCCTCCTCTGCCAACCAAAAAAAACCATTTTTCTTGCAGGAACAAGTGTGGAATGAAGAATTACAGTGCAGATCTAGATACCCTTTTCGACAAACTTCCAGGATCCGCAAACATAATTTTCATTGGAGGAGCATAGGTCAAGGTCAACATTTTGGGGTCATGGTCGACCTTCATTTGGGTCAAGGCTGACTTTTCTCAAAAAAGAATTTTTTTTTGGGTTTTGTAGATCTCACAGTTTCGATGTGATATCATGAAAATCAACAGTTTCTAAGACCGTTTGACAAGGTTTTCAGCAGATTCTTTTTCGGAGGTAAGTACTTTTTATTTCTTCATTTCAATATTAGTCTTCTAGATTTACTTTCCATATCATTAGAATTTCATGTATGTGTTAAATATTGGTTTAGGGTCTCTTTTATGTGCAAACCCCCATTGTTCTAGACCCCATCCATATTTTTCACTATACATTTTGGTGAACCCGATGTCCGACAACTTCATTTTGATCTTGGAGTTAGATTTCCCTTTGTATTATCTTGTGTGTTCACCTTCACTATACATTTTGGTGAACCCGAAAAGCTTACCCCCTATATTTTGTGGAATTAGATGCCCTATTGTGTTTGTGGTGTTTGATTTCCTTTTCATGCTTATAAATTTCATTTGAATGCATTTGGATATATCTAGATCTATTTTCTATGCATTTCTTTATTTGTTATCATGTTACACAAGTTGTTTCAAGTGTTTTCCAAACATTCTTCTATAAATTTTAGGATTACACAACATCTTCCTCTTACCTTACCATTGCATGGTGTTACACCTAGAAAGACTTTATTTAGTACGTGTGATGTTTCTTTGTCCTCTCTTGTATTACCTTGTAAGGATATATTAGAGCAAGAAGATGACTTTAATCTATCTCTCCATCATATTTCTCTTTATGGAGATGAGTTGGGGATTGATGTTAATTCTTCTCCTAATATATGTCTTTTCTATGAGCCTACTTTAGAATATAATTTGCCTTCTTTCCCCTTTAGGGATCAAGCTTTAGTGATTTATGGAGCTCCTACAATGTTCTTTATTGATAGGGATGATAATCCTCCTATTTGGGATGAACCTTTGGATGTGGATGTTGATTACTCTCTTCCTCATGAAACCATTGTGGATGATTCTACTTTTTGGTTTGAACCCTTGGATAAAGACATTGATTTATCCCCTCCTCATGAAGAATCTTTGATACAAGAGGGTGATTTATTAATGGATACCATATTAATACATTATGGTGACACTTTTTCTAAAACACACTCCCCTTATGTAGACATTTTACTGAAAGAAGATAACATTATAGATTCTTTACCTCCATTTGGGATTCCTTTTAGTGATGAGGCATTAGTGGAGAATGATATGAATTCCCTTAATGCTCTCCCTCTTAGTGATGATCTTATGGAGATTCAAGATCCTACCTCATCTCCTCCTAGGATGTCTTCTTTGCTTCCTTCTTATGAATCTATTTGTAGTGTTGAGATAACTAACATAGTTTATCTGAAACCCTTGTTGACTATCAAAGGTTGTCCTCACATTACTATCAAAGGTAAACCTATGGAGTCTTTAGAGTGTTTCAATGATCAAGATTTGATAGCTCACACCTATCGTACAAGGAATAACCCTCAACCTAATCTGGTGGTTTCTACTTATTTCCCACCTTCTCAACCCATTCTTCCTCCTCCACCTCATCTTCCTAGCAAGGAGTATGATTTGATAAACCAATTGCACAATACCCCTACCAAGATTTGTTTATGGGAGCTTCTTCAAACTTCACCTACCTACCATGAATCCTTGCAAAAATCTCTAGCAACTCTTCCCACTCCACCTCCTAATCAAGAGAACATCAATACCTTCGTACAGTGGATGCATGCTACCCCGAGTCCTCCTAACATTGTATTTACTCAAAAGGATTTACCTTCTAAAGAAGTTTAGAATCAATATGATGCTCTTATGGTTGTTGTTACTATCAATAAAAGTATCATTCATAGGACCTTGATTGATAATGGATCTGGGCTTAATGTTTGTAGCATGGACATGCTCAAAGAGATTAAAGTTGATCTTCCAACTATTCAACATGACAATGTTCCTATGCATGGCTTTGATAACATTAATAAGAACAATTTGGAAATCATTACCTTACCTATCAAAGTCGGTCCGATCATCCTAAATAGTCCTTTTCATGTTAGACTTGAAACCTCTTAATTATAACCTCCTTTTGGGTAGACCTTGGTTGCATGAGATGCATGTTGTTCCTTCCACCCTTCACCATAAAGTCAAGTTTATTCATAACAACATGATGTATACACTTCATGTGGATGATGCATCAAATCCTTGTTTGAATATTCAAACCCACACTACTCCTATTCCTAATAGTAATCCTTATTCCTCTAATACTCTTCCTGGAAATGATTGGGGAACCTTGGATTTTAATCGTGCCTTTATTGGAGAGTATAAGATTTCTCATCTTGATTTTATGAAGCAACAAAGAGAGTTTGAACAATGAGCTTTTGCTTCTACTTCTAATGCCCTTCGTAATAACTTTGTCACCACTTCTACCCACTATGAATCTATCAAACCTACTAATGATGATATAGTAACTATTGAAGTTCCATTGACTCCTGATATGGTTTCTCGTTATGGTCCTAGTTATCATTTCCTAGTTAAACAAGGATTCAATGGTCAAGGATGTGGTAAGCATAAATAGGGAATTCAAATTCCCTTACAGAATTGGGGGCATGAGCATTCTTATGGATTGGGATTTTATCCTCAACAACAAATCAATGTTAACAAAATCTCAAATAACACTTCAAAACATGATGAGCCTATGAAGGAATTTGACCAAGAAGTTCTTTTGCCTAAACTCCTTTGTGCTAAGATGATTACTAGACCTAAATGCAAAAAGAAATGTAATCCACACTTGAAGACTCTTCCTTTTTGTTTGTATCATAGATTTCATGATCACTCTACTAATGAAGGTCAAGCTTTACATTATAAGATTAGGCAACTCATTGATAGTAAGGTTATTTATATATTATGGCGCAATGAGTTGTATTTCAATCCTATTTCCTCTAAATAAAATTTATGTTCCTATTATGGAGGTCCACATTATGTAAACAATGTTAACCTAATCCTTGGAGACTCGTTGTCATGTGTAGTGTTGTGAGTGATATAATGGGCCCCCTTCCATCCTTGTTCCTATGCTTGGGGGGCAAGGGTGCCACCTCCTTCTTTTATGTCTTTCCGGGATCCACTTTTCCCTTGGTTAAGCAGTATCTATCTATTATGTGATATCCAATCATACATGAAAATTTTGATTTGCATTGAGGATCTATGTCCTTGATCATAACTTATTTTTGTTGTTTGACATTGGGTTTCCATGGTTGATAAATCTCTCACCTTGGAAATTGAATAGTGTTCTATCTCTCACAAGGGTTACTTTTTCCCTTCTTGCATGATATCTCTTTGCATTCCTCCCTTCCATGGCCTCATAGGAGTTGTGACCTTCTTGACTTGTACTAGGTGTTGTCTATGGATATTGTCTTGATGTTGAAGAATGATTTATCCTTGTTCTTTTCTTTCCGTAACATGTCAAAATAGTATCTATTTTTCCATCTTAAGGAGGGGGGTATATATAAAGCCTCCCTCATTCTATATTATGCATTTTTGTTCTAACCTTTTGTTTTGCAACATGCTAAATCCTTGGAAGGTAACATACATAAGTTGCTAAATCTTGAAGAGATACGTATTTTACAAATGTATTATATGGTGATATGAGGATATGGATCCATGGGTACTTCATAAAAGCCATTAGAATATGCACTACATACATGCACAAAGCCGCCAGAAGGTGAACACCTTTATGGGGTGACTATAAAGTGCTTTCTTGGTGGGCCATCCTATCCTTTTTTGTGGTTCACAGTGAGATACACACATCTTATTGGGCGAGCTAGCAACTCCTCCCTCCCCTTTTCTCTCTTTTTCTAATAATGTCTCTCTTATTGTAATCTTGGGGTTGACAAAGACTTCAGTCCCTGGGGGATTGAGGATTCCTTTGTCCCTTTTATTTCAAAAATATTATCTTTTTCTTTGTGATCTCCTTTACCAAGAGTTTGCATTGAGTTCATACTCTTGCTAAAGTGGGGGCTAAATGTAGCGTCAAAAAATGGAAGCACTTCCATTAAGGACTAGTTTAGCCCTCCAAGTAAGTGGTTTGGGGTCATGTCAAACACCTTGAATGGGTCTTTGACTTGGATCTAGATTTTTTTTCCTGTTCTACCCCATTTTCCACTTCTTTTTTGCCTAATTCTTGCATCCTAACTTGAAATTCTGAGATTCTTAACCTCAGGGTCAAGGTCGACCTTTTAGGTCAAGGTTGACCTCAACCCTGACCTAGGTCACGGTTGACCTCAAATATAACCTATGTTAAGGTCTACCTTGACCCTGACCTATGTCAAGGTCAACCTCGACCTTGACCCAGGGTTCAAATTTCAAAATCCCAAAGTTTTTGGATGTCAGGTTTCAAAAAGATTTATTTCCCGCTTCTGAGTCAGCTATTTCAAGCTTCAAAATGGTAAAATATTAAATTATATTTAATTTAGGTCCATTTCTAGGGGTATAGGCTTAATGATAATTTATTTCCCCTATGTAGGCCTCTCTAGAAGTTTGTGCCCTAGATCACTATAAAAGGAAGCCCTCTTCTCTCATTTTCTCCATCAAGTATCAAGTTTTCCATCACACATCAAGTATAATCAAGCATCTATAAATCAAGCAATAAAGAAGAAAGAAGGAAAAAGAAAGAATTCAAGAATTCATCTATCTTCAAGCATTCAAGCATTCAAGATCCAATTCATCAAGGAGATCCATTAGTAGCCATTGAAGGATTCAAGCTCTATGGAGCCCTCTTGTTGAAGATTCTTCCATCCATTTCCATCCAAGCCTCTTCCTATTCCAAGATCCATTCAAAATTGGTGTTGAATATCTAAAGGTAATTGATTTGAGACATCCTACATTCAATTCAACATTCATTTGGAGCATCCATACTTGTGGATTCAAGGATTCGAATCCTCCATAAGGGTTTCAACATAAGCAAGGTGAATTGTTCCATTTACTTTGTTTATTATTGCAATTTCAATTCAATTTCAAGGTTAATTCCTAAATTGGGGTTTGACCAAGGAAAAACCCTCCCGCAACCAAAAAAACCATTTTTCTTGTAGGAATAGGAGCAGATAGCGAATTACACTGTAGATCTGGATACCCTTTTCAAAAAAATTTTGGGATCCGCAAACAAAATTTTCATCAGAGCAGCGTGGGTCAAGGTCAAAATTTTGGGGTCAAGGTCGACCTTCATTTGGGTCAAGGTCAACCTTTCTCATAAAATAAAAATATTTATGCATTTTGTAGATCTCACAGTTTCAGTTCAAGAATGCAGAAATCAATAGTTTTTGAGACCGTTTGACAAGGTTTTCAGCAGATTCTTTTCAGAGGTAAGTACTTTTTATTTCTTCATTTCAATATTAGTCTTCTATATTTACTTTCCATATCATTAGAATTTCATGTGTGTTTTAAATATTGGTTTAGGGTCTCTTTAATGTGCAAACCCCCATTATTCTAGACCCCTTCCATATTTTCCACCATAAACCCATTAATCGGTCCTAGGACTCCTTATGACACTTATGAAACCTTAGGACCCATTAATGTGTCTTATGACCACTTGTGAGCCAGTATGACACATATGAACCATTATGTATCATAAGGGGTCATACGACACATTAATGGGACATAAACTAGTCATAGGTGGTCCTAGTACCCATTAATGTATCGTAGGTCCCATTAAGACCCCTTAGGAAACCTATGACCCCCTTAACATCTATTATTATGTCTTAGGACCCCTTATGACACCTACAACCCATTATGCATCTGTGTGTATTAAGACCATTTATGACTCCTTAGGACCCATTAATGTGTCTTACATGAACCTTTGGGACCTCTTATGACACGTATGACCACTTAGGACCCATCAATGTGTACTAAGACCACTTAGGACTCCTTATGAAACCTATGACCCATTATGTATCATAACGGGTCCTAAGATGTCATAAGGGTTTGCATGATACATTAACGGTTCCTAAGCTATCATAAGTGGCTACAAAACCCATTAATGTATCACAAAGTGTTGTGGGATACATTAATGGGTCCTAGGACCATTTATGACACCTTAGGAACCATTAACATATCCTACTACCCCTTAGGACCCCGTATGAAACCTATGACCCCTTAGGACCCATTAATGGATCCTAGGACCCCTTATGACATCGATGATCCCTTAGGATCCATCAATGTGTCTTTAGACCACTTGGTACCCATTTTGACACATACAACCCATTATGTATCATAAGGGATAATAAGGGGTCATAGGACACATTAATGGAGCTAACCTAGTCATAAGTTCTCCTAGTACCCATTAATCTATCCTAGGTCCCCTTGGGACCCCTTAGGAAACCTAAAACCCCTTAACATCCATTAATGTGCCCTAGGACCCCTTTTTAAACCTATGAACCATTACACATCAATGTGTATCGAGACCATTTATGACCCCATAGGACCCATTAATGTATCTTACTTGACAATTTGGGACCCCTTATGACACTTACGACCCCTTAGGACCCATTAATGTGTACTAAGACTACTTAGGATCCCTTATGAAACCTACAACCCATTATGTATCATAATGGGTCCTAAGGTGACATAAGGTGTTATTGGACAGATTAATGGGTCCTAAGGGGTCATAAGTGGTGCAAAGACTCATTAACGTATCCTAAGGGGTTGTGGGATACATTAATGGGTCCTATGACCATTTATGATCCCTAATAAACCATTAATGTGTCCTAGAACCCCTTATGACATATATGACCCCTTAGGACCCATCAATGTCTCTTAGGACCACTTACAACCCCTTATGACACATATGACCCATTATGTATCATAATGAGTCCTAAGATGTCACAAGGTATTGCATGATACATTGAGGGGTCCTAAGAGGTCATAAGTGGTTCTGAGACTCATTAATGTATCCAAAGGGGTCATGGGATACATAAATGGGTCCTAGGACCATTTATAACCCTTTAGGAACCATTAATGGGTCCTAGGACCCATTAATGTGTCTTACGACCACTTTTGACCCCTTGTGACACCTAGGAATCGTTATGTATCATAAGGGTTCATAAGGGATCGTAGGATACATTAATGGGTCTTAGGACCATCTATGACCCCTTATAATCCATTACTATGTCCTACAACCATTTATGACCCCTTAGGACCCATTAATGTGTCCTACAACCACTTATGATCCCTTGTGACACCTATGACCCATTATGTATCATAAGGAATCCTAAGAGGTCATAGGATATATTAATGGGTCGTAGGACCATCGATGACCCCTTAGGACCCATTAATGTGTGTTGTGACCACTTATGACCCCTTGCAACACATAGGACCTCTTATGTATCATAAGGGGTCATAAGGGTTCTTATGACCCCTTATGATACATAATAGGTGCTATGTGTCGCAAGGGGTCATAAGTGGTCACAAAACACATTAATGGGTCCTAAGGGGTCATAGATGGTCCTACGACCCCTTAGGACCCATTAATATATCATATGACCTCTTAGGACCCCTTATGATACATAATGGGTCATAGGTGTCACAAGGGGTCATAAGTGGTTATAGGACACATTAATGGGTCCTAAGGGGTAATAAATGGTTGTAGGACAAATTAATGGGTCTTAAGGTGTCATAGATGGTCCTAGGACCCATTAATGTATCCTACAACCCCTTATGAACCCATATGATACATAATGATTCCTAGGTGTCACAAGGGGTCAAAAGTGGTCATAAAACATATTAATGGGTCCTAGGTTCCATTAATGGTTCATAGAAGATTATAAATGGACCTAGGACCCATTTATGTATCCCATGACCCCTTCAAATACATTAATGAGTCTTAGAACCACTAATGACCTCTTAGGACCCCTCAATGTGTCATGTAATACCTTGTGACACCTTAGGACCTGTTATGATACATAATGGGTCATATGTGTCATAAGTGGTCATAAGTGGTCCTAATAGACATTTATGGGTCCTAAGAGGTTGTAGGTATCATAAGGGGTCATAGGAAACATTGATGTGTCCTAAGGGGTCATAGGTGTCATAAGGGGTCTTAAGGGGTCCTAGGACACATTAATGGTTTATTAGGGGACATTAATGGTTTATTAGGGGACATAAATGGTCATAGCACCCATTAATGTATCACATGAACTCTTAGGAAACATTAATGAGTTTTAGCACCACTTATAACCCCTTAGGACCCATTAATATGTCCTACAACCCCTTATGACACCTTAGGACCCATTATGATACATAATGGGTTGTAGGTGTCATAAGGGATCCTAAGTAGTCTTAGTACACATTTGTGGGTCCTAAGGGGTCATAAGTTTCATAAGGGGTCCCAAAGGGTCAAGTAAGATACATTAATGGGTCCTAAGGGGTCATAAATGGTCTTAGTACACATTGATGTGTAATGGGTCATAGGTGTAAAAAGGGGTCCTAGGATACATTAATGGATGTTAAGGGGTTGTAGGTTTCCTAAGGGGTCATAAGGGGACATAGGATAGATTAATGGGTACTAGGAGAACTTATGACTAGGTTAGGACCCATTAATGTGTCCTATGAACCCTTATGATACCTTAGGATACATAATGGGTTGTATGTGTAAGAATGGGTACCAAGTGGTCCGAAGACACATTGATGGATCCTAAGGGGTCATTGATGTCATAAGGGGTCCTAGGATCCATTAATGGGTCATAAGGGGTCATAGGTTTCATAATGGGTCCTAAGGGGTAGTAGGATACTTTAATGGTTACTAGGAGGTCATAAATGGTCCTGCGACCCATTAATATATCCCACAACACCTTGGGATACATTAATGGGTTTTATAACCACTTATGACCCCTTAGGAATCGTTAATGTGTCATGCAAACCCTTATGACACCTTAGGACCCATTATGATACATAATGGGTCATAGGTTTCATAAACAGTCCTAAGTGGTCTTAGTACACATTGATGGGCCTTAAGTGGTCATAGGTGTCATAAGAGGTCCCAAAGGGTCAGGTAAGACACATTAATGGGTCCTAAGGAGTCATAAATGGTCTTAGTACACATTGATCCATAATGGGTTGTAGGTGTCATAAGGGGTCCTAGGACATAGTAATAGATGTTAAGGGGGTCATAGGTTTCCTAAGGGGTCCTAATGGGACATAGGATACATTAATGGGTACTAGGACCACTTATGACCAGTTTAGGTCTCATTAATGTGTCCTATGGGCCCTTATGATACATAATGGTTTGTATGTGTCATAATGGTTCCCAAGTGGTCCTAAGACATATTAATGGGTCCTAAGGGGTCATAAGTGTCATAAGGAGTCCTAGGACCCATTAATGGGTCATAAGGAGTCATAGGGGTCATAAGGGGTCATAGGTATCATAAGAGGTCCCAAGTGGTTATGAGACACATTAATGGTTCTTAAGGGGTCATAAATGGTCATAGGACCCATTAATGTATCCCACGACCCCTTAGGATACATTGATGGGTCTTAGAACCACTTATGACCCCTTAGGACCCATTAATGTGTCTTGCGACCCCTTATGTCACCTTAGGATCTATTATGATACATAATGGGTCATAGGTGTTATAAGGGGTCCTAAGTGGTCTTAGTACACATTGATGGGTCCTAAGGAGTTGTAGGTGTCATAAGGGGTCTGAAGGGGTTAGGTAAGACACATTAATGTGTTCTAAGGGGTCATAAATGTCATAGGACCCATTAATATATCCTATGGCCCCTTAGGACCCTTTATGATGCATAATAGGTTGTAGGTGTCATAAGGGGATAAAAAAATACACTAATGGGTCCTAGGGCCACTTATAACCCTTAAGACCCATTAACATGTCCTACGATCCCTTATGATATATAACGGGTCATGTGTGTCATAGTGGGTCCCAAGTGGTTGTAAGACATATTTATGGGTCCTAAGGGGTCATTGATGGTCCTAAGATATAAATGGGTGCTAAGGGGTCATTAATGGTCCTAGGATATACAATGGGTGCTAAGGGGTCATTAATGGTCCTGGGATATACAATGGGTGCTAAGGGGTCCTAGAATTCATTATTGGCCCTAAGATACATTGATGTGTGCTAAGTGTTACTAAGAGATCTTGGGATATGTTAATGGGTCCTAAGATATGGTAATTAGGAATATAGGTACACATATACATATGTCCCCTTAGGAGCCCTTAGGTTCCTTAGGACCCCTTAGGACCCATTAATGTGTTCTACGACCACTTCTGATCCATTATGACACCTAAGACCCATTATGTATCATAAAGATTCCTAAGGGGTCCTAAGGGGTCATATGATATATTAATGGGTCCTCAGGGGTTCTAAGACCATCTATGACCTGTTATGACCCCTTAGGACCCATTAATGTGTCCTACAACCACTTATGACACCTAGGACCCATTATGTATCATAAGGGGTTGTAGGATACATTAATGGGTCCTAAGACCATCTATGACCCCTTAGGACCCATTAATGTGTCTTACATCCACTTATGACCCCTTCTAACACCTAGGACCCATTATATATCATAAGGGGTCATAAGGGCTTGTATGGTACATTAATGGGTCCTAAGGTGTCCTAGGACCATCTATGACCCCTTAGGACCCATTATGTATCATAAATGATCATAAGGGTTTATAATGGGTCCTAGGATACATTAATGGGTCCTAAGGGGTCTTTGGACCATCCATGACCCCTTAGGACCTCTTAGGACCATTAATGTGTCCTACAACCACTTATGACCCCTTTTGACACCTAGGACCTGTATGTCCATTCGAGTGGAATTCCCAGATGAACACATCTTATATATGACTACTCGCACTTGGAAAATGTTCTTTGATAGTTCCTGCATGCAAAATGGATCAGGTGCTGGAGTATTATTTATTTCTCCACATGGGTACAATATTCCAAAGTCTTACAAAATTTTATTCCCATGTACGAATAATATTGCAGAATATGAAGCTTTAACCAATGGCTTGAGAATGGCTATAGAATGGAACATCATAGAGTTACATGTCTTTGGGGATTCCCAGTTAATCATCAACCAAGTCAATGAAGAGTATCAAACCAAAGATGACAAGTTAATACCCTATAAGAAGATGGTTGATTCTTTGAGACGCTATTTCACCTTTGTGACATTTCAATAGATCCCTAGGACAGAGAACAAAGCTGTAGATGCCATCGCCACATTAGCTTCCCTTCTTCAGTTGGAGACACATGAATCAAGGTTTGAATTCCTGGTGGAAGAGCTACACCATCCCATCTTTGACTCGTCTGAAAGCCATGTCATTTGTGCCATTATCACACATGAGTCTTCCCAATATGGTGCTATCTATTCATATCTTCATGATGGCATCATTCCTGACACGTTGAGCCGCTCTGAACACCGAAACCTCATCCGTAATGCTTCTCGCCACACCCTTATCTCTGGTGATTTATATAGGAGGGGTTTAGATGGGACACTCCTTAGGTGCTTGGAAAAGGAGGAATCCAACCAAGCATTAGTTGACATCCACAAGGGCATTTGTGGTGGACATTCTAATGGTCTTGCCATGGCCTGAAGGTTGCTTAGGGTGGGATATTATTGGCCCACAATGAAGATAGATGCAATAGCCTTTGCTAAGTCATGTGAAAAATGTCAGAAACATGGAAACTTGATTCATGCCCCAGGTAGGGAGCTGATCCCTTCTATTTCTCATTGGCCATTTCAGCGCTGGGCCTTTGATCTAGTTGGGCAGGTTCATCCCAACTCATCAGGTGGACATAAGTTCATTATTATTGCCACTGACTACTTCACAAAATGGGTGGAAGTTGTGCCACTTTCTGTTGCTGCAGGGAAGACTATCTCTTTATTCATCTTGAATCATATTATTTACCGATTTGGAGTGCCTTCTGAGATTATCACTGATAACGGAGGTCAATTCAAGAATAAGGACCTAAAGCATTTATGCAAAAGGTTTAAAATCAAGCAACATTGGTCCTCCATCTATTTTCCATAGGGAAACGGACAGGTAGAAGCCTCTAATAAAACCATTCTTAAAATTCTTCATAGGACAGTGCACAAGAATGGTAGGGATTGGCACTTACAAATCAATCCAGCACTATGGGCTTACAGAACAAGCATTTGCACACCTACAGGAGCCACTCCTTTTTCTCTCACCTATGGTGTTAAAGCAGTATTACCTTTAGAAGTCGAGATACCATCACTTAGAGTCTCACTCAAAGGTTTGATTACAGATGAGGATTACCGCACCATGAGGTTACAGGAACTAGAACTTCTAGATGAGAAGCGTAAGGCTTCCTTTGATCATATGAGAGTGTATCAGAAGCATATGTCCAAAGCATTCAACAAGAAGGTTCACCCTAGAGAATTTCAAATAGGTGATCTTGTTTTGCGAGAGAACCCTAAGAACCAACAGAACAGAGAACAAAAGGGCAAGTTTGAACCTAACTGGTGTGTGCTATAAATGTGTCACACTTCTATGAATCATTACATTCAAGAACACTCAAGAATGAGGTCTCAAAAATTGATCCATAGCTCCCTAGGCATGGAGTGCAAGGGTTTTAAGAATGCTCTCAGCTAGAGCTATTTAGCCTATAACCTTGCTAGTAAACCATGCAATGGGAGATTCAATGAAGACAAGGGCAAGAATGCCAATATCCTCAAGAATCAAGAATGAAATGCAATGAAAGCTAGATTAAGAATGGAAATGAAAGCTAAACTATGGAAATGAAAAATGCAAGTATTACAAAGCCTCCTAGTTAAACTAGATGAATTAATCTAAAGCATAAAGGAAATCTAAGCTAATAATGCCATGAAAATGAAGCTACTATGCAAGAAATGAAATCTAACTATGAAGCAAGAAAGCCATGATGATGCAAGAATGAAGACAAGAAGATAGAGTGTTGATGAAGATCCAAGATGAATGCCAACAATGCTCCAAATCTTCAAACCCTAGATGCAAGAATGTCTCCAAAAGCTCCAAGATGACCTAGAAAACCTGCAGCATAATATTAGCATAAAAAGTTGGGGATCTAGAATGAAGAAGAGAGCTCTTCTTTTAAAGGAAATAAGAAGGAATGGACCATGGAGATTAAGAGGCAAAATATTTAATCAACGGTGGAGCTTGAAAGAGGAGCAATCCATATGCACACATATCCTCCAATGAGAAAATAAGAGTTGACTTTTGTGTCCATATGAGACAAAAAGTGCTTTTTCCCTTTTTATAAAATAAGAATAATGCTTTATTTGTGCAACTTAGGATAAGAGGAAAAGTGGGGACTTTTTATTTATTAAAAGGGGAGGGAATATTCTTTTTAATAAATAAAGACTTAGGATAAAATGGTTAGCCCATAGAAAATAATCGAATAAATGATAGAGCTAGGATTTGATCAAGAATAAGCAATTGATGATTTAGCAAAAGGGGCTAATAGTCTAGATGACCATTTTTATGTGTATATATTTTCCCCTCTTTAACTAATGTGTGATCGATCTGGGAACACATGTAGTCAAAGAATGAAGTTGAAATGTGAGATCGATTTGGGATCACAAAGCAACTCAGATTAGCCAAGAAGGCAAGAGATAGCCAAGAAGGCAAGCAAATAATGATCTGAATCCAAAGAATGAAGTGCAGAGAGATAGCAAATCCTGCATGATCAGCCTGGTAGCGACAGTACTGAACACTTAGGAAAGAGATAGCCAATAAGATATGATGTGTCTGCCCCCTCGGGATCGAAAGCAAAATCTAGGTAGAGGGAAAGCAGAAGCAAGAGCAGCATGATCAAATCACTAGAAATCATAATCGAAGAAAGAGAATAGAATAACCATCAAGCAGTGAAGATATGCCCCACACATGGGACACGGGGCATGAACCTATCAGTCCCTCAACCCGTAAACACCATGGAGGGGAAGAATTTGAACATGGGATTTGAAAGTGCATGAAAGATGGGAAGTTTGAAAGAGATGGAGATGAAGAGGTGAAGAATGCCCCAGCGAAGATCGAAGGATCAGGCCTCAAAAAGGTTAGCCAACTGCGCGGAAGAGGGGGAAAAGGTGATTTGGATGATCAAGGTGAACTCGGATTTTGGTTTTGATCCCAAAATGAAAGGAAAATGATGTAATATGAAAGACAAGAAGCGAAAGACAGGATCAGGAAGAAGCGAAAGGTGAGCGCAGTTGATTAACAAGTCCACGAAAGATAAAGGAGAGCTCTCTCCATATGCAAGATGCAAAACTAACTAACATGAACTTAAGAATGCAAGCTACATGAAAAGTGGTTTACTTGCAAGGTTACAAAGCCAATAGACATCTAATATTCATCATTGAGCGTTATTGGTAGCGTCGCAAGATCATACAATACACACTAGCATAACTATGTGGATCTGAATATGATCTATATCAGATAGAAATGTGGAAATCCCACCTAGGCATCAAAGACATGTAGGTCAAGATGACTAGTGTAGTGATATTACCTATGTTTGATATAGAAAGATTATGCTCGCATCGAGACACAAGAAAGTCAAGATGACTATAAGCATGCACTTGCGAAATAGTCAAGGATAGTACCTTGTAGGTCCATAGTGTCAAGTAAGACCAACATAAATGCTCATGACAGTGAGGACCAACAAAATATACCCACAAGCAGATAAAGAAATAAAACATGTTCTCATACCCTCAATCTTCTAGCTATGCATCATCGAAAACAATCATAGGGGGAGAACATTCAGCAAAGAAATCATCATAGACATCACACAAAGAAAATAAAGCCAAGGAAGTCTCAGCAAGTCAAATGCGTGTGTGTAGGTCATAGAGTCAAGCTTTGAGTATCGCATCTGCCAATGAGAAATATTGCATCATCTAGACTGTGGGTTGGACATCTAATAAGTGTTGAGAAACACTCGACGCTAGGGTAGTGTTGAAAAACATAGTTGGGGTGGTGTTGAAAAACACCATTTGCGAGGTGCCTAAGAAACCCAGACGCACAAAGAGACCCAAGATAAGCTTAAAACAACGTATGCCCCCTAGACTTAAGACAAGAATCAATTCCAGGCTAGGAGAGACAAAGCGAGAAGTGGAGCAAAGGAGTGCCACACAAGACTGATAGACATAGGTGCAGAGGGTCTCAAGCAGTGCCTATTTCTAGGTTTTCACCACTTGATAGATTTATTGCAATTTTTTCAGGACTTTTTATAATTTTTTTGTATTTTTGCTACCAAGGTGCCTGTTTCCAAGTTTTCACCAAGGCACTTTTTCAATTTTTTCAATTTTTTGAATATTTTGATTTTTTTGGTGAGACATCAAAGTGCCTATTACTAGGTTTTCACTAGGATGCTCATTTTTTTAGTACTTTTTATGCTTTTAAGGATTTTTTCAGCATCATATATGAATTTTTTTGGTATTTTTTCAGGATCATAAAATATGTACAAAGAATGCCCCAGACAGAAATGGGCATCAAGAATCTGCTTCCTCTGATGTAGAGAACTGATAGGCCCCAGGCCCAAATGCTACAACTATGATAATAGGAGGTCTCAACCAGTTCGACCAATAATAACCAGCCCTAAGCAATGTCTGAGCTAGCGGAGGATCGTTAGAATGTGATCCACATATGCCATCGTGGATTTCAGCTAGCACTTTTTCTGACTCCTCTATTTCTAGACACTTAAGGAGAGTTCCATCTAGACCCTTCCTATACAAGTCACCAGAGACAAAGGCAAAGTGTAAGGGATGGCGGAAGGAATGGCGTGGTGGATTTGCAAGAGGAATATGAGGTGGAAGATATGAAAAGATGGTAGGATTGTAAGATTTGTGAGCAGGATAGCGTAATTCATCCACCAGGAACTTGAAGTGAAATTTATGCTTTTTCATTTGTAAGATGGATGTCGAAGCAACCAAGGCATTAGCAACTTTGTTCTCAGCTCTAGGAATGGGCTGAAGTATAACAGATATGAGATCATGCTTGAAGTAGTGCACCATTTTTCTGTAGAGAATCAGCTTGTCATCTTTTATTTGAGACTCATTATTTTTGAGCAGATTTTTATTTTTACTTTTTTTAGGTGTGGATACTGCCACAATGTGGTTTTCACCATCCAACCATTGCTCTTTTCTTTTGACTTGATGACTGTGATGTTTGATTGCGGAGTCAATATTTTTTGTGGCTAGTTCACTGGTGGAAGAAGTAACAGGTGTTGATGCGAGATGAAATGAAGTGACCGGTTCAATAGAATTTATGCGAGGGGTATCATCTCTGGTAACAAGAGAGGTTGAGCCTATAGGGTAGGTTCCAAAAGTAGCTAGATCTAGATTTGTCATAGAAGGACCAACATAGTCTACTAAGGCAATACGGGGAACAAACTCATCAGACCCTACACGAGACTCATCAACTACGTCGGGTGGGTTACAAGAGGTATGAACCACATCAACATCCATATCTATCATGGGAGGATCTTCTGCAAGAGGCTTAAGACACTGAGAAGTAGAGATACTCATGTCATTATGTGAGAGATCACCTCTTTATAGCAGTCGTGCAATGTTGCGACGTTGTCTATCATAGTGCAATGATTCTTTAGGCACATAGGTTCTAGACATAGAGGCCTCAGCCATATCATCAGTAGATATACATTCTTCTCCCCAAAGGAGTGAAGTAGAAGGAAGATCATCTCCCATTTGAGCCATAGTGTGTAGCGGTGACTCATCTATATCTGTGTCTAAATTACTGAGCATGGGAGTATTTCTAGAATCCTCTCTATAGATCCACTCTTGAATAGCTTGTTCTTCTCTTTCTGCTTCTAAAGGAATGGATGAAGGAACAAAGGTATCAAAGATCACCATAGCAAAAGTGGAAGGCTTCATCTGATCAGAAGGTCTCCCATATGACCTAAGAGAATAGGTATAGAAGAGAAGGAATCCAGCGTATATTCACCCATACCAAGGCTCATCATCTTAAGTGATTTCTCAGCAGCAGCTAGAGACATACTAGGATCAACAAAAGGTTCATTATGAGGAACAAATTTTTCAGTAGCAGCAAGAGCATTAATAGCAATAGTATGGTCTCCAGGAATCACAACCTCAGTGCCATTGTATGGAAATTTGACGCACTGATGATAAGTGGAAGGAACAGCCTGCATGTCATGGATCCAAGGGTGACCCAAAAGAATGTTATATGAGAGTGGGATGTCCAATACTTGGAAGCTAATATCTTTCGTGATAGGGCCCACTCGGACAGGCAACGTGACAAGACCTTTGGAAGATCTTTCCACTTCATCATAAGCTTTTATAGTAATCTTCTTCTTGGAATCCACAGCCAATTCTGACAAACCCAATTGTTGTATGACATTGAAAGAAACAATATTTAACCCTGCACCATTGTCTATCAGGACTCGGCGGACTCGGGTATTGTAGACTAGAACTTCAATGTGTAAAGCTAGATTATGTGGGTGAGCAATAGATATGTCATCTTCTGCAGAAAAGGAGAGAGATAGCAGAGATGAAATGTGGTTGACCATAGCATGAAATTGATCTAGATCAATGTCATTGGGAACACGTGTTGTACGTAGAGCCTCATCAAGAATCTCTCTATGCGAATAGGATAACCGAAGCAACTCAAGGATAGATATTTGTGCTGGTGTCTTTTGCAAATGTTGGACAAGATCATAGCTAGGGGTGGCTGAAGGAGCCACTTGTTTGGAAGGCAAAGCTTGCTTGGGATCTTATGCAGTTTTAAGGACAATCTTGGCTTGCCCCCTAGTAACAGCATTCAGTGTCTCACTTTGGGAAGATGAACTACCATGTGTTTGCAAGACTAACTTTGGCTTACCATGATTGGTATTATTATCATCTTGAGACCTCATCATTAGAACACTCTCAACGGGCTCTACCATGTTGATCACAGGTGTATTAGAAGGATACATGTAATTGGTCTTAGCATCATGATTCTTCTTATGTGTTTGAGAGGTTTCCCCCTTATCATGCTTAGGTAGAGGATCTTTGAAAGCTGTGTGATCAGAATTTTTAGTTAAGCCATCAGTGGAGATTGTGCCATTCTCAATAAGATCCTGAATATCATCCTTAAGCCTAAAACAATTGTCTGTTGGATGTCCCTTGTTTCTGTGATAATGGCAGTAATGATCCTCTCTCCACCAATCAGGCTTATTTATCGGATCCCAGTTACCAGGTTTATCAGGAAGCGTAAGATATCCATTGTCAACCAAAGTCTTAAGGATCACATCGTAAGGTTCTGCCAACTTGGTATAGACTCGCTTTCGAAATGACTTCTTAGGCTTATCTACATATTGAGGTTTAGGAGCACTGTGAGCATTGGCAGCTTCTTGTTGTTTTGCTGCATAGATAGCATTGGAAAGATTGAAAGTAGGCTCTTTAACTTTAGGAGCGTCAACAACCCCATCATTAACAACATACTTGTTCTTATTCCAAGGTTTGTTCTTGTCTTTACCATTGCCTTTAGCATCTTTATTAATAATAATATCCCCTTTTCTTATAGCTACATCCTCAATCCGATATGCACTTTCAACCATGTCATTGAAAGAGGAGAACAGTTGCTTCCTTAGATCATAAAATAGCTCAGGCACAAGTGTGTTGACAAAAATATCAATCTTTTCTCTTTCGGGTTGCTGACGAGGATATCGAGAATACAATGACCTCCAACGTTGTAAGTAAGTTGCAAATGGCTCACCTTGATGTTGTCTTAGATTACCAAGATCTATCATAGTGACAGGTTGTTGGATGTTGTAAGAGTACTGCTGGGTAAATCACTGAGCCAACTCATCGAAAGTCTTAAGAGGTGGTGTCAATTTTGCAAACCATTCCAAAGCTTGGCCTCTTAAGCTTCGAGGGAATAAGCGTAGAAGATATGTGTCTTCATGAAGAAAGTCCATACTAAGGGCATAAAAATGACGCACATGGTCATGAGGGTCACCATTTCCATCATACTTGTCATATTTAGGAACCTCAATATCCTTAGGAAACGGGACCATGTATAGATCTTTATCAAAAGGAAGAGCACAAATTGATTCTACAAAAGAGACCTTTGGAGGCTCTCTTTCTAATTCCATTTGGGTAAGGCATTGATTTGTCCGACGTAATTCTTCTTGAAGGACTTCCAATTCAGTTGGTACTCTTTGTTGGACAATTTGTCTGACATCATACCCGGGAGGAAGCTTGTATCCTCTAGAAGTCATATATTGAAAATATTGATCGCCATTACACTCTAAAAGCTTATGCATCATTCGTTGGAAATCCACATCTTGTTCACATCTCATAAGATCCTCACTAGAAATCTCATCATTAGCCTCTGCCTCATGTTGAGAGGGAGCAGGTCTAGGAGGTGAAGAAGGCATAGCAAAAGTTGGCCTTGGAGGAGATCTTGGTGGCGTGTTGTTGTCATTGTTGCCATTGTTAAAAAGAGGTCTATGCTCATGATTACTAGTCTCAGGTTGCTCATGAAATGTCCCTTTATAAGCCATGCGCCTAGCAGCATCCATCCTTTGTTGATTGTGTTTTTTTTCTAAGTGTGCTTGGTTATCCTTACGCTCAAAGTGTTCTTGCAAGAGTTGAAACTTTTCTTGTTCAGTCAAAGTGAGTGAGACATTGTCTGTGTTTTTGGGGGTCTTGAATGCGGAAAAGAGGAAACCTCCTTTATACCACGGTGTAGCCTTAGAATTCTCAGATTGGTCAGAACTAGAACTGTTGTTGCTAATAGGTGCTTTTGAATGTCTAGTTGGAGAAGGTAACTGTGTATAATTGAACGGAGGATGACTCTCCTGCTCAAATTGAGACCGAGTTGTAACCGGCATGAAAAGAGATGTTGGTTGACTAATAGAATGAGACAAAGTTTCTTAGATTTGAAATAAGAAAAGCTAATAAAGATCACTTGTCAAAGTAGAACAATAGAGAGAGATGGCTCGTCAAAAGTGCTCAAGCACTTACAACAATCAATTGACTAAAGCTGAGCAGCGAGCAAGAAGCTCAATAAGCAAGTAGCTAGAGAGGTAACCGTGATGCGACAAGTGATCAAGAGTAGCATTTGTTAAGCTCAAATCCAATAGTTTTAGTTCATTTTTTTTAGTCTAGAACAAATCTAAGCATGTAGGTAACAAACCAATTTCAGGTAAGAACAGAAAAAGACACTCTACGATAGGTTAAAGTGCAAGTTTAGCAACTCCGAATTGCAGCAATGACAGGACAACAAAAAGATTCTGGGCGATACTTTTCAGGTAGACAGGGCGATACTTCTTAGTTTGGGCGATACTTCACCCCAAGCCAGGTGATAGACTATAGTATGGTTGGGCGATAGACTCCAGGCTAGCCGGGCGATAGTCCAGCAGGAGCGAACTATCGTGCGATATATCTTAGCAAAGCGTGCGATAAAATAGCAGGGCGCGAACTATCACGCAATATTTCTCAATAAGGCATGCGATACTGTTGCAAATTCGTATGACTTTTTGACCAGTGAATATAAAATTCTTAGTTTTAAAGCATTTTGATCAAGTTCAAAGGTTGGATAGTGCAATTTCTTAGTTTGACAAGCAGTAACAGTAGATAAAAGAAAGGTTTGCAAACAGTAGGTGATCAAACATGTCATAGAACACTTGAAACAAGGGCAAAAGCAACCTTGCCAAGACAAGCACTTGTGATATCAAAATAGAAAACCTTATGAATGCTACCATGTGTTTGAATGTTGAGAACGTTTACACGGGCATAGCACAATCGAAGGCAATTCAAGCAATTACTACCTAGAAGGACAAGGCTCATTACTTAGCAACGTGGCCCACAACTTGATGCTCCCTTGCCTCACACCAAGTGGTTGCCCACAAGAGATATTGGCGTTGTCATGGAAGTGTCAAAAACACAACCAAAGGAACACATATGGTGAGTATCTTGGGGTGATCCGGGTAAGTCCACTTGGATCAATCCTTTCACCAAGAAGCTAAGCGACTAAAATAAGGTGGCCTCTATCTAATGGTTTGTAGTAAGGATTTCCGTTCATAGCACCCCTCTTGCTCCTCATAAAGGACTAGGACCTCGCGGCCTCAAGAGTACCTTAAGCATTCTTTCTTAATGCTTTCCTCATGGTCACAATCCCACAAGTTACTCACATCAAGCGAAGATAAGTACTATGTCTACCAAGGTTTTGTGTTCTCGATAGCCTTGAGATTATAGTGAGTTGGAATCACTCGCCACCAAGGAAAATGATGACAAGGTTGTCCCCACTTGGGTCGTTCCTCTTGATTTCTCAAGAGCAGACCCGTTAAAGGATCCTAAGCTAAACAAAGAGTGGATTAATTCTTGAGGTTCAAAGTTTTTGATTCACCACAAGGGTGAAGAGCATACTCCCCTATCTCAAAAACTTCTCCCAAACATACCAAACAAGATCCAATTACCCCTTTGCTTCCAAAACCTCAAGATGGGTCAAGATTTTCTGATTCACCTAAAGGTGAAGAGCATACTTCTCCTACCACCCCAAGATTCCTTTCACAAAGTATTAAGTGCCTAATGAAACAACTAGTATATGCCGCATTTAATAAAGAAAGAAATTAAATAAGCACTTGATTTGGTTTTTATGCTTAGGGCAGCCCTGCAAAAACCATTAGTAGCCCTCTTTGACATGCGATTTTAGCAAATTTCAAGCAAGAAGCACCTACAACCACAACTTGTTAGACCAACAAGAGTTAGGAGAATCAAAATCCAAAATCTAACAATGATTAGTATATGAAAAAAAAAATCAGATAATGTGCAAAAAATAACTGATCAAATGATAGAATCTGAAAATGAAACCATCATGGTTGGATTAGGCTCGGAAAGACCTTTCCAATGATATATCACACTTAAAATTTTGATACCATTTGCAAAATTTCAAAAAAAATGGGCACCCGTTTTCTAGAGTGACACGGATTTGAAAACGCTGGAAATTTTTAAAAATTTCAAAAAGATAGCTAAGAACCCGAAACTTGCAAGATAGATAAAATAGCCCAAAAATAGCTCACTGCTAGGTACAGACACAGTATCGCGTGATACTTCGCCCGACACCAGGCGATACTTTTAGTCTACGCGATATTTCGCCTTATACCAGGCGATACTTCACCCGACACCAAGCGATATTCTCTACTATAGCCAGGCGATACTTCTGACAGGTGAAGTATCACACGCGCATACAGAGGTATATCGCGCGATACTTCTTATAACAGGCAAAGTATCGCGCGCACATACAGAGGTATATCGCGCGATACTTTTGGAAAGTATCACACGACAATCTGAGACAAAAAAATAAAGATGAAAAATTAAGCTGAAAACTTGCCAAAAAATTGACGAAAAATGACAGAAATATAGAAAAAGAAGGGACAAAGCTAGTCTACTCTGCCCCACGGTGGGCGCCAAAAATGTGTGCTATAAATGTGTCACACTTCTATGAATCATTACATTCAAGAACACTCAAGAATGAGGTCTCAAAAATTGATCCATAGCTCCTTAGGCATGGAGTGCAAGAGTTTTAAGAATGCTCTCAGCTAGAGTTATTTAGCCTATAACCTTGCTAGTAAACCATGCAATGGAAAATTCAATGAAGACAAGGGCAAGAATGCCAATATCCTTTAGAATCAAGAATGAAATGCAATGCAAGCTAGATTAAGAATGGAAATGAAAGCTAAACTATGGAAATGAAAGATGCAAGTATTACAAAGCCTCCTAGTTAAACTAGATGAATTAATTTAAAGCATAAAGGAAATCTAAGCTAAGAATGCCATGAAAATGAAGCTACTATGCAAGAAATGAAATCTAACTATGAAGCAAGAAAGCCATGATGATGCAAGAATGAAGACAAGAAGATAGAGTGTTGATGAAGATCCAAGATGAATGCCAACAATGCTCCAAATCTTCAAACCCTAGATGCAAGAATGTCTCCAAAAGCTCCAAGATGACCTAGAAAACCTGCAGCATAATATTAGCATAAAAAGTTGGGGATCTAGAATGAAGAAGAGAGCTCTTCTTTTAAAGGAAATAAGAAGGAATGAACCATGGAGATTAAGAGGCAAAAGATTTAATCAACGGTGGAGCTTGAAAGAGGAGCAATCCATGTGCACACATATCCTCCAATGAGAAAATAAGAGTTGACTTTTGTGTCCATATGAGACAAAAAGTGCTTTTTCCCTTTTTATAAAATAAGAATAATGCTTTATTTGTGCAACTTAGGATAAGAGGAAAAGTGGGGACTTTTTATTTATTAAAAAGGGAGGGAATATTCTTTTTAATAAATAAAGACTTAGGATAAAATGGTTAGCCCATAGAAAATAATCGAATAAATGATAGAGCTAGGATTTGATCAAGAATAAGCAATTGATGATTTAGCAAAAGGGGCTAATAGTCTAGATGACCATTTTTAAGTGTATACAACTGGCTTGGACCATATGTCATCACAGCTACTTTTGGTACCGGTGCGTATTTACTGTCAAATCCTGATGGAGAACAGCTCCCTGATCCCATCAACATTGTGCACCTTAAGAAGTTCTATCCTTGATGCTTGTTTATGTCTGGGGGCATTCTTTGTGTATATTTTATGGATCCTGAAAAAATACCCAAATTTTTTTTTTGATATATGATGCTGAAAAACTCCTAAAAAGCATAAAAAGTCCTGAAAAAAATATAAAAAAATCAAAAATTGCAACAAAAATCTAAGTGGTGAAAACTTGGAAACAGGTGCTACTTGAGGCCTTTGCACTCCTATTTGATAGCATGTGTCCTCAACACTGAGCCTTTCCATCATGTCTTGACCCTATTTGACTTGGTCTGGAATTGGTCTTTGTCTTTGTCTAGGGGGCATAACTATCAGCGTTGGTCCTTTAGGTACGTTTGTCTCTTGGGGCATTTCATAACAGGTGTTTTTCAACACCACCCCAAACAATATTTTTCAACACTACCCTTGTGTCGAGTGTTTCTTAACACTTATCAGGTGTCTTACCCAACAGTCTTGTATGATGCGATATCTCTCACTCAGCAGGTGGGATACTCAAAGTTTGACTCTATGACCTATACACACGCACTTAAACAATCAACTCGCTGGCAATATGATGACTTTATTTTTCTTTGTGTGCTGTCTATGAGGATTTCTTTGATGAGTGGTCTCTCCCTGAGAAGTTTTCGATGATACATAGCTAGAAGACTGAGGGTCTGAGAACATGTTTTCTTTCTTTATCTGCTTGTGCATATATTTTATTGATCCTAACTATCATGAGCATTTATGCTGGTCTTACTTGACACTATGGATTGACAAGATATTATCCTTGACTATTTTGCAAGTGCATGCTTCTAGCTATCCTGATTTTCATGTGTCTTGATACAGGCATAATCTCGCCATATCAAACTTAGGTGATCTCACTGCATTAGTCATCTTGACCTATATGTCTTTGATGCCTAGGTGAGATTCCCACATTTCTATCTGATAAAGATCATATTCATATCCACATAGTTATACTAGTGTGCATTGTATGATCTTATGACACTACTAATAATGCTCGATGATGATAATTAGATGTCTATCAGCGTTGTGACCTTGCAAGTCAACCACTTTCATAGTAGCTTGCATTTTTAGGGTCATGATAGTCTAGTTCTACATTTCTTCCATATGGAGAGAGCTCTCCTTTTCATCTTACGTGGACCTGTCAGTCGACTGCGCTCACCTTTCCTTCTTCTTGATCATGTCTTTCACTCCTTGTCCTTTTCATCTTGAACCTGTTCCTGTTCATCACAAGGGGTTAATCATATCATCATATCTATATCAAAACTGTCATTTTCAAGAAACATGAGTCTATATCATACACATGAGAATTAAACATACATCTATGAGAGAGAACATACATAAGCATGTACATAAGCAATTTTGAGCAAAATGACAAGACAATATACATAAACTGATACATCCATCACAAGAGAGACATAAACACATGATACAATCAAACATCCAGTAATCTCATATATACATCAATGTCATGATACAATATACAAATGGGATCCCATAATCTAGATCAATGTCTCAAGATATGTATAAACATCTATCAACCTAAGACCTAACCCTAGGACTCGCTACCACCCTCGTGAGGAGCTCGTGGTGGTGGAGGAGGCATGGCTCTCCTATCAAGTACCGCATCTGATACCCCTGCCCTCTAAGAATATGATGGCGCTCTCTCACCCTCTGGAATGGCCTGCAGGTAGAGTTTGTGATAATATGCTACTCTCGCTGACTCCCATCGGATCTCTAGTGCATCTGCCTGTGCCATCGCCTCACGGCATGCTATCTCTGCCCTGAGATCGACTATCTGCTGATCTTGCTCCGCTCTCAAATCTAGCAGCTACTGGTCTCTCACTGCTATGGTAATTCAGAGCTACTGCATCTCAGCCTCGAGAGCCTATATCCTCACTCTTAACTCATCTCCACCCGCAGGCTGGTCCTGCTGTGCCTCTGCCTGCCGGCGAGCTAGTCTCACCTCATCCTCGGGCATCGACGATCTCTATCCCCGTGACCGTTTCCAGCCACCTGATCTCAATCCCTCTCCTCTCTCCATCCTCCTCCCTCTCCCCCTCCCACCATCTCCTCCATCCCCTCTGTCCCCTTCATCTCCTCCATCCCCCTCGTCATCTCCTCCATCCCCCCTGCACTGGTACCTGTGCATCTGGTATCGTAAATTGAGGGAATGACACCCTCCGTCGCTCTGCCCTGTATGCCGCATCGGCCCCCGCATCTGCCACATCTGAGAAATACTCTCAGGGCTCGCTCCTGATACTCGTTGTCTCTGCGACAGCCTGCTGATAATCCAACATGGGTAGCTACCCATGACCCTCCTCATCCCTAGCCCTGGCATATGTCGTAGTCTCTGTCGAGACTCACTGCTGCCTCCCAAATTATCACCACACCTGAGTAATACAAAATCTCTCCACTATCTCATCATATCGACCTACCAGTGGCCGAGTGCACATCATGTAGCTCAGCTCTTCGTCTGCATCTCCCTAGACCTCCACCTCCCTGTATGGCCTCCATGTGAAAGAAGCTATCTCATCCAAAATCCTCCTGTAATATGTCACATCCCCAGTATGGGCATGTGATATAAATCCTAGGTACCTGTAGATAAAGGGGTACCTCCTCTCCCTCGGCTGAACTCTGGGGCACACCACAACGATGTGCTCCCAAGCCCACACCTATGCCAGGATGGCACCACACACCCAGGTTTGACCATCCCTGTAGACAATCTCATGCAACTCGTGATACATCTCTACCAATATGGCAGGACCCCATGCCATTTGACGAGGCCTACCTACCAAATCCACCAGTAATCTCGCCCATCCAAGCGGAAAACCCTTCTGACTACGGTCAGTCATCAAGATCTGAAAGATGATAGACGCCACTATGCATGGCACTGGATAATCCCTGTCAAAGTCATCTATCAGCCTCTCCCAATTGACATGCCTGTCCAGAATAGTAACATCATGGAACATCTCCTGGACTAATTGGCACCCCTCAGTGGCATCCTGATCATAGTACACCTGTGCCAACAAATAAATCATGTCAGTTTTCATCATATGGAAACATTACATTTATGATTATATCTCAAAACATGATTATACTCACAGGCTCACCATGGCATGGCACTCATAGGATCCTGTAGACATCCTCTAGAGTAATGGATGCCTCTCCGGTAGGCAGGTGGAAGGTGTTGTGCTCACTATGCCATCTCTCGACAAGAGCAGTCAACAACCCATGGTCAACTCTGATATATGGGAACCTCAACAAATAACGGAATCCCATGGCCCTGATATCGGCATTGCCCGGATCATCCAGATCTCAGACACATCGCAACCCAGTCACCTTCGGTGCTCTGATGATCAGCACTAGAAAGACCTCCTGTAAGCCAAAAACCAAGCTAGTTGTTAGCACATATCATGATGGATGTCTAAAAATCAGTATAAAACATCTCTAAAATGTAACATTGTCTAGACCCATGTCATTTTTGCTCAAAAATGTGTCAAATATCAAATTTTTAACTTGGGCGATATTGTTTTTTGGAGAAGTATCACGCGATACTTCTCCCTATAGTGGGGTGATATACCTTAGGCCGCGCGATACTTCGCCCAGTATCGTGCGATCTTTCGCCCAGTATCATGCGATACTGGTGCCTAAGGTCACGCGATACTTTGGGGACCCGCGAAGTATCACGCGACACTTCTCCCCAAAGGGCGCGATACTTCTAAAGTATCGCGCAATATTTCGCCCAACAAATTTTTTTGAAATTTTAAAAATTTGAAAAACGTGCTAAAAAAAGTATTAAATGCGAAAAATGCCTCAAAAAGCTCTAGTTTTTCGAAAACATACCGGGGCAGGATAGTGTGGTGGCCGGTTGTGCAACTGGGCGCGCTCGAATCGATGCCTATGGATGGGAACTCTTACTTACTGGGCCATTTTCTCTCTTTAAAGCTCTCAAGATTCTCAAATCACTAAAAGACAAATGATTTTTGAAAATGACATTTTGACCTCTTTTATAGCCTTTTGACTTTTTGACCTCATTTTCAAAACCCCTCCAAATTGCGCAAAAATTGCACCCCTAGCTAATTTTGATGTCCTGGATCCATTTTCAGACTTGAAATCAAAATTTGAGGTCATCTTGATAGTCAAAATCGCATTTCAAAATCTTTCCTTCTTCTACGCAGTTGGCTACATCTTTTGAAGCCTAATCCTTCAATCTTTGTTGGGGCATCGTCATTTCTTCATTTCCATGTCTTCCAAACTTCTAGTCTTTCATTCATCTTCATTCCATTCCCTCCTTTCTCACGTTTGACTACATCTTTCTCAGTCAGGCTGGGGCATGTTTTAATGGTTAACCTATTGACCTTTGCATTCGATTATGATTTCATGTTGATTTGATCAAATCCTTATCAGTTTGCTATTCTCCTCTATCTGATTTCAATTTCAACTCCGAGGGGGCAGTCTTTATGGGATTCTCATCCCCGATTTTCTTGATTTTCCTAATTCAGACATCTTTTTCACTCAAATTTAAGATTCTTATCTCTTACTTTGAATGTGATCCCGAATCGACCTCATGTTCAAAGGCCTTTGTTTGTCCGGATATGATCCTGAATCGACCTCACATCTGAGTTATCTTGTGATCCTAGATCGATCTCACATTTCAATTCTTCTTTGACTACATGTGTTCCCAGATCGATCACACATTAGTCAAAGAGGGGCAAATGTATGCACCCAAAAATGGTCGCCTAGACTTTGGGCCCCATTTATGTGATTTATCAACCCTGAATCATTTTGATCAATAATCAATATTTTCAACAATATCAATCTCTTGATCAAGTCTTAATTTCGATCATATATTAGATTTTTATCCTATGGGCTAATCATTTATCCTAAATCTTTATTTGATTAAAAGAAATATTTCCTCCCCTTTTAATTAAATAAAAAGCCCCACTTTTCCTCTTATCCTATGTTGCACAAATAAAACATTATTCTTATTTTATAAAAAGAGAAAAAACACTTTTTTTCTCATATGGACATAAAGTCAACTCCTATTTTCTCATTGGAAGATACTTGTGCACATGGATTGCTCCTCTTTCAAGCTCCACTGTTGATTGAGACTTTTGCCTCTTAATCTCCATGGTCCATTCCTTTGCATTTCTTATAAAAGGAGAGCTCTCTCCTTCATTTGCATACCATGTTTTTATGCTAATGTTATGCTGTAGGTTTTAGGTGCATTTGGAGCTTTTGAAGATATTGAAGACTTGGTTCATTTCATTACATCATTTAGTTGCATATTTCCTTTACTTAGTTTGCATGATCATGACATATTAGCTTAGTTTCCTTTATGTAATAGATTTAACTCACATAGTCTAAATATGAGGTATTGTAACACTTGTTATTTCCTTTCATAGATTAGTTGCATTGTACTTTTCTTTCATAGTTTAGATTGCATTCTCATTTAGATTTGCATTGCATTGCATATTTGGTTCTTGGAGATATTGGCATTGTTGCCCTTGTCTTCACTTGAATCTCTCATTGTATGGTTGACTAGCAAGGTCACAAGTTTGTAGCTTTAGCTGAGAGCAAATTTATCATAGTCCCTTGCAACTCCATGCATAGAGAGCTATGAGCCGCTTTGTGAGGCCTCATGCTTGAGCAACCTTGCATGTAATGGTTCATAGAAGTGCACCATTTTAGTGTGTACAGGACCTATTGTGTATCATAAGGGGTCATAGGATACATTAATGGATCCTAAGGGGTCTTAGGACCATCTATGAACCCTTAGGACCTCTTAGGATCCATTAATGTATCATAAAACCCCTTAAGATCCCTTTGACACCTTGGACCCCTTCTAACACCTAGGACCCATTATGTGTCCTAAGGGGTCCTAAGGGGTCCTAGAATACATTAGTGGGTCATAGATGGTCCTAGGAACCATTAATGTATCCTATGAATCCTTAGGATGTATTAAGGTGTGCTACAACCACTTATGACCCCTTATGACACCTACAACCCGTTATTACCTCCTATGATCCCTTAGTATACCTACAACTCCTTAGGGACTATGTTAATAGATTATGTTCGTAGAATTTTAATTTTGTAGATTATGTTCATAGAAGTTATGTTGGATAAATTATGCTTGTTATGTTTGATAGATTACATTGAATTATCTAGAATTATGTTTCATAGATTAAATATGGATTACATATAAATTATTTTTTTAGTTCTTTAAATGTTCAAATTAATTATACAAGTAATTTAATTTAATTAAATAGATATTTAATAAAAGTTTATTTTTACATGATTATGGATGAGTTTGATATAGATGAGTTGCTTAATCCATGAGTAGGACCTCCACCTCAACCTCCACCACAACTTGAATCTGATTAGGATTGATATATAGCCACACTTGATAAAAATATTACATCCATCGTTGACACCATTACTACTTTGCAAAATCAGCCATTCGTTCCTCCACACGTAGTCCACTTTATATCTACAATGCAAAACATTGTAGATTTTGTTAAATCTATTGATGGTAAACTCAATAAACATCATGTAAGGAGAGAGGCCATGAGAATTTTTTTTATTTTGATGACGTCTCCTATTGTCAAATTTTAGATATAAAAATTTCAAAGGATACAATAGCTCCCTATTTTATTGATCCTAAAACAAAAGAGCCCATACATGACAAGAAACACATATCGATGAGGTGGCGTATACATTGAGAAACTATTGATAATTTTTGGATTCATTGGTGGATGGTATTTGATCATCCCCTATATGCAAACCAACAACTATCATTATATTTTTTGAGAAAATTATATGGAGAGTTCGTGTTAGGTTTAAAACCTAACTATATTTACATAAACAAATTTATAGGGGGTTGGCCTTGGCATTCCCTAGAAGAGGTTAGGGGAAAATTTTTGCCCCAAGAATCCTATGCCCCATGCACCTCTTTTGGATCCTCTCACACTTTTCATCGGCGTGCCATGGTATCAGTGCTAGTAGCATTGAGGAATCTAACTAGTAGTCTAAGGGATTACACCACATAGATGGAAAAACTTTCACTAGAGCCTCATCTATGCACTAATTTCCATGAGATGTGTTATGGTCCTATAGAGGGCAAGATCAATTTTGTGGCACATGGAGCACCAATTTAACACATGTACACTTTTAAATTTTTTTAGTTCATCTACAATATAAAATTTGATTAATTGAGAATACATGTACGTATGTGTGTACACACTATGGATACACGGTCCTTGAGCTCTACTTTGGATCAAATTAACCTTTTATCTATGCATGTGCAACTTGGCACGACTCATGGGGTATAAATAGATAAATTGAACTAAGTTATAAATTTTTAAATTATTTTTAAATTAAGTCTTAGACTTGTTTTCTAAATTTATAAATGTTTTTAAATAGGGAGGCCATCCCCCAGATGATATTATGGCCAATGCCCCACCATTGTCTGTTGTAGTGGATGCAGGACTACCCGAGGTAATTTATTTTCATAAAATAATTTATTTTTAAATTCAAAAATTGTCAACGCGTTTACATATTAATTGTACACATGTGTAGGTTGACACAACCATCATGATTGATGTTGGTGCACATGTGGATGATCAAAGTCCATCACAACAAAACAATTTTTTTCAGGTTTTATTTCTACATCTTTTTAGGTCTAGATTATATTTTACCCCTTATGACATCTTGGTGCATGTTCTTATATAATTTTGTTTGACCTTGTACATGATCTTGTTGGTGACACTTTTGGTCTTGATCATCCCATACAGATCGAGTCCTAACAGGGACTACAACATCAGATAGATGTCCAAAATGACATAGCAATTCATTTGTTCATCTTAAATTAATATAAATTATATTAAAATATTTTAAATTATTTCTAATAACTTTGGTGTTGATCATTCCATGCAGACAGAGTCCCGAGAGGAACAACAACATCAAACATGTCTTGATGATCACCAGGATAGTGGAGGAGATGTGCAGAATGACATGGTAATTTGTTCATCTTTAATTTATGTAAATTTTATAATACATTTTAGATCATTTTGAATAGTTTTAAATATGAATTCACATATTAGATTATGATTTCAAGTATGATCTTTTTTACAGTCATTCAAATCCTCCTAGTTTGCATGGATTTAAGAAGACTATTGATTTTAGGGACTCTTGATTTTATAGGCATTTGTCACATGTACTCTTTATCATATGGATTGTTGATTTTATGGAGATGGAAACTATGTATTTACATGCTTTACTAGATGGACTATATGTATTTACATGTGCTTTACTAGATGCTTTACACATGAATTGATCATCTTAACAATGTACATTGACATGCTTTACATATTTACTAGATTTTCTAGATAATTTGTATGTGTGTACATGAATTACTAAGTATTTCACATATTGTTAGTTTTACTTTAAGAACACATCAAATCTATATGTATTATGAAGGTTGAAAGACAAGATAAAATGAATGTCTTATATTTATTTTCTATAGAATTATCATATTCCTAAACTTTACAAGCTACCAATAAAATTGAACATCCAAATAGAAATCATATACAAAGGATACATATAAAATAAGATAAAAAAATAGAAAGTGTTCTAAATTATTGAAAATGTAGTAAAATAAGATACGTGTTCAATCGTTTAATAGTTTAATAACATTAAATATGTTCAATAACACATAAAAAAATAAAATTGGTTGTAACTTGAGAAGATACTCTATCTTCTACTTTGTAGATCTACAATAATAAATGAACTATAGCTAGCAACCTGTAATAATAAATTAATCTTTAATAAGTAACTAAAAACTTGTAGAAATACTAAATATGTAACTAAAAAATGTATATTCATTTAGTTCAATGTGATTCTATGATGGATTAAGGGGATGCAATTCTAGGATGTCTTAAGGGGACCTAAAATTATGATGCAGGAGCATCCTAGGATTCTTGGCAATCATGTATCACCCAAAAATATGTTTGATTTGATCTTAGTTAAGGAAGTGTTTTGCTCAGTTTTAGTGTTTACCGGGTTTCTCAGTCTCTGAAGAATGCTCGATAGTTGAAGGCATCATTTATTCCTAGCACTCAGTGATGACTGCATTTCTCGGTGATGCTTGGCGTGGTCGGTTCACTGGCGCTCAGTTATTTCTCTGCTGCTCGGTAATCGGTCTTGCCGACTAGTGTTCTTGGCTTGGCCGACTGGTGTATTTAATTTCGGTCGCATTCCTTGAGTTATGGATTGACCATTGGACGTGTGGGGACCTAGATCTGGTATGTTGCATTCTTCTATGCGGATCTGATGACTGTTTGGGGCCATCTTGGAGAATTTATTTATTGTAAGGCTATTTGTAAGCCAACTGATGTTTTGGCATTTAATAATTGTTCATAGGAGTTAATTGTTTCATTTGGCCAACTTGTGGCTGAGGATGAGTATTTATAGGATGTTAGAGTATTTATAGGATGTTCAAGTAGTTGTTTAGGGGCATGAGGATCCTAATGGAGGAAGTGAGAATTAGTAGCTTGTGAGCTTAGGCACAAGAAGATTGCTTGGAAGTTGTGAGTACAAGTTTAGATCTTTCCTGGGATACCTACCAGAGTCCTATCATGTTGCAAACCTGGGCTACCTGAGTGGTGAAGTTGGGGAAAATATTTGGATCCTGTGAGATCTTGTAGACTGTTACTTTCTTTGTATTTATCCATAACTGGGAAGGCCTTACAGCCTAGCACATTGCATGTAATCAGTGAATTTATGAATAAATATTCCTATTTTATCACAGATCTGGTGTTGTGTTGTGTTTTCTACTGTGTAATTCTGAAGCTGCAAGGCTGGATTGTCCTTAATTGCATCCTCCATCCTTGACTGCGTCAGGTGGTATCAGAGTGAAGTTTGTTCCTATTGGAGTGAGAGTTTGATCTAGTGGAGAGAAGTTGAGTTTGGATTGAAGATGCCTCTGAGGAGAGCTCGTGAGATCTCAGAGGAAGAAGCTATTGGAGAATTCAGTCTTGATGATTTTAGGGCTTTGTAGAAACAAGTGCAAGACCTACAAGAGGAGTTGAGAAAGAATACTACCTTGAATGAAGATAATGATGATGAATCTAAGGAAGAAGATCATTTTGAAGAAGCTATAGAAGAAGCTCAAGATCCAGAGGAGAATAGAATCCTAAAAGATATGTCTAAAATTGGGAAAAGACCTAAGATTGAAGTTTCTACAAATTCTGAAAGCCTTAGGCTAGAAGAATTGATTGATTGGATCAATGAGATAGATGAGTACTTTGAGTATGAAGAAATAGAAGATCCTGGTAGGGTTATATTTGCAAAGACTAAACTGAAGGGTCATGCAAATATTTGGTGGAGAGAAGTTCAATTGGAAAGAAGTAGGAGAGGAAAGGAAAAGATCACTAGATGGAACTAGATGGTTGACAAGTTGAAGAAGCAATTCATTCTGGTGGATTATGATTTGGACATGTTTAAGAATATGCAAGCCTTGAATCAGACTAACAAATCAGTGCAGGAGTATACTGAGGAGTTTTACAGAATCCTAATTAGGACCGGTCATTCTGAAGTTGATAAAGAGAAGGTTGCTAGGTATGTTTATGGTTTAAGACCTAGTATTCAAGAAGAGTTACTTACTATTCAGATGACAACAATAGGAGATGCTTATCGGATGGCATTGAAGATTGAAGAGAAGTTGAATAAGAAGTTTGAAGGAAGACAAAAAAATAGGAATAAAGGTGGTAAAACTGGTGAAACAATCACTAAAGGTAATGTGGTAGAGAATCCTATGAAGATTGATGTGGGATCTGGCAGCGGTCAAGGTACTAATAATTTCAGTAGTGGACAAAGAGGAAGGTGGAAAAATGAGTTCACTAGTACTTGCTATAACTGTGGTGAAGCAGGTCACAAAAGTTATCATTGTCCTAAGAAAAGAGTTGCATTAGTTGTTGAAGAAGATATTGTGAATGTTGCAGAAAGGGGTGAGCCTCTTATCACCAGGAGGTTAGTTGCATGTGTCCATGAATCGGTACAAAGGAGAAATTTGTTTAGGACTAGATGTAAGTGCAAGAATAAGGTATGTAATGTCATAGTTGATGGTTAGTAAATTGAGTTTGGAAAGAAGGAAACACCCTAATCCTTATCAGGTTAGTTGGATACAAGATGTTTCTAAGGTTAGATTTGAAGAACAATGCTTGGTTAATTTTCAGACTAGATCTTACCAGGATGAGATATTGTGTGATGTATTGCCTATGGATGCTTGTCATCTATTGCTCGGTAGACCTTGGTAATTTGATAGAAATGTTTTGTTTGATGGTTGTGCAAACACCTATGTGATTAGGCATGAAGGAGCTCGACATAAACTGATACCTTTACAAGAAATAGGGACTAAGGAATGTGGAGTTATCAGGTGTTGTCTGTATGACCATGAAAAACCTCAGGAGCAGAGGATTGATGAACCTATTCCTGCAAAGTCTAGTTTGAAAGAGAGGGAGAATGATATATTTGAAGAGTTTGTTGAGATTAAGAGGTGGATGGTCTTTCTGATAGAAATAGTACAATAGATGATGACATTCATGACATAGAGAGATGCAGATGATACTAAGTTGATTGTGGATTCTAAAGAGGATGAAATTTATTGAGGTACTGATGTGATCAGCAGTGGAGGGGATGGTCAGGGTTGGTTGTTATTAGTTGTAGACAGGAAAGATGGGAAAAGTGGACAATAGGAAAGCTTGTTGTAGGGAACAACGAATGAAGTAAAGACAACTTGGAATGAAGGACAAGAAGAGATATAGGTTAAGAACATATTTTGCATACCTGTTCTGATTCCCTTAAGATGTTCCTGATTTCCTTATGAGAAAATCTTCTTTACCTGGGGTGTCTGATGCAGGAGCATCCTAGGATTCTTGGCAATCCTGTATCACCCAAAAATATGTTTGATCTAATCTTAGTTAAGGAAGTGGTTTTCTCAATTTTAATATTTACCAGGTTTCTCAGTCTCTAAAGAATGCTCAGTAGCTGAAGGCATCAGTTATTCCTAGCCCTTGGAGATGACTGCATTGCTCAGTGATGCTTGGCGTGGTTAGTTCACTGGTGCTTGGTTATTTCTCTGTTGCTCAGTAACAAGTCTTACTAACTAGTGTTCTTGGCTTAGCCGACTTGTGTATTTAATTTGGGTCACATTCCTCAAGTTATGGATTGACCGTTGGACGTGTGGGGACCTAGATCTAGCATGTTGCATTCTTCTATGTGGACCTGATGACCTTTTGGGGCCATCTTGGAGAATTTATTTATTATAAGGCTATTTGTAAGCTGATTGATGTTTTGGAATTTAATAATTGTTCGTAGGAGTCAATTGTTTCATCTAGCTGACTTGTGGCTGAGGATGAGTATTTATAAGATGTTAGAGTAGTTGTTTAGGGGAATGAGGATCGTGATGGAGGAAGCAGGAGTTAGTGGCTTGTGATCTTAGGCATAGGAAGATTTCTTGGAAGTTGTGAGTACAAGTTTAGATATTTCTTGGGATACCTACCAGTGTCCTGTCATGTTATAGACATGGGCTAGATGAGTGGTGAAGTTGGGGAAAAGATTTGGATCCTGCAAGATCTTGTAGACTGTTACTTTCTTTGTATTTGGTCATAATCGGGAAGGCCTTACAGCCTGACACATTGCATGTAATCAGTGAATTTATGAATAAATATTCTTGTTTTATCATAGATCTAGTGTTGTGTTGTGTTTTCCGCTGTCTAATTATGAAGCTACAAGGCTGGATTGTCCTTAATTGCATCCTCCATCCTTGACTGCATTAGGTGGTATCAGAGTGAAGTTTGTTCCTGTTAGAGCGAGCGTTTGATCTAGTGGAGTGAAGTTGAGTTTGGATTGAAGATGCCTCTGAGGAGAGCTCGTGAGATGTCAGAGGAAGAAGTGGCTAGAGAATTCAGTCTTGATGATTTTAGGGCTTTGTAGAAATAAGTGCAAGACCTACAAGAGGAATTGAGAAACAAGACTACCTTGAAAGAAGATAGTGATGATGAATTTGAGGAAGAAGATCATTTTGAAGAAGTTGTAGAAGAAGCTTGAGATCCAGAGGAGAACAAAATCCTGAAAGCTATGTCTAAAATTGGGAAAAGACCTAAGATTGAAGTTTCTACATATTCTGAAAGCCTTAGGCCAGAAGAATTGATTGATTGGATCAATGAGATAGATGAGTACTTTGAGTATGAAGAAATAGAAGATCCTGATAGGGTTAGATTTGCAAAGACTAAACTGAAGGGTCATGCAAATATTTGGTGGAGAGAAGTTCAGTTGGAAAGAAGTAGGAGAGGAAAGGAAAAGATCACTAGATGAAACCGAATGGTTGACAAGTTGAAGAAGCAATTCATTCCAATGGATTATGAGTTGGACATGTTTAAGAAGATGCAAGCCTTAAAGCAGACTAACAAATCAATGCAGGAGTATACTGAGGAGTTTTACAGGATCCTAATTAGGACCGATCATTTTGAAGTTGATAAAGAGAAGGTTGCTAGGTATGTTTATGGTTTAAGACCTAGTATTCAAGAAGAGTTACTTACTATTTAGATGACAACAATAGGAGATGATTATTAGATGGCATTGAAGATTGAAGAGAAGTTGAATAAGAAGTTTGAAGGAAGACAAAACAATAGGAACAAAGGTGGTAAAACTTGTGAAACAGTCATTGAAGGTAATGTGGTAGAGAATCCTACGAAGAATGATGTGGGATCTGGCAGTGGTCAAGGTACTAATAATTTCAATAGTGGATAGAGAGGAAGGTGGAAAAATGAGTTCACTGGTACTTTCTATAACTATGGTGAAGCAGGTCATAGAAGTTTTCATTGTCCTAAGAAAAGAGTTGCATTAGCTGCTGAAGAAGATATTGTAAATGTTGCAGAAAGGGGTGAGCCTCTTATCACCAGGAGGTTAGCTACATGTGTCCATGAATTGGTACAAAGGAGAAATTTTTTTAGGACCAGATGTAAGTGCAAGAATAAGGTATGTAATGTCATAGTTGATGGTTAGTAAATTGAGTTTGGAAAGAAGGAAACACCCTAATCCTTATCAGGTTAGTTGGATACAAGATGTTTCTAAGGTTAGATTTGAAGAACAATGCTTGGTTAATTTTTAGATTGGATCTTACCAGGATGAGATATTGTGTGATGTATTGCCTATGGATGCTTGTCATCTGTTTCTCGGTAGACCTTGGAAATTTGATAGAAATGTTTTGTTTGATGGTCGTGCAAACACCTATGTGATTAGGCATGAAGGAACTTGACATAAACTGATACCTTTACAAGAAATAGAGACTAAGGAATGTGGAGCTATCAGGTGTTGTCCGTATGACAATGACAAACCTCAGGAGAAAAGGATTGATGAACCTATTCCTGCAAAGTCTAGTTTGAAAGAGAGGGAGAATGATATATTTGAAGAGTTTGTTGAGATTAAGAGGCAGATGGTCTTTCTAACAGAAATAGTACAATAGATGATGACATTTATGACACAGAGAGATGCAGATGATACTAAGTTGATTATGGATTTTGAAGAGGATGAAATTTACCAAGGTACTGATGTGATCAGCAGTGGAAGGGATGGTCATGGTCGGTTGTTATCAGTTGCAGATAGGAAAGCTTGCTATAGGGAACAATGAATGAAGTAAAGCCAACTTGGAATGAAGGACAAGAAGAGATATAGGTTAAGAACAAATTTGGCATACCTATTCTGATTCCCTTAAGATGTTCCTGATTTCCTTATGAGAAAATCTTCTTTACCTGGGGTGTCTGATGCAGGAGCACCCTAGGATTCTTGGCAATCCTGCATCACCCAAAAATATGTTTGATTTGATCTTAGTTAAGGAATTGTTTTTCTTGGTTTCAGTGTTTAGGGGGTTGCTCAGTCTCTGAAGAACGCTCAGTAGCTGAAGGCATTGATTATTCTTGGCACTCGACGATGACTGCATTGCTCAGTGATGCTTGGCATGGTCGGTTCACTAGCGCTCGATTATTTCTCTATTGCTCGGTAATCGGTCTTACCGACTAGTGTTCTTGGCTTGGCCGACTGGTGTATTTAATTTGGGTCACGTTTCTCAAGTTATGGATTGACTGTTGGACATGTGGGGACCTAAATCTGGCATGTTGCATTCTTCTATGCGGATCTAATGACCGTTTGGGGCCATCTTGGAGAATTTATTTATTGTAAGGCTATTTGTAAGCTGACTGATGTTTTGGCATTTAATAATTGTTCGTAGGAGTTAATTGTTTCATCTAGCCGACTTGTGGCTGAGGATGAGTATTTATAGGGTGTTAGAGTAGTTGTTTAGGGGCATGATGATCATGATGGAGGAAGTAGGAGTTAGTAGTTTGTGAGCTTAGGCACATGAAGATTGCTTGGATGTTATGAGTACAAGTTTAGATCTTTCCTGGGATACCTACCAGTGTCCTGTCATGTTGCAGACCTAGGCTAGGTAAGTGGTGAAGTTGGGGAAAAGATTTGGATCCTGCGAGATCTTGTAGATTGTTACTTGATTTGTATTTGGCTGTAACCAGGAAGGCCTTACAACCCAACACATTGCATGTAATCAATGAATTTATGAATAAAGATTCTTGTTTTATCACAGATCTGGTATTGTGTTGTGTTTTCCATGTTGTAATTCTGAAGCTGCAAGGTTGGATTGTCCTTAATTGGATCCTCCATCCTTGACTGCATCAAATTAGGATGTCTTAAGGGGATGTAGGATTAAGATATGTAATTTTAGGATGTAATTCTATGATGGCTTAAGGGGATGCAATTCTAGGATGTGTTAAGGGGGTCTAAAATTAGGATGTCTTAAGGGGATGTAGGATTAGGATATGTTAAGGTGATTTAAAAACAAAATAAATTATATATGAAGTTATTACAAATTCAAAAAGTACACATATATACTTACCTGTATTTACTTATTCCATTGTACCATCTGCATCCTCTATTTTCTACAGTGCATCTATAATAGGATTTGGATATGTTAAGGCGATGCAAAAACAAAATAAATTATATATGAAGTTATCACATATTCTAAAAGTACACATATATACTTACCTATATTTACTTATTCCCTTGTACCATATTCTAAAAATTTAATAGATGTATAAGTTCACAAAGTTTCATACATAGTATTATCAGGGTAAAACTTATATTATTTTAATTTAACAATCCTTAAGAAAAGTTTTTATTATTAATCAAATCTCAAATTAATACAATAGTGAATTTAAAAAATACAATATAGTATGATTTTATATATATATATATATGGCAAACTTTATATTTATATTAATATCAACTGGTTCAAAAGGGCTCTTGGAGAAAGAACCAGGGATTTTTTTAATATATTACATAACATGAATATAAAAATATAATATAATATTCAATGTAATAATATATATGTTTTTAATGATATCTAATATAAAATACAAATAATCTATATGTTATTATTATTTCATTTATATAATATAATTTGAATATAAACATAATAAATTATTTGGCAGAGGCATAGGGATGGGGCCCTAGCTCGATTAGCAAGAGCTTCCTGTGGTAAAGCACGAGGTCATGAGGTCCAGTCTCCACCTAGCCCATGTGGTACCGAAGGATATTTTACACTAGCATCACCAATCATGTTAAAACACTTACCTGGTGCATTGCAATTTACATGGGGTGTTATACCTAATTCTTGCAATCTAAAAACAATGGCATATGCATAATAAATAATAATATTATAATATAATATAATAGAGCTAAAGAAGGTACACTTACAAATTAAATAAAGAAATGACATGATAGACAAAGATATGAGTAAAATAAGGTAGTCTTCCATTTAGAAATGTGTCTATTCATGTATATCAATAATTTCTAATAAATATAAATTACACATATCTAGAATAAATCATAACACTTGGGATGCCATAACACTTTCAGATGGCATAGCAAGCTAAGTGGGATTAACCTTGGAGAAAACTTCATGGTTAAGTGTGCTTGAGCTAGAGAAATACTTGGAGGGGTGGCCTCTCGGGAAGGCATAGTGCTTCACCCATGTGTACATCACCTAGATGCAATGAATGTTAAGTGTTCCATTCATTATCAAGAGAGTTAAGTTCTTGTGAACCACTAGTAATGAAACATGGGTCAATGAGCTTGACTTGAAAACTACATAGTTGGATCTTGATAGCAATATCACATCTTGGGATGTCTTCAATGGTTAGATAGGGATAGTCATATTCCAATAATACAATACTCAAACACAAAATTAATGAAATGCATGAGAAGGTCATGCCATAAAACACACCACATAGAGTAGAGTAGGTTTTCTTTGAAAGTCGTGAAAAACCATTTGAAAATAGAAAGCTCAAATAAATTTTGTCTTCCATTGATAGTTTTAGAATAATTCCTTCAGTTAATGATAAAACATGATTTAAACTAGGTTTATATGTTTGATTAAAGTAGTTCATTTTTTCTTTCAACAAAGAAGGTTGTGTACAATACATACTTTTACATTGTACTCTATACTACTTTGCATTGAAATATATGATGTATAATATTGACTATAGATACAAGCATATTCTTTATTTTTAGCAATATATTCTCCAAGTCCAAATTATCCTCTTCTTTAAAATTCATCTCCATATTCACATGAAGAAGGACATGAAAATAGGCATAGGAAGACATCTAATCAGCACCAACTAACCAATTCTCTAATGCCCACTACTTATCTTTTTTTTTTAAGGCACTCTTCCCTCTACACAAGCCCAATTGCTCTTTTTAATTTTAAATTGCAATGTTAATCAATTCAAAAGAAATATCCATTTTTTAAATATGAAATCAATTCTCAATTGTAGACACCATAGAAGCATTACCTCTCTCTCTCTCTCTCTCTAACAATTTATCAATAATTTTCCCTAATTGACCTTTCAAAATCTCTTCAGCGTACCCACTACACACAAAAGTGTAATAGCTAGTTATTAATTTCCTCACTTATCTAATAAAATAGATTTTGAGTGGTAGATAAAGAAAATAGATTTTTTTTCTTAATGAACACAACTCTGCAATAGATACCCTTTTTTTTAATTTAAAATATTATAATAAATATTTCATATTATTGCATTTTTACTTAAGGATTACATCTATCCCCTTTACACTTTGAAATGCTAAACATTCTTTCTTCTTCTTTATAGGAAGAATATACAACACCTATTAAGAGGAACAACAGGCCTATGCCAGTAAGGGGAAATTTCCTTATCTATTGTTCAATGTAACTTCCAACCAAACATAACAAAATCTAGCTTAAGCTATCATCCTAAAGTGTCCTTATGAGACCTTAATAGACATAAACCAAAGCAAAAAGAGTAACAATAGAACTTGCTCTTAACACAAATATAGAACTTGCATAGCTTGCTCTCGTATCAAATAATGATACTCTTAATCTTTTTATCCAAATTATACATATCTTCCAAAATAAAGAATGCCAATGGAAAGAAAACACGGACAAGATTTTCTCTTCTATTACTTGATAAATTTCTCCGCATAAACACCATAAATAATTTCTCAAATTACCATTTAAAAAAAACAAAAAATAAATAATCATCATTAGATATATTCCAATGGAAAATAATTATCAAGGCTTTCTTTCCACCCTATTGTAATGAAATCATGGAGCCTCGTGGACTCTAGCCATGCCCCCAAGCAAGAAAGCTATTATAGACTTGTTGCCCTAAGTTTAGCATACTCAAGATTTAAACTTGTGCATTCCAAAGGAGCATTTTCTAAAATCCAAAGTGTGTCTTCAATCATATGTAAACACATATGCTATTACAACCCTGAGCTTTTTCATGAAAGTCAAAATCTGAGTTATGCTCAATCAACCATCTTTGACCTACAGTCCAACTTTCAAAGTTGAACATCTAGAGTCAAAAGTTATGAGCATTTAAAAAATAAACATTAAGCTTTAAAAAGAGAAATATTGAATTATTTAATAAAATAATTGTAATATTCTAAATTAATTAATTTAATATTTTTCCCTTCCAAAAATTTGCAATTAGAATTTTCGAAAATACTCCATTCTTGAAAAAGTTTTGATAGGTTAATTACCTCTTCATTTTTGCACAAAAATCTTAAAACTATTAATTTTTCTAAAATACGCATGAAAATGAAAGATTACTTAACCCTTTTTCCAAATAGGCAAAAGGATAGTTAACCTTCCTATAATGTGCAAAAGTTTCTTTCTAGTTAAGCTCTTGCCCCTTTTTATGCATGGAATCCACAATGGTGGAGATGTTACAAAATGAAATGCAATTCTTGTAGTACTAACATTGTTGATAAGGTTGTTAATGCCCTTCTTGTCAATATTGGTGCAAAGATTTGGAACGGGGTTGTGCACAATAGACAAAATGAAAACTCACAAAGGCATGGCTCACTTGCAAGGATGTTTCAAAACATGCCATTTCATGTAAAACATTGATTGCAAGGTATTCAAGGTGCAGATTTATTAAATTAATTGTACAATTTTTTTGGGCAAACTTAACTAGCAGCTACAAAGCCAAATTCTACCACTTTGCTAAAATGAGAACATTGAAACAGTGCGCCAACCTAGTCGGCCAAGAACAAAAATAATAATAAAATAGTATTATTGACAAAAAATTCTACCAATCATATAGTTCTGACCCATGTATATTGCCAACTCATCAAGCACATACTTACAAAAACATCTTGTAGTATCCTTATAAACACTCATCTACATCATTGCAACCATTGGATTTGCCAACCCTTTTTCACTTGTTCCTCAAGAACACTGACACAAATCTCTGAGAGAATAAAATTATGCCATGGGGGGCTCTCAAGTATTATCACTTTGAGTTGAGGGCACCTAAGCATGTCCCAAACACATTCCTAAATATATCTAACACACACAAAATATGGTATAAATTTTTGTCATATACTATAGTATGGAAATGCTCTGATAGATATGTATGCAAAATGTGAAGTACATTCAACGCATGAGATTTGTTTGTTGAAATGGGGAGCATGTTTTGCGAAGGATAGAGTACAAAGCCTTCAATTTGATGAGAAGGGACATCTTTGGGTTGGCACTTGGCACTGTGTCACTAAAACAACAGAGCATTTCCTCTACTATGCTTTCATAAACTTGGGGGCAGAAATACTCTAAGGGAGCATTCAGCGAAATGTGAAAGACACAAGAATTTTATTAGATATTGCAAATGTCTACAGGCAATCAGAATAGAGGTGTGGCTAATACATATAAATTGTTTGATAAAGTGCCTCTAAAAAAATCTAGTTTTATGCATGCCTCGATTGCAGCATAAGCTCAAAAATGGATTTTTTGAAAAGGCTTTAGAACTTTCAAAGCAAATATAATCGACAGGTTTGGAGCCGAATTTAACAGCCATTGGCAACATCCTCCATGCCCGCTCAAGAAGGGACATTCGAACACAAGTATTGATATCCATCAAAGCATAACAAAGGAAGATTTTTGTCACATTTATAGTTTGTGCTCTGCTAAAAATACATGCACATGATTTTTTTTGATAGAATGCATCGAAAAGTTGTCAGAGGAATGAAATGAACTAATTGTGGGTTGCAAGAAAATGAATATGGCCAAACTTGCAATTTTCCTTTGTGAGGGAACATAAATGTGGTTTCAAGTCATAGTAATTATCTGATAGAGGGCTTAATTATAAGAGTGTGTGAGATTTGATCATACCATAATACAAGCCTTCTCATTATTCAAATGAAGATTATATTTATGGAAAGAAAAGGGTGTCTAGTTGATGCAGTTGAATTTTTTTTTCTTGAAGGGTGAATTACTACTTACATTTGTCAATGATTAATGTACGTGAACTGATAAGTGCATTATGAAACTTAAGCTTCTTCATCTTTATTAATAGAGAACCTAAAAGTTTTGTCTTTTGAATGGAAAGATAGACATTTTGTATCTTCAATTGGCTAGATGGCAAGGTGGTTATGAGTACTAGAGATGAAGTAGATGAAGACTGAAAACTACTTCAACAAGGTTACTATCGTGTTTCTCTTTTATGTTATGGGCTTTAAATCGCCTTTTTGTAAATAGTGACTTTTGTCACTTTTTGTCAAAGTCACTTGACTCTTTTTGCACAAAAATTATGAGGTTAATAACTTCATTCAATTTGTACAAAACTAAGTTAGTTATTAACCTAATAAAGAAGTTAGTTATCTAAAGAATCCTATAAATGCAAGGCTATTTCTATTGTAAGGAGAACTTTTTGTAAGGGGGAATTCTGAAGAACTTTTCGAAGAGATTGTATTGAAACTTTTGGCTTGACATTTTGTACTCAAATCTTTTTGAACGTGTACATTTTCAAAAGGACAATAAGAAATGCATTTAATTTTTATGTCTAGACGTGTTATTGATTTTATTATTGATTTATTGTATGTTATGTTGGTAATATCTTAGTTTTTTTATGGAATCCATTGGTTTCTAACTCAAATGACATATGTAGTCAATGAAACACAATCATGCCCTAGTACCTTGGTTTGAATGTGATAAGATAACATGTTTCCTCATATATTGAGATTTTTTATCCTTCTTTCATTATTGCATATTCAAACTTAGTTATGCTAATATCCACTTATAATTTGTAATCTATTGTGAATCTCAAAATGTATTTGTATGTCTATTATTGGGGTTTTAGTTATACACTCTCTTTATTTTTGTCTTGTCTCCTTTTGATACTTTCTATAATCACCTAAAAATGGTCAACAAAAACCATAAGCCCCTAATCTTGATTGTTCATCAAGAGAGCCCGAATCTCAATTAAATCCCCCAAGTCCTAACCTAAGACAATTTAACTTATCAATCTGATTTCACCTATACTCTAGGTCCCATTTAATCATCGCGCTTGATCTTATTTAATTAATTAATTTCTAAATTCTAATGTTGTTGACAATTAAATCAACCTTATGCCATTTATTTAATTAATGTCTTGTGATGTTAATTAAATAAAGAAGAATTATCAATTAATAAAAAATATATATCATTATTCCAAAAATGCATTTATGAAGTCATCATTCAGTCAATTGAACACGATTTTGGAAACAATCCAATTAACTGGGAAACCACCTCTGTTAACTCATCTTTCATTTTAGCAATTTTAGTTCAGCCTTAGAAGTTTTTGAAACAACTGACCAAACCAGTTCAGTTAACTGATTCTCTTGACCAATCGAATCAGTTGCACATGGATTGTGCTAGTTTGGAACAAATCCCAATCATTCATCTTTGGTCAATCTCGTTCGTTCATTCTCGAGAGAATTCCTATATAACCAAACCTCCATTCTCACAAAAAGGAGGATTTTCTAAGTTGAGTAACACTACCAGTTTGTTCTTTATTATTTATGCATTGAAATTATTGTTAGTTATCTTAATTGCATAGTTAGTTTGTTCATTGTTGCATCCATCAAATCTAGGAACACTTCATTTCATTTTTCTTAATATGGATTAACTCTTGGCTAATTGGATGAACATTGCATTTGCATACTAGCTTAAAATCCTTCATTTAGATTACGTCTATAATCATTGGGTTTTGTGATGACCTGAGAGAAACACTCATACTCGTGTCTACTAGAAGGAAATGAGTCGCCTTGGTTGGTTTCGGTTTTAGATTATACTATTTTCATTGTTTAAATCAATCACATAAAGACTCATTGAAGTGTAGTGTTACTTAGAAACCACTTTTTACACACACATTTTTGGTGCCCATCGTGGGGTGGAAAATCAATTTCTATCTTCACAACTACATATTTGTGCAAAATATCGAGATTATGTCTGTACTCTATCCTTGTTTTCTCATACGAACATTCTCACAGGATAATACGAGTCAGGATGAAACCTCATATGAGTATATATAGATTCTCATACTAGGAACTGTAGATTCTTCTACAAGAATCTTCCCTGGGTTTTATTAAATAAAAAACAACAAACTATTTTCTATTTTTTTAATTTCTAAAATTGGTTTTTGTTGATTTTGACAAATTAGTTCTCTTTTCTATTTATGTGATTTTTTTTGGCAACCTAAAAGATTTATGCAAGATGTTTTTGTGAAGACATTTATACAATGTCTAGACTTTGTTTTATGCAGGATGTGTGCCAAAGACGGAAGCAAAAAGACTAATGATTATCAATCAAACCAATGATGAGTATCAAACTCAGGATGAAAAGCTCATTTCCTACAAATGAATGGTTGATTATCTAAAAAAATATTTGTTTTTGTCACATTCCAACACATTCCATGAATAGAAAATAAGGCGGCTGATGCAATGGCTATACTAGCATCAATTCTACAAGTACAAAAACATGAATTTCGCTACAAGTTCTTGGTGGAAGAATTATCCTACCCAACATACAATTCCTCTGATTCCTAGATAATCTGTACCATCATAGGAAAAGACTCCTCATGATATAGCCATGTCTACTCTTACCTCTGAGATTGAGTTATCCCTGATAACTTAACCAAAAATGAAAAAAAGATACCTTATTTGAAACTCCTCATAGTATCTCATCATCGCTAATGACCAGTATGGGAGAGGCTTAAATGGTACTTTTCTTAGGTGCTTAGAATGAGAGGAGTCAGAGCATGCATTAATTGAAGTCCATGAGGGCATGTGTGGATCTCATTCAAATGGTCTCACATTGTCCCAAAAATTGCTAAGAGTTAGCTACTATTGGCCAGACATTGAGAAAGAAGCAACAAGGTACTCCAAAGATTGTAAGAAATGTTAGCTACATGGAAATATTATACATGCTCCAGCCAAGGATCTTATCCCTTTTATCACACATTGGACCTTTCAATAATGGGCATTTGATCTCATCGAGAGGATAAATCTATCCTCTTCAAATGGACACAAGTTCATAATAACAGCCACAAAATACTTCACCAAGTGGGTTGAAGTAGTCCCACTTAACAAAGCAATAGGAAAACAAGTGGCTCTGTCTATTCTGAATTATATCATCTACTAGTATAGTATCCCTTCCTCCATTATAACTGACAATGGAGGAAAATTTAAGAACAGTGATATAACTGAGCTCTATGACAAATTCAAGATCAAACAACACTATTCTTCTGTCTACTAGCCACAAGGCAACGACCAGGCCAAAGCCTCAAATAAAAATCTATTAAAAATATTGCATCACATTGTGAGTAAGTTGGGAAATGATTGGCACCTACAACTCAATCCCGCATTGTGGGCTTACCGCACTAGCATTAGAACACCTACTAGGGAAACACCTTTCACTCTAGTATATGACACATAAGTGGTCCTACCCATTGAAGTAGAAATCCCATCTTTGAAGGTTTCTTTACACCGACTGATACTAGATGAAGATCATTGAATATCCAGATTGCAAGAATTAGAACTGCTGGATGAACATCGACAAGTAGTGTTTGATCACCTCAGAGCATATTATAAGAGAATGTCCAGAGGATATAATAAAAAGGTCAAATCACGAGAACTTCAGGTTGGTGACCTAGTGTTGAGAGAAAATCCCCTCAATAGATCACCTCGAAAAAAAAAGGGGGAAGTTTGAACCTAATTGGTTGGGTCCATACATCATTACGACAACATTTGGCTCTAGTGCCTATCGACTCTCTACACTAGAAGGATAACAACTCTAGGAGCCCATCAACACTCTCCACCTGAAGAAGTTCTACGCCTGAAAATTCTTGATATCCAACAACTTGTACATACCTATAAAGTCTTAAAAAAACTCTAAAAAAGTCATTAAAAAATGTTCATCTTGGTGAAAACCTGGCAAACAGGCGCTTTGATGCATCAACCAAAAAAATACAAAAATACAAAAAAAATGAAAAAGTGCCTTGGTGAAAACTTGGTAAACAGGTGCCTTGGTAGGAAAAATAGAATATCTTCCAAGTGGTGAAAACTTGGTAAACATGCATCACTTGTAAACCTAATGCTCTATTTATCAACATGTAACTTGGCTATCCTACCTACATGGGCTTCAATCTTTCTTTTCAGCTTGTATATAGATTAAGTCACTTTCCTAACAAAACAGTTATTTCACGCAAAATTGCCATAGATTGGAATTGGTCTTTATCATCGTTCTAGGACATTCAAGTTCTTCTAGGGGGAAGTTTCCTATCATGACAGTCAGCCAGATCACCATCCAAAGAAAATCAGAGTCATTTTTCCAAAAACCATTGAAAGGTTCATCACTGACATAGAACAGTGTTTCTCAACACCCCACAATGTGAAGACATCAACAAACAATGTTTCTCAACACTTATTGGATAAACTTAAATCATCAATCCAAACAAACAAACACCATACATGAATGATCAAATAGTGTTTCTTAACACTACACACTTCAACAAGCTAGAACATTTTACACAAACCAAAACACAAACAACACCCAAATAATTTCTAAATTGATGTTGATCACATCTCCTTCCTCGTATAGTAACATTTACTATCGTACACAAAAATAAGCACAATTAAAATAAGATCATCATACTAAATCCAATTAGTTGTTAATTTTATTCCCATAATTTTAATCTATACAATAATACATCATACAATTATCATTCTTATACTATATTTTACAAGTGTGATACATCATCATTTCATCACATAGAAGCATGACATCAAAATGCTAAAAGTGAAATACAAGATTCCTCTGACCCCCCATTAGTAACCATTTGCAAAGTGAATTTTTATCAATGTATCTTGAAGGAGAAGATAATATCACCATACTAAATCATATTTTTTGGTAATTATATTCCCATAATTTTAATCTATAAAATAATCATCACACAATTATAATTCTTATACAATATTTTACAAGTGTGATACATCATCATTTCATTAGATAGAGGCATGACATCAAAATGCTAAAAGTGAAATAAAAGATTCCTCAAACCCCCTATTAGTAACTGTATACACCTATAAATGGTCAAAGAAAATATTAATTAAATTCAAGCCATTTGAATTAATTAAAATAAAAAATAATCAACTATGTAATTGAATTAACCATTTGATTATATAGTTCCTTAATTACTTAAATCCAACCTATTCAAATATCATACATGGTTAATTTAATTAATTCTTTGAATTAATTATTCCTAAATTTTCTCACCTACCACTACATGACAAAATAAAATTGACAAATGGGAGATGAGGAATGAGCACACATGGATCACTAATAGGCTTTGTTATCTTGACCATTCATTTGCAAAAATTGATCTTGACCATCCACACGAGACACGTCATAAAACTTAACCCCAACTCTACCTTGATCATCGTTACATAGACTCACCCCCTACACTTTGAGAAATCCTATAAATAGGGTGCATAATTAGAGTAATTCATATCCACTTTCATTTAGAGTGTCATCATAATGCTAGTTTTTTCATTCATTATCATAGAGAGCATTGTTATTATAGGCAAATTGTGAGTGTGAAAAGTGATTTCTAATCTACACTACACTTCAATGAGTCATTATATGATTGATCTAAACAATGAAAGCATAATAATCTAAAAACCAAAATCAACTAAGGCAACTCATTGCCTTCTAGTAGACTTGAGTATGATTTTTTTTCTTAGGTCATTGCAAAACCCAGTGACTATAGATGTAATCTAAATGAAGGATTTAAAACTAACATGCAAGTGCAAGGTTCATCCAATTAGCTAATGATTAATCTATATTAAAAAAAAAAAAATTTCCTAGATTTGATTAATGCAATAATGATAAAAACAAACTAAACTATGCTATTAAAATAACTAACAATGATTGCAATGCATAAACAAATGATAAGAAAATTGACAATATTACACTAAGAAAAAAAAGATTCGATCCTCTTGTGAGAATGGAGGCCTAGTTATATAGAAATCCTCTGAAGAATGAACGAACAAGATTGATCAAAGACGAACAATTGAGATTTAATCCAGACTAGCACAATCCATGAGCAACTCATTCGATTGGTTGAGAGAATCAGTTAACTAAACTAGTTTGATCAGTTGTTTTGGAAACTTCTAAGGGTGAAATGAAGTTGCTAAAATGCCAGATGAGTTAACAAAGGTGTTATCCCAGTTAACTGGACTGTTTCCAAAATCGTGTTCAATTGATTGAATGATGACTCCATAAATGCATTTTTGGAATAATTAAAGGATTTAATGCATTTTTCTCCAAAATGTGATGACACAATTAATTTAATTCCTTTTTTAAATGATTAATTGATAATTATTTATTTATTTAATCAACATCCTAAAATATTAATTAAATAAATAGTATAAGGTTGATTTAATTGCCAATAATATTAGGATTTAGGAATTAATTGATCAAATAGGATCAACAAGGCTACTATCATGTTTCTCTTTTATGTTATGGACTTCAAATCACCTTTTTGTAAATAGTGACTTTTGTCACTTTTTGTCAAAGTCACTTGACTCTTTTTGCGCAAAAATTATGAGGTCAATAACTTCATTCAATTTGTACAAAACTAAGTTAGTTATTAACCTAATAAAGAAGTTAGTTATCTAAAGAATCCTATAAATACAAGGCTATTTCTATTGTAAGGAGAACTTTTTGTAAGGGGGGAATTCTGGAGAACTTTTTCAAGAGATTGTATTGAAACTTTTGGCTTGACATTTTGTACTCAAAGCTTTTTGAACGTATACATTTTCAAAAGGACAATAAGAAATGAATTTATTTTTTATGTCTAGACGTGTTACCGATTTGTTATTATTAATTTATTGTATGTTAAGTTGGTAATATCTTAGTTTATTTATGGAATCCATTGGTTTCTAACTCAAATGACATATGCAGTCAATGAAACACAATCATACCCTAGTACCTTGGTTTGAATGTGATAAGATAACATGTTTCCTCAATTTTCATCCTTCTTTCATTATTGCATATTCAAACTTAATTTATGCTAATATACACTTGTAATTTGTTATCTATTGTGAATCTCAAAAATGTATTTGTATGTCTACTATTGGGGTTTCAGTTATACACTCTCTTTAGTTTTGTCTTGTCTCCTTTTGGTACTTTCAGGTGAAAATTACATAAAAAATACAAAAACCCATATCATTTGAGGGAGCTTCCCATCTCAAATGTAGAGGAAGATTGTGATCTAATTACAATATGTCCATTTGTTGGCATGATTGTCATTGCACCTTGGGCAAACAGGGTCAATTTTAAAGGTCAATTCATAGTGACAAATTTGTTTACCAACAAAACCCATGTCAAATTCACAGAGTCTTCTCACATATTACAAAATGACGAAGATAACATGTATTGAAAATTTCACATGGCCATTACAAGATTCATGTAAATCTAGAACTTCCACTCACACAAGCTATCATACTAGATTGTACTCCTTTCAAAATTAGAAATGAAACTTGTAAAATTATCTAAATCTTACAACACGCAATCAAGAAGTGTAGATGGAGTAGAGGATACTTATATCTCTAAATGGGTGCTTCATTGGCTGCCAACTCAATATGCACTTGGACTCCAATATTCTCTCCAAATCCTACAAATGTTCTCCAAAAATGGAGAAGTGGGTAACACCCAACTCTTCCTTCCCAAACCCCATATAAAGGAGTTTTCTACTTGCAAGGCTTGGATGGGAAGGTATGGAGTGCACTTTCCCTCCATAAATGAGATTCATTTCCTCATTTAAGAGGGTAACATGCCCCTAGATACCCTATATATCTTCCAATTCTCATCTTAACTTTGAAACTTGTCGTCGTCATTAAGTAGGAGTTTTCGAGGGTCATTTCATGACCAAATAGCAAAATATATGTCCAACAAGTACACTTCCCATAGGTGTTGACTTTAAGGGGTCTATTTTTGTAAAAAGATTCATGAAATTGACCTCTCAACACTTTTTAAAATTCTAAAGAAGGCCAATTCAAAAATTCAAGCCCATTTAAGATTTCCAACTCCAACTCTCAGTTAAAAGCCCTTGACACATAAACCACACTATTAACTCTTTCAAGCATAAATAAACAAGATCACTTTGCCACAAACCCTATTTTCCTTCTAATTAAAAAATAGTTAAGATTATAACTTCCTAAAGGTATATTTGGTTTGATATTGACATTTCTCCTTCCTCTTATAATCACACTTACTATCCTACACCAAAATAACCACAATTATAATAAGATCATCATACTAAATCAGAATAGTTGTTAATTGTATTCCCATAATTTTAATCTATACAATAATACATCATACAATTATCATTCTTATACAATATTTTACAAGTGTGATACATCATCATTTCATCAGATAGAAGCATGACATCAAAATGCTAAAAGTGAAATACAAGATTCCTCTGACCCCCCATTAGTTACCATTTGCAAAGTGAATTTTTATCAATGTATCTTGAAGGAGAATATAATATCAGCATACTAAATCATATTAGTTGTTAATTATATTCCCATAATTTTAATCTATAAAATAATAATCATACAATTACAATTCTTATACAATATTATACAAGTGTGATACATCATCATTTCATTAGATAGAGGCATGACATCAAAATGCTAAAAGTGAAACACAAGATTCCTCAAACCCCCTATTAGTAACTGTATATACCTAAAAATGGTCAAAGCAAATATTAATTAAACTCAAGCCATTTGGATTAATTAAAATAAAAAATAATCAACTATGTAATTGAATTAACCATTTGATTATATAGTTATTTAATTAATTAAATCCAACCTATTCAAATGCCATACATGGCTAATTTAATTAATTCTTTGAATTAACTATTCCTAAATTGTCTCACCTACCACTACATGACAAAATCAAATTGACTAATAGGCTTTGTTATCTTGACCATTCATTTGGGAAAATCAATCTTGACCATCCACATGGGACACACCATCAAACTTAACCCCAACTCTACCTTGATCATGGTTACATAAACTCACCCCCTACACCTTGCAAAATCCTATAAATAACGTGCATAGTTAGAGTAATTCATATCCACTTTCATTTAGAGTATCATCATAATACTAGTTTGTGTATTCATTATCATAGAGAGCATCGTTATTATAGGAAAATCAGATTAGCTTGACCATTTAGAGTAAGATCATAATGGAGAAATGGTTTTGCATCACAGTGGTCTTAATCATTTAGAGTAGAATTTTCATATCATATCATTGAATTCTTATTTTCTAGGTTGTCACTTGAGGATCAAAGTTGTAGCTAAGAGCATAATTCAAGTCCCTAGAACTATAGAGCCATAGAATGCTCATAATCTTTCATCTCTTTATTTTAGATAGTTTATCAATTTGATTTGAAAGGTTATACTAATGTTCTATGTAGGTTTGTGATACATGAATTACACACAAAATTGTGTCCACCATGGGGCTCATGCCTCATTGATCTTTATGAGTTCTTAAGTTTCTTTTTTTTATGTTTTGTACTTTCAGGTTATGGATTATGCATAAGGTCACCTTTCACACAAATAACGTCGCTTTTACACTGAAGATTATCACTATTGAGCTTAAGATTAACACTTCTGCAACTAATACCATCATTTTTTGCCTAAAATGATATCACTCTTGATAAACATAATATCACTTAGTAGAAGGATATCTCGTTTAATACAAATTATATCGCTTATGATTATTCTGGCATCACTTTTAAGTGAAATAATATTGCGGAAAATTTGTTGTTCTTAGACATTTTTTTGTTCTCTGTTCCAAGTGTTTTTTACAGGAATTGAATATTATCGCTTATGCAACAAAAGTTATCGCTTGTGCATTCACTGTTATCTCTTTTGCAATGAAGATCATTTCTTATGTCTCAAAGAACACCTCCTTTTAAGAAAAGACCATCTCTTCTACCTAAAAGGAGGTTGTTTTTTATTAGTCATATATCACTTTGATTCAAAGCACATCACTTTTACTCTTTGTTACGTCACTTTTAATTCTGATTAAAATAAAATAAAACAGAGAGCTAATTTATATTTTGTGATGAACTGCAGATGGCAAAAGTTTGGAAATGGAGGAAGGTTGTTTGTAGACCACCTAATTATTGTGTCCAAAAAGCTATCAAGAAGGTGAATACTTATGCTAAATAAGTACATTGGGCTAATGAAATGGTTAAACTTAGTGAAGAAGGAAAATATTTTGATAGATATGCTAGAATCCTTAACTTGTATCAAGCTAGGTATGGAGTAGAAATCAACTTGAATGCTTATCCTTTGTAAATTTAATTTGATGATATTGTCGATTTCCTTAAATTTTCATTGTATGTGTTGAGACTAACCTTTGTGGAAGCTATTGAGGATGCTAAGGATCTGGATCTATTGCTAGGATAAATGGTAAAAAATAAAAAAATGTGCAATAATTGTTAAAGGGGCATGTTCCTAAACTCTTAATATTTGATGTTAGCTTCATTTGGAATTGATATTGTAGCTATTTACTTTCAACACATAGAGTAATTTAAAAGACCTTTGTTTGTGGATTTGAGATATTATGCCTATGCTCTCCCCTATCTTGGGTGATCAAAATACCAAACCTATCAAGAATCCCACTTAGCTAGATAAGGTTAAAAAATGAATTGTGTTCTCTATATGTTTGGAGGCCAAATATGGTAGGGATATGCTCTCACCTTTCTAGGTGATCAGAATACCAGACCCATCTCAACCTTACTTTCAATTGTAATTTAGTTCATTCTTAGCTATAGAGGGCCTACCTCCCAAGAATTTTTCTTATGAGGCCGGTAAGAGGGAATGACCCAAGTGGGATAAAGCTAAGAATCCATGGTCATCTGACCCACTATAAAATAAAATGCATTCAACCTTAATGGGTTGGATGACGGAAAGCTTTTGAGAAATATCCCTTCTCTAGTAGTTCTTCAGAATTGCACAAAACTCCATCTTTATGGTGGTGGGAGGCTCCTGTAACATGGAGGTAAACTCATTTTTTTTTAAGGAATATTAAATACAACTTAATTAAGTAGCAATTCTACATGATTATCCATTGAACCCACAATTGGCCATAGGTAGCTTGATTGAATTATTTTCTATGTGCAAGACATGTGGAAATAATCAAGAACATACACTCAATGTGTATATTTTAGGGCCAAAGCAATTGTTTTAAGTGTGTTTTTTGTGTTTATGATCCTGATAATCAGAAGAAATTATTCATTTAAAAATAAAAAACACAAAAAAAGATTTAAAAAAATCATGGAAAATTGAAAACACTTCCGATACCCTTTTTGGAGTAAGGTTCCTTTCAATTAAAATAGGTTTAAAAATATACCATTTTTAGACATTAAAAAAAATTTGATAATCCTTCATTGTTTCAATCAAACTATATCAATTTGTAAGTGTTTTCAATCCCTCTTGATTCTAGTTTCGGAAGTTTTCCATCAAGGATTATAGGTCATTTCCTTAGAATAAAAGAAATCAAGGCCAAAATATCAAGTCTTCATCATACAGATATATCCTTATCTATTAGAATTCATCCTAGGACACACTTCATTTTGGTTAAACGACCATTGAAACTCCACCATATCAATTTTTTGGATAAATTCAACCAGGATTCTAAACCTAGTCAACTCATTCAAAAGGATCTTCATTCAAGAAGTGTTACAAAGTTAATTTCATGTCTACAAGGACATGGTCTCATCATTTAAAAAACTCTCAAGACCATAATGGGAAGGTCATAATAGAAGAAATTCCACTTCCAAAGAAGAATAAATCTCAACCACACATAGACCAAAGTTAAAAAGTTGATCAAATCCAACATGAAGGTCAAACACAATAAAATCAACCAAGTATGGAGCGAAAAGAAAATGACTAGGTGAGGGTTGTTACTAACAACAACAACAACCATAATGATGATGAAATTGAGGAAATAACAAATGGAAAAGTAACGGAAGCCCAACAAAATCCTTTATTTCAAAACCTTATGGAAAGAGTGCTTGAAATGGACAAGGAAAGATACTTTGTGACCATAGAAAAACTAGGGGTTAAGTTATCTCATGATTACAATGTTTCACAACTAAAGCAAGATGAAGATGAGATATACCCCATAGGTTCTTTAAAAAAACATATCTAATCTCTCCAAAAACAACTCAATGATCTTCAAAGGGGAACTTCTACAAATAAATACACCCTAGAAGGATTTTTTCCATTCCCATTTGACAAGAATTTGGTTATGATACCTTTCCCATCCAACGTAGACTTTCCAAAGTATGAAAAATACATGGGAACAATAGATCCTTGAGATCACATTAGGGATTTTTTCATTTGAAGTATGGAATTCATTCGTGATAAAATAAACCTAATGATACTGTTGCAAAGGATTCTAGGTGGACAAGCAATGGAGTGGTTTTCCAAATTGCTACCCAATATTAAAACCTTTGAAGAATTGATTTCAAAACTTGTCACACAATATTCCTATAACAAAGAACATGAGGTTACTATGTTAAACCTTTACAACACCAAAAAAATAAATGGAGAGTCATTATTAAACTTTCTACAAAGATGGAGAAGAATCTTTTCTAATTATCCTAGGAGTGTACCGAAGAAGGAGAAACTGGATATCTTTATTAGAAACTTAACTAGTGAGATGAAATTTTGTACAACTCCAATGTCCTCCATCATTTGATAAAATGATTGAAAATGGTGTTAAGATATAGGATTCCTTAATAAGGAAGGGTGAATTAAAGTTGTACAAGGTCAAAAAAGGATTATCAACCAATACCAACAACTATAACAATAATAACACAACAAACAACAATAATGAAAAACCCAAATTTTGCTTGAAAAATAACAAAAAACACCTAGTATATGATAGAGTGGTAGAAGATAATAATCTTAAACCAAAACCATTCTATCTTTCAATAAACTCCAACAATCAAGAAAATAATGTCAACCAACCAAACACCTCATATAACAAAAACAAAAATCAAGGTAATGATAGACCAAGAACTTCACAATTCACTTATTTGCAATTCACTTCACCTAGAAGGAAGTTAATGTCATTGGGAGAACATCTTGATATAGCTCTAAAAAAACTTATTGCCAACAAGATCATCACTCTACCCAAGTCAAGAGGTTACAAACCACAAGTAAAGCCTTCATGGTGGAATGACTCACACCATTGTGAGTATCATCAAAAAAAGGGCCACAAAATAAATGACTGCATGAGATTGAAACACGTTGTCCAATATCTAATTTATAATGGCACTATTAAAATATATGGACACAAAAATAATGAAGACCACACAACACTTAAAAATCCTTTCTCAAATCATGAAAAAGGAGAAGCATCAAATATATCTCAAAACAATAAGAAAGGAGATAAAGTTGACTTTTCTCATACATATGACAACACCATCACACATTGTTAGGTTTTGACAACACCATTAATGTAATAGTTATCAAATAAAAACAAGAAAAAGAGCCTACCAATGTGATCATTAGGGGAAATTAGCAAAAGTAACCTTGAAAGGAATATCTAACAAGACAATCATGAATGATCTTTCATCTTCTTCAAAACAATACAACTTGGTTGGTCAACTCTCAAAAAATCTCTGCTATTCTAGGTTGCAAGATGGGAAGCATCCCGACCTCTTATCTTGGTTTGCCGCTGTGCTTGAAACTAAAGGCTAATTTCTGGAATGAAATCCTTGATAGATTTCATTCGAAACTGGTGGGATGGAAAGGGGCGATTCTCAGTCAAGCTGGGAAAGTTCAATTGCTAAAGGCTACTCTGTAAAACCTTCCTGTCTATGCCCTTAGCCTATTCAAAATACCTCAAAAGTTTTCCGAGTTAATTGACAAGATCCAAAAAAGGTTCCTTTGGACAAGAGTGGAAGAGAAAAAGAGACTTAGCCTGGTGGCCTGGGAGAAGACTTGTAAACCAAAAAATATGGGGGGTCTAGGAATAAGGAGCATTATTAATACTAATAAAGCTCTCCCAACAAACCAATGCTGGAGAATTTTTGAAGATGACAAAGAATGGAATATGATAATGAAAAGGAAATATCATCTAAGTAATCTTGAAGGAATGCTCCAATCTCAAATTAATATCCAGGGATCTTTTGTTTGGAATAGTATAAGTAAAGGCAAGAATCTTATAAGCAAAGGTGCTATTTTGAAGTTGGGAAATGGCAGAAAAATTCAATTTTGGAATGATAAATGGATGTCGGAGAAGCCTCTTATAGAGAATGAAGAATGGGGGAATGCTATCTAGGATTGTAAAGATTCTATTGGTGAATTTGTGAGTGATTATTGGAAAAATGAAGAGTGGATAGACCTTGGGCTGAAGGATATCAGATTTAAAGAAGTGAATAAACAATTAAACAACTGGTTTATTAGAGATAATGAGGTTGATAAAATTATCTGGGGTCCGGCTACCTCTGGAAAGTTCTCAATTGCTTCTACTTTGATTCTTCTCCTCCCTAATGAGGCCCAGCCTTTGTGGGCACAGGTATGGAATAAAAACCTTACACCTAAAATTAACATGTTTTTTTGGTTGCTTGTCCAGAACAAAATCCTCACACAGGACAACCTTATGAGAAGACGGTTTCAATTTCCTAATAGATGTGCCCTGTGTTATCAAGAAGCTAAGAATTGCAATCATCTAATGATACACTACTCTTTCACTAGAGAGGTGTGGGACACAACAATATCATCCCTTGAGCTCAATTGGGTGAAACCTAACTCTATCCAAGAGTTTTTCCAGCAGTGGTAGATTCCTTTCTATGACAAAAATGCTAGGGATATCTGGAAAATTATCTTTCCCCACTTCTCTTGGCATATTTGGAAGGAGAGGAATAATAGAATCTTTAGAGAGCAAAAGGCCCCTCCTTCTTTGGTTGCAAATTCAGTAACTAGAAGCATAATGGAGAACTATAGAAGTATGGGAATGAAAGATAGTAGTCAATGGGATCCTCAACCTAAGAAGGACAATATTATCTCGTGGGAGAGACTAAAAATTAGTCAGATTCAGAATCCCAGAGATAATGTAATATGGACAGCTCCTCCCTTTGGATGGCTTAAAGGGAACTTTGATGGTTCGACTAGGGGTAATCCTGGAAGGGCTGGAGGTGGAGGTCTTTTAAGAGATGTTGTTGGAAACTACTTAGGAGCGATCGTTGTCCCACTAGGTATCCAAAAAAACCATGTTATAGAGGTTGAAGCTGCTCTTTACCTGGTTATGATGGTGAAAGATATGGGCTACACGAAATTATGGCTGGAAGGTGATTCCCTAAATATAATCAATTCTATTAAAGGGAAATATGAGAGCTCATGGACAATAGAACACATCATTAACAAAATTAAAAGTATTATGAATTCCTTTGAAGAATGTCATATCACTCATGTTTATCATGAAGGCAACAAACTGGCAGACAGGCTAGCAAATGAAGGTACCTTGAGTGACATCACCCAAAAGTGGAGAGGGGAAGCAAATCTAAAGGCTGAGATTACGAGTCTAATTAACTATGACAAGATTAATCACTATGAAGGAAAAATCACTTAATATAATGATGACAAGGACAAATCATTTACCGAGGAGGTTTGCATGTAAGGCGAAGTGTGGGATCATTACTCTGCAGTTAATAAAGCATAGACAACGGGTTAATATCGATAACCAAAATAACAAATAAAATTAGAGAAGGTGGACATCATTGGTAAGGAGCCAAACCAATACATGAGAAACAAGCAAAAAATGGGAGGTGATTTGAAGAGGGAGGAACCATCCGACTGTGACAAATGGAGACAGGACAAATTTTTTTGGAAGAAGCTGAAGAAAGGGGGGGTTATGCAGTTCATGAAGAAGCTTCATGGGCATGACAAAAATATCACTTCTTTGTTTTTGGATGGCTGGGCTAATGGTAAGGTTCATCTATGGGGCAAGTCCTTCACTCTTACTATTTCTAGTATAGCAGAAATTACTAGTTTACCTTTGGAAGGTACCCATTTCCATAGAGGAAATCATAGACTAGGAACTGAAGCTTTTACTATTTTCCCTAAAACTGATGATGAGAAAGCCCTTATGACCAAGGGAAATGGTGACTATGTGGACATTACCAATATTGATGAATTATGGGCCAAAATCTTGAAGGCTATGATAGAATATTTTACGCTTGATGGGCGGTATTCCAAAATTTACAACTTCCATATTGCTTTTGCTAACCACTTCAGGCATAATAGGAGGATTTATTTCCCTTACTATCTTATGAGTTCCCTGAACAATAGCATTACGGGACACATGAAAAAGGCTAGTAACCTCGTGCTACATGAGGGATTGATCCTTCTTATTTTTTACCACATCAGGGACAATATTCTGGACCCTATCCCTAAAAGGATCACAGGTAAAAGAAAGGAGAAGAATGAGGGGGATACAAAGGCTGAGACTAGTAAGAAGAGAAAGAATAAGAAGGATAAGGCCTTTGTTGAGACCAATGGAAAAGATACTACCAGTACTAAGGAATTAGTGAAAAGGCCTCACTCCCAGGGAAAGGGTAACATTGAGGAAGGTAATGAGGAGGATTCTGGTGAAGAAGAGATAAACAATGAGAAAGAGGAAGGAAACAAAAAAGATCAGGAAGAGGAAATGAAAGAATGGATGGTAGAGGAGAATGATGATAAGGAGGAGAATAGTCAAGAAGATGGAGATGAAGAGGAGGAAGCGGATGAGGAAGAGGAAGAGGCCCAAGAAAATTCAACTAAAGATGCCATGAAAGATACCCTTGATCTTAATGGTGGTGCTGAGAAAGAGGAATATGGCACTCAGGTGTCATCTATGGAGGCTGAAATCACTTTTCAGGGTGCCCATGTGGAAGAAAGTATGATCAATGTTAAACCATATTATGGGGATGGTAAGAACAGAGATGAGGATGATAATGATGATGAGGGGCTTACTGTGGGAATTATGTCTGGCCAAGAGAATGAAGGTAAGGAGACTGGTAAGACCCCCTCTTCAAATGAAATAGATGAAGACAACTAGAAAGAAAATAAGGAAGGTATGGAAATGGGAGCTCCAAGGGATATAAGCCAATTGAGATCATTACAAGGGAGACTACAATCAATAATAAGGTTCATATCCCAACTAGTTGAGAAATGTCACTCCTTTACACAATTACTCCATAAAGACACCACTTTCAAGTGGGACACCAAGTGTGATAATGCCTTTGATATACTCAAGAAATATTTGATGAATCCTCCCATCTTGATGGCTACAATACCAAGAAATTATTTATTACTCTATATCTCAACAACTGAGAATTCATTAGGAATGATATTAGCCCAACAAGATGAGAAAGGAAAAGAAATGACTATCTACTACATTAGTATAACTTTGGTTAAGTATGAAATCCAATATACCTTCATAGAAAGAGCATGCCTAGAAGTGGTATTTTCTTCCCAAACGTTAAGGCATTACATGTTATCACATCAAGTCAAACTAATTGCTAAGATAGATCCTTTGAAATATTTTCTTAGGAAATCATCTCTAACAGGAAGGTTAACTAAATGGGTAATGATCCTAAGTGAATTTGACATACATTATGTGGATTGAAGAGAAATAAAAGGTCAATTAATAGCAAATCAAATGGGTTAAGCACCTATGTCAAGTAAAGAATCAATAAAAATAGAATTCCTAGATATGGACATCCTTACAATTGAAGACAAAACACGGAAGCTATATTTTGATGGGTCATATACTCAACATGGCTTACAAGTAGGAGTTGTTATTATCACACCTCAAGGCTATACAATACCAGAGTCTTACAAACTCTTCTTTCCATGTACCAACAACATAGTCAAATATGAAGCACTAGTAATTGGGATAAACACATATTTAGAATGGAGGGTTACATAATTACAAATCTTTGGAGATTCACAAATAGTAATCAATTAGATAAATGAAGAATATTTAACTAAGGATGAAAAGATCATACCTTATAAGATAATGTTTGATGATCTCAAAAATTATTTTGTGTCAATCACATTTGAACAAATCCCAAGAGCACAATACATAGCAGTAGATGCTATGGCTACATTATCTTCACTTCTCAAGTTACCAGACCAAAATAAAAGATATGAGTTCCTGGTGATGAACCTGAATCCCAGATAAATATGCTTACTCATAAATCTTGACTTCACTGGTATGGCCCTATTTACACTTACCTAAAAGACAACACCTTGCCTTTAGACCAATCCCAGGACTAAAAGAGAAATTTAATATGTCAAGCCTTGTGATATACCCCAATATCCAACACATTATATCGTAAAGGTCTTGATGGGACATTACTTATGTATCTATAGAGTGAGGAATCTAAAACATCCTTATAAGATGTTCATTGTTAGAATTATTTAGAACAAAAGAGAGGGGGGGGTGAATTAGTTGTTCTTAGGTCCAGATGTACCAATTGAACTTTCTAGCACTTCAACAATCTCAGATCTAATTAGCTATTCAACTCGGTCTCTATAACATATATCAGAAACATATAACATGCAGTCCACTATCCAAGAGTAATTAAATTGTAGAATATAACAACATTCACATCGAAACATTCACACAAGTATAACACAAGGATTTATAGTGGAAACCCAACTTGGGAAAAATCACTTTATAACATGCTACTGATATTTTACTCTTGTCAAGTGAGCTTTGTGAAAATCCAACCCTGTTAAAGTTTTACAAACACACTGTTAGGTTTGACTGTATTAAAGGATTTAAACACTCTGTCAAAAGTGACATGGTTAAAGGATTTAAGAACGTTCCATTAGAATACCACCTCGATTAAAGGATTTATACAATGATTGTTAGGTCAACCTTGATTAAAGGATTTAGACTGATACAATGGTTAGAAAGTAACAGTAGCTTCCAATCTAAAAAACATACAACTCACTTTACAAATATAGATCCACTTCGCACATAGATGTTGATTTGTTGACTGACCTTCATTTCCATCTCCATCACTGATCTTCTCAAAATTCGCTTCAAGCAATCACAACTCTGTTCAGCTCCTTCACAATTTCTCCTTCAGCCTTCTACTTAGACTTATCAGTCAATAACATCAACCACTTTAGCCCATGTTGTAACCTCACAATTAGGTTTTCCTTTATACCTCTTCAATTAGGTAGATCCATCTTTTGCCGCTTAATCTCCTTCGTAGATCTTAGGTTTAGGTCAGATTCATCAAATCTTTCCATCATTATGTTCTTCATCCTTCCTTCTAGATACATCTCCAAACTTCTCTTTAAATCCATAATAAAATGATTTACCATGCATTAAATACTTCATACAATTCATTAATAAAGTCAACATGATTTACATATCCCAAGAATTCAACTATGTTGGCTGGGAATCTCAATTCTTTCTCCAAATGTAAATTACTGACACTCAATCAATATTGTGTTCTTCTCCTCGGTCATCACTGTGCATCTCGGTCATCTCTACAAACTATCTTCCTCGACAAACACTATCTTTTCTTGATAATTTCCTATCGCTCGGCGTATAATGATGTTTGGTCAACATTAAATTTAATCAGCATATACTAGCACTCAGTCGACACTAACATCACTCATCTTAAACTATATTTCTTCACTTTTGCTCGGTTAAGTCTACTTCTTCAGTCTTTCTTCATACTTAGATAAATAATACATTGTCTTATCAATGTGCCAACTAATCAAGTACCCATTGAAGTATCAAATAACTTAACCTTTCCTTAGGTTCTCTCGTTATCTCCTTTCTCTAATCCTCTTCATCAATCAATAGATATGGTACTATCCTAGATAGCAATTGTCTTATGAGTTAAGGTTTGACATCAATGATAATATAAAAATTGTTTCAATTGCAGTTTCCAACAATCTCCCTCTTTTGCATTGATGGCAACACCACATAATTAACACATGATTTACCAAAAAATCCAAAAAAAATTTGTGCATCAGACTTTTATAATATCCTTAGCTTCATTCTGATTCACAACTTCTTTTCCTTGCCTGACTACATACACAGTTACTCCCTCTGAATCTTTTCCCTCTATGTTTTCATCTGAATCTCTCCCTCTTTGACAACAATGCCAAAGCAGTATCTATCACTTACATCTTCCATATGTATATGTCTTCATGTTAGTTTAGTATGTTGTATTTCTCCCTCTATCATCTTGCTTATGGTTGATTATCATCTCTGCTTTACTTCTCACAACTCTAGGAAATTCCTAAAGTGTGACCTTTTCTGCATTAATTTGTCAGATATTATGTGTAGCACATTTGATGCAGTGCTCCTAGTTGACTAGGCAGCCTCAGTTAGGGGAATCACCCCTAGTTTACCTCTAAGATATTCATGAGCATCCTTAGGTAAAGCTTTTGTGAATATGTCTGCTAATTGTTCCTTTGTATTCACATATTTGATTCTCACTTCTTTGTCTTGTACCATCTCTCTCAAGTAATGCTACTTGATAGCAATATGCTTAGTCTTTGTGTGCATCACTGGATTCTTTGATATATTGATAGCACTTGTGTTATCATAGAAAATAACAATCAGCTTAGTGATTTCCTCTTTCATTCCTTTTAAAAATTGCTTGATCCATACTAAATTTGAACAATGCACTGCAACTACTACATAGTCAACTTTTGTTGTAGATTGGGAAATGCAGTTATGTTTCTTACTTGTCCAGGAGACTAATCTCTTTCCTAGAAAGAATGCTCCACCACTTGTACCTTTTCTATCATCAACATTTCCAGCCCAATCTGCATCAGTGTAGACTCTTAGTTCAAATTTTTCATTCTTCTTGTAGTATAATCCATAATCCTCTATCCTTTTTAGATATCTTAGTTTTCTCTTCACTGCCATCATATGATTTTCCTTAGGACTGGCAGAAAATCTTGCCACAATCCCAACTCTAGGGCTATATCTGGTCTATTGTGGACAACATATTGTAGCTTTCCAATCATAGATCTATACAAGGTTTGATTCACTTTAGCAGTATCATCAGTTTTAAATAGTTTCTATCCAGTAGCCATAGGAGTACTTACTGGTCTGGAATCCTCCATACCAAAAGTTTTCAGTATCTCTTTAACATATTTAGATTGAGTAATAAAAATTATACATTTCTCCATCTGATAAACTTGTAAACTAACAAAGAATTTTATCTCACCAAACATAGACATTTCAAACTTAGTTTGCATCTCATTTGAAAATTTCTGACATAGGGCATCTTGTCCTCCAAATATGATATCATCAACAAAAATTTCAGCTAACAAAATCCCTTTACCTTCTTCAGTTTTCATATACAAATTGCTTCTATCATTTTTTCTTGAAAATCCAATCTTTATAAAATAATTGTGCATTCTCTCATACCATGCTCTAGGGGCTTGTTTCAATCTATGCAGTGCCTTGTTCAACTTGAAAACCATATTTTTCTTGCTCAGGTCAACAAATCCTTCAGGTTGTTCCATGTATACTTCTTCTTCCAATATACCATTCAGAAATGTAGATTTGACATCCATCTGATATACTTTGAAATATTTATATGCAACATATGCAAGTAGAGTCCTCACTCCTAATATTGCTACAAGGTAAAATGTTTCCCCATAGTCTATTCCTTCTTCTTGTGCATACCCCTTGCATACCAATTGTTCCTTGTTTCTTGTGACTTGTCCATGTTCATTTAACTTGTTTCTAATTACCTATTTTATTCCAATAACATTCTTATCTTCTGGTCTCGGCACCAAATTCCAGGTATCATTATTTTATATCTGATCAATTTCTTCATTCATAGCTTAAATCAAGTGATCATTCTCTAAAGCATCTTTTACTATCTCAGGCTCAAACTCACATAGTAAACATGTAGGGTCTTTCACCTTACTTATTATCAAGACTCCAGATTCTTTATCTCCAATTATTTTCGTAGGCTTATGATGTCTTCTTACATATTGTGCCAATGTAGGTTCATATTTATTTTCTCCTTGATCTTGATCTTCAGGTTCATCATGCAAATTATCAACTTCTTCTTCTAATTGCTTGGCAGCATCTTCTTGATGCTCAGAAACATCCTCCTAATGCTTGGCATTGCTTATCTATGACTCTACATCTAGTTCAAGTGTATTACTTGCCTCTCCTTCCATGTAAACAAAAGATATGTAATCTTCAGGTTCTTGTTTGCCCTCTAGTTCGTTCTTTTCTGCATATTCATCAACTCTAACTTTTGCACTTTCCACAACTTTGTTAGTGTTAGAATTCAAACACTTGTAAGCTTTTCTCTTAGTGGAATAACCTAGGAATATGCCTTCATCACTTTTTGTATCAAATTTTCCATTCCTATTGTCTTTCAATATATAGCATTTACTCCTAAAGATTCTAAAATGCTTCACATTAGGTGCATAACCATGCCATAACTCATAAGGTGTGGCATTTGTACCTTTATTGATTTGTACTCAGTTTAAGGTGTAAACAATTGTACTTACAACTTCTCTCCAGTATTTTTTTGCAACATTCTTCGCAATCATCAATGTTCTTGCATAATCCATAATTGACCTGTGTCTTCTCTCTGTTATGCCATTTTGTAGAGGTGTTCTCCATGTAGACATCTGTCTCTTGATTCCTCTATCATTGCAAAATAGATTGAACACATTTTATATAAACTCTCCACCTCGGCTAGATCTCAAACATTTCAAGCTTCTACTTTTTTCTTTTTCAATTTTTTCCAAATACCACTTAAACAACTGAAATGCATCAGATTTCTCTTTCAAAAACATTGCAGTCATCATCCTAGTGTAGTCATCAACAAACAGAATAAAGTACTTATCACCACAATAACTTTGTACACCCATAGGTCCAAAAAGGTCAGTATGAACCAATTCTAAAATATTTTCAGAAGTATATGTCTTTCTCTTAAAACTATACTTTGTCTTTTTTCCCAATTAACATTGTTTACACATCACATTATCAGGTTTCTTCAATCTCGGCAAACCTCTAACTTTCTTATTTTTACTAATATTTACCAGATTGTCAAAATTCACATGACATGGCCTCTTATTCCATAACCATACATCATCAAATTCTGCAAACAAACATGTTTCTTCAGATAGTTCTAGATAGAACAAGTTACCTCTTGTATGTTCTCTACTTCCAATTAGTTCACCAGTGGCATCAAATATTTTAGCCTTTCTGTGATGAAATTCCACTCGGTAACCAGTACTGTTCAATTGTGCAACACTCAGCAAATTATAGTTAAGACCTCCAACCCAATAAGCATTTTCACATGTGATCTTATCAGTCAACTTAATTGATCCTTTACCTCTCACAGGACATGGTGCATCATTACCAAACTTAACACTTCTACCTTTGTAATGATCTAGGGTTTCAAATTTACTTTTATCACCTACCATGTGATGTGAGCAACCACTATCAATAATCCACTTATCACCTTTACTTATAAAAGAAATAAGTGCAATTTTCTCATCTTCATCAAAATCATCTTTCATAGCAACATAAACTACTTCAATATCACATTCATCAAATTCACTAGTGTCACTATCAGTTTCCTCTTCAAAAATATAGCAGGATTTCTTACCTTTGTCTTTGTAGTCTTTGTACCTTAAGTGATCTTTATTATTTCTCTTGTCCTTGTACTTGCTTTCCCTTCTCTCATCCTTGTCAGTCCTGTTAGGGCATCATGCTGCAATATGGCCAACTTTGTTACAAGAAAAATAGATTATAGGAAGTTTACCTTTATATTTCTATTTTCCTCTTTATAGTCTTCTAGCCATGAGTGCCTCAAGATCATCTAGTTCCTCATCAGAAGTGTCACTTTCACTATCACTGTCACTATCACTATCACTATCACTTTTCACACATATTTCTTTTTCCCTCTTAGACTTATGCAAAACCATTTGTGACTTGAATGTAGATTCAACATTAGGAATAATTTAATTATCATAGTTAGATAGCTCAAAAGCAGTAACCTTACCAACAACACTTTCCAGAGTTAGAACATTACCAGGTTACATCTTGATTCTTGAATTGCATAAATTTTGATAACATAGATAGGAAGCAAAGTTCTCAATACCTTACCAATAACGGTCTCAACATCAATGATTCCATTGGCTCCTCTTATAGAATTCACTACCTCCTTAATTCTACCACAGTATTGAGCAATATTTTCTCCTTCTTGCATTTTCATTTCATCAAACTTACCTCTCAAACTTTCAGATTTTTCTCTCAGTACATTAGTATCTCCACCATAGATAGTTGCAAGAGTATCCCATATTTGCTTTATAGTAGTGCAGTCTTTGATATCTTCAAATTTAGGATAGCTTAAGGAAGATGCAATCCCCAACATTGCTTAATTATGTTCTTGTTTTGCTTTCATCTCCTCGGCAGTCAAAGGTTCAATAGGCATAACATAGTCATGTTCCACATAGTACTTCACCAAATCACCAATACTAGCTAGATGCAATTTCATCAAAATTTTCCATGCAGGGAAGTTCTCTTTGTTCAACTTCAGTACCTCCTTTTTATACATCTTGATCATTAGCTTCAAGTACCTTTAAAATTTTCTCTGTAAGCACCAACAACTCTGACACCAATTGTTATAATTATTTAGAACAATAGAGGGGGGGGTGAATTAGTTTTTCTCAGGTCTAGATGTACTAATTGAACTTTCTAGCACTTCAACAATCTCAGATCTAATCAGCTATTCAACTCGGTCTCTATAACATATATCAGAAACATATAACATGCAGTCCACTATCCAAAAGTAATTAACTTTTAGAATATAACAACATTCACATCAAAATATTCACACAAGTATAACACCAGGATTTATAGTGGAAACCCAACTTGGGAAAAACCACTTTGTAACATGCTACTGATATTTCACTCTTCTAAAGTGAGCTCTGTGAAAAGCCAACCCTGTTAAAGGTTTACAAACACACTGCTAGGTGTGACCCTGTTAAAGGTTTACAAACACACTGCTAGGTGTGACCCTGTTAAAGGATTTAAACACTCTGTCAAAAGTGACCTGGTTAAAGGATTTAAGAACATTCCATTAGAATGCCACCTTGATTAAAGGATTTAGACTAATACAATGGTTAGAAATTAACGGTAGTTTCTGATATGAAAAACATACAACTCACTTTGTAAATATAGATCCACTTCACACATAGATGTTGATTTACTGACTAACCTTCATTTCCATCTCCATCACTGATCTACTTGGAATTCACTTCAAGAAATCACAACTCTGTTCAGTTCCTTCACAATTTATCCTTTAGCCTTCTTCTTAGACTTATCAGTCAATAACATCAACCACTTCAGCCCATGTTGTAACCTCCCAATTAGGTTTTCCTTTATACCTCTTCAATTAGGTAGATCCATCTTTTATCGCTTAATCTCCTCCATAGATCTTAGGTTTAGGTTAGATTCATTGAATCCTTCCATCATTATGTTCTTCATCCTTCCTTCTAGATACATCTCCAAACTTCTCTTTGAATCCATAATAAAATGATTTACCATGCATTAAATACTTCATACAATTCATTAATAAATTCAACATGATTTACATATCCCAAGAATTCAACTATGTCGGCTGGGAATCTCAATTCTTTCTCCAAATGTAAATTATTGACACTCGGTCAATACTATGTTCTTCTCCTCGGTCATCATTATGCATCTCGGTCATCTCTACAAATTGTCTTCCTTGGCAAATATTGTCTTTGCTCAATAATTTCTTGTCACTCGGTGTATACTAATGTTCAGTCAACATTAAATTTACTCGGCATATATTGGCACTCGGTCAACACTAACATCACTTAGCTTAAACTAGATTTCTTCACTTTTTCTCGGTTAAGCCTACTTCTTCAATCTTTCTTCATACTTAGATAAAAAATACATTATCTTATCAATGCCCCAACTAATCAAGTACCCGTTGAAGTATCAAATAACTCAACCTTTCCTTAGGTTCTCTTGTTATCTCCTTTCCCTAATCCTCTTCATCAATCAATAGATATGGTACTATCCTAGATAGCAATTGTCTTACCAGTTAAGGTTTGACATCAATGACAATGTAATAATTGTTTCAATTATAGTTTCCAACAGTTCATGGGGGTATTTCTAGGTCACACTCAAGTGGTTTTACCTTAGGTAATAAACTTGTTAGGATGGAGTATTATTGGCCAATAATGGAAAATGATTCATATAATTTTGTGAAGACTTGTCAAGTGCCAATTTTATGGAAATTTGATAAATGTGCCAGCATAAGAGTTGTATATGTTGACTACACTATGGCCATTTTGTTAATGAGGTTTTGATTTGATAGGAATGATATATCCTCTTTCATCAAATGGTCACAAATACATAATCACAACAACAAAATACTTTACCAAATGGGTTGAAGTTTTTCCTCTCTCAACTGCCATAGGAAAACAATCTCAATGTTTATTTTGAATTACATGATTTATAGATATGGTATACCCTATGTCATCATAAAAATAAATGGAAAACAATTCAAGAACAAGGATGTAATAAAAATATGTGAGAAATTCCACATCATTCAACATTTCTCATTAATATACTACCCACAAGGAAATGGACAAGAAGAGGCTTTCAATAAAAACACCCTTAAAATCCTTTAAAAAGATAGTTGATGACTCTAGAAGAGAATTGCATGTTCAATTGAATCCAACATTATGGGCTTATAGAACTAGCATCAAAACACCTACAAGAGCCATACCTTTTTCCTTAGTCTATGGAGCATAAGTAGTTTTACCATTGGAGGTAGAGATACCATCACTTAGGGTTTCATTATGTTGGTGCTCAAATCAACAGATTGGATTTCCTATGGACTTGCCAATCCAATGTTGGGAAACCCAAGTGATTTGGCCAACTAACAAGTTTCAACCAAAAGCAAGGTTGGAACTTCTGCAATTCTGGCTCTACAAGACCAAGTGGTAGGCCTTCACCTTAACTTATCCTCCAATCTTAAGGATTTTTATAGAAGATCTGAATACACTTTAAACTCTCCCTCTCTCTCAAGTATGGCAAGTGCACTTGAAAGAAATCAAATTGTAATAAATACAACATAAACTGAAAGACTAAAATGCTTTTGTTAATTGTAAGAATGGTATGAAAATATGTGCCTAAAATAAATGAATGATGAATATAATATCACAAATTTTAAATAATGAATCAAATAAATATAATCCAACAATTGATAAGACCAGTGCCTATTTCAACTTGAGCAATATAGTCAATCCAATTTCAATCCTATGTACAACCTTGGAGATAATTTTAATAACTTGCTTCTGTAACAAGCCTATCACTCTAAAGGCTTCTATATGAAATATAATCCAAATATAAATATACAGTTAGTCTTATTGAATTTAACCCTGACTTGAGAGACCAGTAAAATAGAAAGAAACTTGATAACCAATCTTTCTATATGATGATCAAACTAAAGATTTAATTCAAATTATATTAACATAATAACACACATTAAAGAAATCTAAAAAGATTAGATTTATCCAAGGGACTAATTGAATAATAATTGGACCTTCTTAACACAAATGAGACAAAAAACACTTATCTTTTATTGATTTTGAAAAAATAGTACATCTGAGTTCATGTCTACAATTGTTGATCTAATTCTATTCTATGAAATTTTTGATTTGTCTATGTGTCTCCCTTTCACATGGTCTTGGAATCCCTATAAATATATAATCCAAGGGATGCAAACAAGCTTCATACCAATGCATCCCTTCATAACAAAAACCTAATCCTAAATCAACAACTAAAATAGATAATTATAATACAAATATTAAAACATTTAGAAATGCTCCTATTCCTCGCGATCTCCATCTGTTCATCCAGCAAAATATTTCTGCCAAACTTTGGATAAATATATCCTACACAAAAATAACTTCATCAAATATCTTAATAATTTAAAACTTATCTTACATTAGGGTTTTCTTGAATATAATATCATTTGTAACATATTTATTACACCCATATATAAAAGATAATTAAATCACAAATTAAGATATTATATTGAATTTCCTTGGGTAAGAAATACTCCATGTCCAATATATTTTAACTGTGACTGTTGGCATTTAAAAAATTATTTGAAATATCATTTCATACACTTGAAGACTGAGCTTATATCCTTGGGAATCTATATTTATATTTATTTAAGTGGTGCAGCCACGTGGATTCTCTTTATTGGACTTCAACATACCCTTCCTCTTGCAAAGTTACGAAGACTAACAGTGTAACCTCAAAACCCCTTGTTCTTGTAGTAACTTAACCATTTTGAAGTTGTGCTTAACCGCCTATTTCTCTTTTGAAAATTCATAGCCACCACATCAAATGGCCAAGAAACCCTTGAGATACCCTGCAAACCACTTGCTCTTTATCATCGTGCTTCAGAACTGAGTTCTGACAAATATTAATCTGACCATTGATATACTTCGCAATTATTCCACGCTTTCCACATGGCATGTTAATTTATGTTACTTTCAACACCCTATGAATTTATGCATGTCGTTAGTTGGGACTTTGAAGCCCATCACCATCATAACCTTTTGACTGCTAAGAAGTTACGCTACGACTAGTCAGGACTTCTAAATATGTGAGTGGTTACATCCTTTGCCTCTTGTGAAGCTCTGCAAATCTTCAAGCCCTTCACTATCGTGAATTTATGTAGACTACCAAATAATACATTTCATATCTTTGTAACCTTGAGCCTCGACTGCTAACGTATCCATCAAAGTCACGCTAGCTACCAACCTGACCATTTCATAACTTTGTAACCACCATTGTAAAATGTGAGCCTAACCTTTCAAAGTCATGCTAACTATCATTCAAACCATGTTGTGACTTCGTAACTATTAGCATCGACACTCCTTCATAACCACTGAAGTCACACACACCGTTAGCCAAACCCCTTTGTAACTTTGGGACTGCCAGCTCTATCTGCCAACTGAACTGCCGAAGCTATGCGTAACTGTCAGCCTGACCTTGTCCTAAGCCAACTTGTTAGCAAGTTCCATGTGGCACCCTCTAATTTATCTTCTTGTACCACATTGACATTCAAATTCAGCTCTAGCTTTTTGAAATTTGTCTTTGTCTACTTCTAGGCGCACCAAAATCAATAATCATCTCCACATCACCCTAGTCTCGTGCACATGTGTCATCCACCAAAAGGTGGTGTACCTTTGGAAAGTGACTAAGTGAGTGCTGACATATAAAATCACAAGTGTAGCATTGTGCATCACTAATGTGGGATATTTCGTATGTGCTATTTGTATCAAAATGTCATAAACTAGTGTATGGAAACTGCTTGCCCATGCACACAATGACGCCATTGTCATAACTCAACCTTACCTCAATGTTTCCCAATGGAGGATTATATTTTGGGATTCTTGAGTGTACATATATGTGATGGCCCTGATACAAACAACACACACAACCTAGCAGTAACTATTCTTTATGATAAAATTGAAAAATATTCCTCAAGATTTGATTGTGTCAACAATGGCTCTTTCTAGGGACGTATGCTCTTAACAAGCATAGTGAGATTCTAGATTTCTCTAGAAAAGTAGACCATGACAAAAAAAATACAAAAAGGAAAAAAAAACATAATACACAATGTACATTGGGTAGGATATTTCCTTAACATCCTTAGGGGAAAAATGTTTTCAGATACTGACCATGCACTAGGAGCTCATGAAAGTAGCCTTTTGTATCCTGCAAAAAGTAAGAGTTCTCACCTCCTTTTCCAATGTTGATGAAAGCATAAGGCATCAAATTTCCCATGCTTTCCCTTGTCTTGATCTTTTGCATTCTATTTTAATACCTAATATTCTTCCTGAAATTTCCTCTCTCTGGTCCTTTTATCATATAGAGTTTTGACTTGTTGCTGATGCTTGAAGTTCCTCTCTTTGTCATGTCTTCTCATCTCATCCAGTTCTGTAAGCTGATTCATTCTATCTTCCATGAAATTAACATCCTCTAACTATTCTTCCTTGACAAATTTGTATATTGGTAGAAGATTATTCAGTGGTAACTTAGCCTACTTCCCATAAACTAATCCATAAGGTACATATCTTGTTGATTTCTTGATTGTAATCTTGTTTGCCTAGAGTGAAAGAGACAATTTTGAATACCATGCTCTTGTATTATTACCTAACATCCTCTTGATGATCTTTATTATGTTTTTGTTACTCAACTTTTCCTGGCCATTTCCTTGAGGATGGTAAGGGGAAGAATAAGATGGGTCAATACCATACTTGCTACAAAAATCAAAGAACTCTTCTGACCTAAAACACATGGCATTGTCACAAACAATCTTGTATGGAACACCAAATCTCGTCAATGTAATCTTAGTCGAGAATGTAATCACTTCTTTTTTTGTTGCTTGTCTTGTGGGTACATCTTCAACCCATTTGGTAAAGTAATCAGTAGCAACTAAAATCCATTTATGTCCTCCACTTGAAGTATTAGTAATCTCACCAATGAAATCTATACCCCACATCTAAAATGGATCTTTAGTGAACAAAGGTTTGAGAGGCAATGCACCATCATATTTGAGTTTTCCTATAAAAAATTGGCAAGCTTCATATTTTTGGACATATGCATAACAATATTTAAACAAACATGGCTAATAATATCCAATAGTTAATATTTTATAAGTAGTAGTCCTTCCTAAAAAGTGACCACCACATACTCCATGATGTAACTCCTTTACTACCAGATTTTCTTTATACTTATCTAAATAGAACAAGAGGATGCCATCTCTATTTTTCCAATATAGATCACCCTATACCAAAACATATCTAGACGCTTGCAATTTTATGGTTCTTTTCTAATTATCACTTAGGCCCTCTTGATATTTCATATGCCTTAAGAAATAAACTACATCAGTATACCAAGGACAATGCTCAATGCTTACTACAGGTTGTTCTAAATTCATCTGATTAACTTGAATCGCATCCAAATTTGATTCTTCCATGATTTTGGCTAATATGTGTCCTCTAACTAATTTAGTAGTTTGAATCTCTATATTAAGTTCTTGGACCTGATTCATCCATCTACATCTTTTGCCCATGATTTCAAATTTCCTAAATATGTCTTTGGTTGCTACATTAGGAACATACGCTATTATTTTTGCTCCTACCAAATAAGGCCTAAAGGATTTTATCTCTTTCACCAAGTAATAGGTGTGTTTCTCATTTATATCATAATTCAATTCTATTGCTTGAAGAGTTTTGCTAAAAAAATGCTATTGGTTGTTCATAGCCTTCATCGTTCTTCTGCAACAAAACATCAGCAACAATGTGATATGAAGAAAATAAAAACAATTGAAATGGTTTTGAGAAGTCAGGTGATTTAAGGATAGGAGCCTCTTTGATTTCCCTTTTAATATCTTCAAATACTTCCAATGCTTCATTTATCCATACAAGATCTGCACCTTTCTTTAGCATCATGGCAATAGGCTTGACAATTTGTAAAACAATTGACACAAATCTTCTTACAAAATTTATCTGCCCAAAAAATGACTGAATGGCCTTGACTGTCTTAGGAACTTGAATTCTATCAATAGATGATATTTTGTTGGGGTCTATTCTCACTCCTTCCTTAGATACAATATGTCCCAAGAGCTTCCCTTCAGTGACTCCAAAATGGTTGTTCTTGGGATTTAGAGATATTCCATACTCAAGGGCTCTTTTAAAAATCTACTCCAGATGTTTAGAATGGTTTTCTACCTTTTTAGAATAGGAAGTAAGGTCATCTTGATAAACCATCATGATAAAATCAATAAAATCTTCAAAAGATACATCCATGGCTCTCTAGAAAGTAGCCCCTGCATTGGTGAGTCCAAAAGGCATCCTAGCATAAACATAGGTTCCCCATGGTGTAGTGAATGTCATCTTGTATTGTTCCTCTGCTTTGATCTTCACCTCATTGTACCCAAAGAAACCATCCATCATGGATATTAATTCATTCCCTGTCACTTTCTGTAATAATGTTTTCATGTTTGGCAATGCATAGTTGTCTTTAAGTGAAGACACATACAAGCTCTTGAAGCCTACACAAAGCCTAATGTCTCCGTTCTTCTTTCCGATAGGTACTAAATTTGAAACCCATGTGGAATGTCTAATTGGTTTTATTATGCTAGCATCCCTCATCTTGACCAATTCTTCTTTCATCTTAGCAACCAAAGTTGGATTTATTGGCCTTTGTCTTTTCCTAAAAGGTTTTGCATCTGGTTTGAGAGGTATCTTGCTTTGAGGTCATCATATGACTAGGCAAATACATGTCTATATTTCCTTAATAATCCTATAATATCAACCCTGACCTTTGGGGTCAACTTTTTGCCAATAAAAACCTCTTTAGGAGTATGTTCATTCCCCAAATTTAACTTATCCACTTCTTCTACTATTGTGTCAGTAGATTTTTTTTGCTTTTTTAAATCTTTGTTGTCAAATATTCTTTCTAAATCCACCAACCCTTTTGGGATCTTATTTGTTTTAAGTTGTATCACCTCTTTTCCAAATAAAATGTCATCCCCATCTACTATCTCAACATGAGCATTCAAGTCTACAAATTGGTCTTTATACTGATCCTCACATGTCAAGAATTTGATAATCTCTTTATTATCTTCAAAAATCTTCCAGTTGTAAATGTTGTCAGGTACTGCAGATCTGGTCTTAATCTCAACTTGTATGATGTCTTCATAGGGAATATCATTGTGCTTCACTGCCAAGTTAGCCATAAAGTCTGCAAGGATATTTTATGATCTATCTACCCAATTTATAGAAAAAGCATCAAAGCATTCTATGGAATCCCAAACCTCATTTCTATATCTTTTCATTTTATAATTTTAGTTGCAAATTTATTTCTAACTTGAGAAACAATAAGATCTGAATCACCATAAACACAAAGAGACTTAATACTAAGCTTATTTTCTATTCTAAGGCCAAGCAACAGTGCTTCATACTCTGCAACATTATTAGTATAATCAAAAGATAACAGAAAAGAGTACTAAAACAATTTCCCTTTTGGAGAAATAAAGACCACACCTGTTCCCTTTCTATCTTTACAACATGACCCATCAAAATACATTTTACAAATCATATTCTCATTTTTCAAGCATGTATTTCAATAAGTTTAATATTTTGCATGGCATCTTTAGAAATACTTACCTTGAAGTTTTCCATGTTAGTGTGACAATAGCATGTCATTTGATTTAGATCTACTCCTTCAATAATATAGGAGGCCCTTGGCTCCGTGTCAGTTCTAACATATCTTCCATTTATTGGGATATAAGCGTAAGATAAATCCAATTGAATATTTCCACCTACTAGATTAGACCATTTCCTAGATAGAAGAATCCCATAAGTAGTAGGCACTTCAACCACAGTGATATCAATCTTATAGGACATTTCATGACAAGCAGGAAATTTAAATTCAACATCTTTCATTATTCCAACAACAAGAACAGGCCTATTATCCATATCATAACATCTACCATAAGTAGTGTCAACCTTCATTCCTAATTATTTCATAACATCAAATGCATTAATATTCACTACTGTCCCCAAATCAATCATACAATTCTTGACTAGTTTATTATTAATTAACAAAGTCAAATAAAATGGATCAATTTGAGAAGTACTTTTATCCACAGTAGTTCCTAAATAAATAAATGATGCTTCTTCATTATCTTGTTTTTCTTTTATATCTTCCTTATGAACTCCTACATAGCTCATATTTCAAGAGTTTCATTCCTGTAATCAGGGAAGTTCATAATTTCAATTAGGGGAACAAAATTTTACCTATGATAATGCTTGAGACATAAAAGTATTGAAGTTAGAGATTTGATTATCAGGACCATGCTTATCAGGAGGCGTAGTTAGTCTTGGATCTTGTACCTTCTCTACTTGCTTCTTGGGGACAGTATCATTTCCTTTCTTTATCTCATTTTATTTGTTAGTAACTTTTGCAAACATCCCAGTTGGCTTTCCTTGGTCATTGTTAACTACTATTTCTCATATGGTAATTTCTATGACAATGTTCCAATGTTGCTCTAGTATATTCTCTCTTTTCTTCATCTATCAATATTTTGATTTTACAGTTTTCTTCATCATCTAAAAACACCTGTTGAACATTTTTTTATCTCATTATCCTATCACTCACATCAAACATACACTCATCCTCTAATGAATCATCATTGTCTCCTCCCTAATATGGGTCAATTGGTAGAGTATTAACCATAGGTTGTTCATTATCCATTTGATTTTCTTCTTCCAAAATGTTCTATGCTATTAGGAATTGTTCAGATGAATGAGGCAATTCAAAAACCTCACACCAAGGTCCATTATCGACAAAAATGATTTTATTTCTTCAAAGGATCAGGGGTATCCCCATCCCTCCTCATGGAAATTGGTTTCCCATCCTTCCATGTTGTGTTATAAGGCATATCATGTGTTTGTGGCTTGTACCTTTAATTTTTAATAAATGGGCATTCATTCTTGTTTTCTTGAAAATTATCTCTGCCTTTGTTGACCTGGAGACTCTTTACCATATTCATTAGCTTATCCATTTTATCTTCTTCTTTTTTATGCCTAGGGGCCTTTGGATTGAACAAATTTGGATCTTCTCTCTTGGAAACCCTAGGGCCTACCTACAACCTTTTTGTCACTTTCAATTGTTATAGTTGTCTTGAATGCTTGCTACAGTGTGGATGGTCTATGAGACCTAATTTCATAATGAGTTTTACTATCAAAAGCACCCAAATAAAAATTAATCAAAAATAAATTGATAGGTCTAATATCCCTTGGAATCCTATTAAGTGCTTTATTAAATCTTTTCTTAAACTCAACCACATATTCATTATAATTTTTATTTATACTGATCAACTCATGTGAAGAAAAAGAAGTGTCAGTATGATCCCCAAACTGCTCCATGAACTGGCTGACAAAATCATACCAACTTGAGATAGATCTATCTGGAAAAATTCTATACCACTCTATTGCATCCTCAGTCAAGGATTGAACAAACAACTTCATAAAAACATCTTCATTTCCCTCCTTCAATTCCTCAATTGCATTTTTTAGATTTATACAATGTAATTCAACAGATTATGATCCATTACTCGAGAATTTAGGAATAGCATTCCTCAATTCATTTTATACAGGGTTGGGATATCCAACTATACCAACAAAGTCTAAATGCCTATATCTTTCCAATGTTATTGGGGCCCTGGCATAAATATGATTTCTCATTTGATTGTTCATCCCCTACCCCATGTTTTGATGGTTATTATTTCTATGATTTTGACCTTGTCATGCCCAAAATCTGAGCAAAATACACCAATCAATTTTTTTTTAAACTAACACTAGAATTTTCTATGATATCTAATCAGATGCAGTTTACAGTTTAAAGGAGTGCATATTTTGAATAAGACTAAGGGGTATCATGACCAAGTTGACTTGGTCAACCTCCCTCAAGTTATATGTTCACTAAAATGAGGTACTGCACTAAAAACTACAAGAACCCTTAAGTGATTAGTTTGACTAGGTTTGACTCAAAAAATTAGTCAAGTGTTAATCACATAACTTGGTTTTAATAAATGGGCCCTAATAAATTTTTCCTTTGATTAATCTGTTATAACCAAAAAAATGCAGTCTAGGTGTTACTCCTAAATGGATTAAGAGTTGTCATTAGTATTCATTTGTATTATTGGTAAACAAAGCAAGACAGTTTAGCCGACTATAACTACGCAATAGTCACCAAGCACAAGATTACTGAGCGCTAGTATATACCAAGACCGAGAGATAACATTTATCGAGTAATCCAGAGTTCACATAAAATTTTGGAATAGCACATAGTTCAAGTTGAACAACTTTTTGCTGAGCAAGAAAGCAATTTACCAAGATTGAGGTGAATATTTATTACGGATGTAATCATTTAATGAATGATTATTCTTATGTAAAGATGATCTAGGTTAATCATATGAACCGTTAATCTTAGGTTTTCTAAGATAGTGTCTAAACCCTAATTAGGTCAAATTATTTTGATATAAGTATTGTTAAGATATAATTTTGGCATGTATCATCAAGAAGTAGTCGTACTCAAGGACATCTGAAGATCAGGCAGGGTTAAGATTAGAAGGATTTTGACAGAGCATTCAATTTATCAAAAACATATATAAGGCTAAGAGTAGTACAGAAGGACATATTCATCACAATAAGGTGATATCATTATTGTACTTAATGGATCTAATATTAGCAATGTAAGTTGTATTTCATATAGATCATACATCACTTTTACTCTCTAACAATTGTAGCAGACTCAAAATCTGCTAACAGAGTAGACTTAACTGTCTTTAGTAAAATCTCTTAACCAAGTGCACACTTGAATAGTGTTGCTAAAATCCTCTAACTAGGTAGATCTATTTGATCTTATTGTTACTCCTAATAGGGTAAGATCACCAGAAGTGATCAATCTTTGTAAGCCTTAACCAACAACTTTATTTATGTAGTAGTGAAGCTTTGTGGGCTCCATCCCCACCATAATTTTTACCTTCTAACAAGGGTTTCTGTGATACCAAAATACAAGTGTCATGTGTATGAAGTTTCATGTATGCTTTATTGATTTGTTTACATGCATTTACATTTTAGTTATGTTATTAAGTGTATGGTGAATGAAATTGATACAGTCGGTTATTGAAGTACATGCTTACAAGGATTCAATTTGAAAAGTTTTTAAGGGTACTAATTCACCCCTCCCCTCTCAATACACACCTTTCCATAATTACAAAAATTAGTATTAGAGCTAGTTCTCTTGTTAAGGAAGTTTAATCGTTGAAGAAAAAAGATCTAAGGATGGAAAGGTATAAGCTTGACAAGACTATTGAAAATCAGAAATCGCAGATGTAGATCTACATTAAACAATTTAAGGAAGCCAAAGAAAAAATGAGAGAGTTACTGGTCAAAAGGAAGGATATGGAATTTTGGTACAATGAGACTAATTATTATGAAGAAGAAATAAAGGATCCATTTTAAGGATCTGGATCTGGAAGCATATTTGATGCATCTAAAGGAACCATATCAGATCTATCTGAAAAGAATCAACATCTTACTGAACAAGTGAAAGTGTTGTAGATCTGTCAAGAGACACAAATGGTAAGAATGATTGATGTAATGAAAACTGCAAGGCAGGCTAAATAAGAAAGGAATTTGGCTATTGAAGATAGAAGACAAATGACTGATAAGCTGCAAGAAAAAAATCTAAAATACTGAGACTTACCGAGCATCATTTTTAAATCTCTAATCAGATGGTTTTCATAAGTCAAGAAGTCAACCGAGTGAATAGTGAACTTACTAAAAAATTGGAAGACATCGGTGAATTGAGAGAAGAGAATGAAAGACTGAAGAATGTGAAGATTCAACAACATAATGAGATGATAAAGAAAGTTGAAGAAAGTACTAAATGAATGGATGAATTTTTAAACAGTCAAAGAAGACTTGATCGCACTAGTGGTTTAGGTTATATCGAGTAGGGAGAGTCATCAAAACAAGCTGAAAAAAAGAGTGCCTATGAAAATCCAAGGCCAAATAATCTCTCATGCTATCATTGTGGAAAACCAGGCCACACATCAAATGTTTGCAGAAGAAAATCAAAAGGTATTCCTAAATCCACTCCTAAATTTGATGGTTACTGTTATAATTGCAACAAGTATGGACATCAAGCACATGAGTGTAGATCAAAGCTGAATAAATCACCTAAGAAGCACTATATGAAAAATTACTATCATACTTGCAACATGCATGGACACATATCATAGGAATGCAAGACAAAGATGAAGCAAGTATGGAAACTGAAAGGAAAAAACAAGACATATCAACCAAGAAGACAATGTAATGCATATACTTGGGATTACAACACTTGGGTTAATTGCACAACATGTATTAGATATGGGGATATAGAAGCTAATTTCATGAGAATGCACTGGAGAGGAAGATCTTGAAATTGGACAAATTCTGGAATGGCATGTTTGCACTATCATAAGGTCGATCATTTAAATAAAGAGTGTAGAGACCAAGTACCAAAACCAAGTACTAATGCAAATGGAAACACAATTGAAGAAATCACAAGGATAAGAAACCAAATGTGGAGAAAAACAATGATTGACAATGTTGGTCCAAGCAAAACAGTTGGTGACACCTCATCCATTGGATTAGGTGATCTCACCACCTCCACCTAAGTAAAATCAAGTAAGTATGGAACTAAATTTCAATCGGTTATATCTTACAGAAGTTCCTTATATCTATTGTGTGAATACCAAATCAGCATGAATTAAGATGCACTAGGGTATAATATGTTGTTAACTTGAAATTAGTTTAGTCAGTTAAGTTGGACCGAGTAAGAAATTCTAGTCGATGAAAGTGTTAGAGACAACCGAGTTGTACAGTTGGCCTAGTATTGATAGTATTCATCGAGCTGAGGTATCTATTGTTTTAACTGAGTGATTTGATTTTTGACCAAGTGGTAGCTGGCCAAGCATTTCACAAAGATCAAGAGTGAACCAGGGCAATTTGAGCAAAGTGAATCCAAGCATTTCACAAAGATCTAAGCACATTATGAACAATTAGAGACCAAATCAAGTAAGTTTGAATCTAATTGATCACTCTGCACACAGTTTGTCGAAAGCCCTAAAATTAGTAGTCACAATGGAATCATCTTCTCAAACCATTCAAACCAAGGAATAAAAGGGTAAGAAGGTTACTTTGATCAATAACACAACCTGCACATAGCCCCATTACAAACTTCATTTGGAAGTTGCAGCTCAACCCGATGACAAGGGCGCATTCTCTTTGATACCGCCTAGGGTTCTACTCGTGAAAGACGTAAGGTCTTACATCCACTACAAAATCAATGAAATTGGTGACTTTGAGCTCCAGTCAACCTATCAAGAGCTTTGCACTGATGGAAAGCTAAAGGATGATCACAAGCACTTAGAGGTAAGAGGGTTAACCAATACCTTAAATTTCCTGAAAGAGTTTAAAATTGAATGGATACGTATCATGCTAAGTCGAGTACATGAAGGAAAGCTATGGCTGGATAAACTAATGAAAATAACAAAGGATGTTATACATGCATTTATCGGGTATCCCACGAATGACAAAGAAAAATACCTAAGGCACCTGGCGAAAACCAAGATTGAGAAATTAATAGGAGTTGAATGGGACAAAAGAGGTATGTGAATAAACATAATTTGTGACTCTGAGATGAGATTTGGTGCATATGTTATTGCGTACAAGATATTCCAATCAATTAGACTGAATAGTGTTGCATGTGGAGTGGTTGACATTACATATAAAATTGTGAAGAAGGGTTTGCAACTCGACCTAGCTAAGTTGATGTTGAGATAGTTAGAAGAGAACATGAGAACCATTACAGTTTCTAGATCAAACACTTGAAATTTTGGCTCATTATTACTATGTACATTCTTCTATTTGCAGAACTTTTGCCCATCAGTTGATAATGTAGAATGGGATATCAACCGACCAATTATTATTCAAATAAGTGAATTCATTAAGAACCTAGATAAGAATTTTGAACTGAAAATGGAAGATTATTTTGGAAAATTTAAGGAAAGATTGGAGAAAAGAACAAGGATACTAGCACAGTTGGTTGAGAAATTCAAGGATGACATTTATTTTCTAGTGGATACTGACACCACCTTGATCAAAGTCATAGAGCCAAGAACATATTGGCTACCACCCATGGAATATGAGATAGACATTGACCAGGCTACAAAAGAAATCAAGGCTTTACTTGCCAAGCCTAATTATAAAAATACTACACAGTTTGGAACCTATGATGAGGCCAAGTCCAGAATAAAGATGGGACTTGTAGTTGAAAAGATGGGTAAGGAAAAAGAGAAAATGGTGAAAAATCTAAAGAAACAATTTGGTGTCACTGATGAAGACAATGAGAAATTGGTTGAAGAATAAACCGAGGAACAAGCACTAGTCGGTGAAAATGTAGATGAAGAGGCCATCGAGTCCGAAGAACATGAACATGAAGAGTCACCTAAGGCTACAAAAGCTAAAGTTAAACATGTTGATACTTCAACCTGGACAAGGAAAATGTCAGAAATAGCTAGTTCACCACCTTTGAAGAAAGGTGTTGCAAATATAACAAGGCCTACACCAACACACACATATCAAAAGAGAAAAAAAAGGCCACCACCGATCTCCCATAACTAAAGAGGAGAAGAAAACTAATTAGATAAAAAGATGATAATGATTTAAAAGAGGAGGACACTGAACAATTTTGTGTTGTAGTGAATAAGGGACCTCAAACAATTGATGAAGTAGCAAAAATAGTAAAAAACACTGGAAGGCTTGGTACTCCTAAGCTGAACAAATATCCACATTTGAGTACTGAGGATCAAGATAAGCTTGAGGAATCTATAATAAGCATGATGATTACTTTCAAAAGAGTTCTAGTTGAGTTTGTAAGCAGCATACCTAAATAACTATACGAAAAAGTATCTGCTAGATGGATGTATGCACTTACAACTGAGAAAATGATGAGAGAAAGATCACTAATTTTGGATCTAACTAATCTGTTGCCGAAATTGATGAAGCCTTGAAACAATATGCAAACAAATTATTAATGAAGGCTAGAGTATTTAAGATTCTTCAACAAAAACTACAAGAGGTAGATGATGAGAGTAGAAGTATATGGACTAAACTCCTAAGTCCAGTAGAGAAAACTAAGGCAACTGCATCAACAGTTGAAACCGAGTAACCTCAACCGAGCATACAAGTAGGAGAACCAATAAATGTTGAGGATGAGACAATTCACATCTCAGATACTGAGAAGTCCAAGTAGGAAACTAATGCAGAAGATTTCATAACTGTTGTTGATAATGTAATGGAAGGAATCTTGGAGATGTTGACCACATTAGGGGATGAACAAATATTAATTGAAGACATAATAGGAGGTGACCCCAACGATGAGGCAAAAGAAGATGAAGTGATTATCGGTGCTATTGAGAACCCTGGTGAAGAAGAAGCAACTAAGGTAGCCCAAGAAATAGTACTAGGTAATCTGCCTATATTGGTACAATCTGTTGATATAGAAATTGAGAAACAAACCGAGGAAGCTCCACCCAAGAAAGGAATAGATAAAACTAAAGACAAGGGTGAGGAGATAGGTAAAGAGACCTAGCATAGTGGAGAAGATACACAAGGAGAAGTACTAGTGCAGGGGCACCTAAACATTTGATCATTATCGACATATCTGAATATTGATATTTGAATCTCATTAAACCGTTGTCCATTTATTAAATTATAATGTAATCAAAAAGTGTTATAGGAGCTTTCTAACCTTTCTTTGAAAGGGAATGTGAATTGACAAGGAAGATGTGTGATTGTAACCATCCAAAATGGTCTTTAAATATGTAATCAAACCATATAGAGAGGGAGTCAAAAAAAAAAAAGAGTTTATGGAATCTAGTGAAAAAGAGAAGAAAGAATTGGACTCTCTGGCCTCCAGCCAGAGAGCCATTCATATTATGTAGTCTTTGCGTTTAAATGAAATATATTTCAATAGTATCAATCTATGGTGTTTCATGTTTCATTGAGTCATTTCCTTTACTTCTTATGCAGATCAGCTCCAAGGATTTTATGTTTGATTAGCTATTATATGTTTCTCGGTTTTTATAATAGCCAATGTTTGGTTAAGAATCAGTTTTGAGAATTAATTATTGTTGGAGTTTATTATGTTCCTATGCTATTAGTTTTTGGTTTATCTATTTTAGCTTCATATGAAAGAATGTTATAGCGATATGAATCAGGTTGAGATGACAAAATTTAACAATGAAGGGAATCGGCTTTTAGTCATGGGAAATTGATATTGAATGAATCAGTTTTGTGACAGTCCCAATTTGGGATGGCAAGAAATGGTTTTACTTGACAGTGAATGTATTTAATTATGTAACATTTCTTTCATGAACCATTATTCATCTATCAATCCACTGGTTCAAATGAATCTTGAAACAGTTGCCAAAGCGGTGTGAAAGTGTAACCGCAAGTGTTGAGCATCCATGTTGAAGCGACAGCCAAGGTTACATTATTCTATGTTTGATATTTGTAATGGGGAAAGGTGGTGAGTGCATGTTCACATGCATGCTCGAGTTGGAACCCGACCCACGAAGGCAATGAACAAGGTTGAGCATAGAATTCATGTTCGCTGACCGAGCTACCCTTGAAGGCTAATGTTGCAGAATGAAAGGTGATGATTCAGTCACATTTCTAGAATAATCACAAACAATCATACAGAGAAGTATTTGTCTTCGAGAAGAATAATGGGTAAATTTGTTATTGGTGAGATCTATTGCAGCGATTGATCATGGAATGTATTACAAAGTCAATTTAGTTATAGTGAGTCAACATTATAGTTATGAGAATAATGTAAAGATTATGAGCCTCTAATTCAATGTTTACAAATAAGAGAAATGAGATATGTAGATGTTAAGAATGTTTCGATGTTGATTCAAGAAAGATTGTAAAAGAATGGAAGATTAAAGAGTACCATCGATGCTCTCTACATCAATTGGTATCAGAGCTCAGAAGATTTTGAGTGTGTAGGAGAAAGCTACACCAGGAAGTATGGTGGGTTCTTTTTTTGAGGTTTGTGGTTGTAGAGTGGTGCCAGTTCGCTCAGCTGCAAATGGGTGGGCAAGAAGGTCTACCATAGGGACCATGGGAGATGGTCCTATGTGTCACCAAGAGACTGGGGAGAGAGGCATGAAGGGACTCTCAGGTGAGGGACATAGGTTGTGATGCAGCATGGATGAGTGGACTATGCAATGGCTAAAGCACCATTGAAGGCAACCAACATAAACTCCATGGATAGGAGTCACAGTTGGAAGAGATAAAGAAAGTGAAGGAGGCATTGACCCGACAAAGAGGCGAAGATGTTTTCATTCTCACCAAAGCATTTTCATGGGACATGGAAATTTTTAAAGCTCAGAGTATGGTGCAGGGGCACCTGAACGTTTGATCATTATCAGCATATCTAAATATTGATATTTGAATCTCATTAAACCATTGTCCATTTATTAAATTATAATGTAATCGAAAAGTGTTATAGGAGCTTTCTAACCTTTCTTCGAAAGGGAATGTGAACCGACAAGGAAGATGTGCGGTAGTAACTGTCCAAAATGGTTTTTAAATATGTAATCAAACCATATAGAGAGGGAGTCAAAAAAAAAAAAAAGAGTTTACGGAATCTAGTGAAAAAGAGAGGAAAGAATTGGGCTCTCTGGCCTCCAGCCAAAGAGCCATTCATATTATGTAGTCTTCACGTTTAAATGAAATATATTTTAATAGTATTGATCTATGGTGTTTCATGTTTCGTTGAGTCATTTCCTTTACTTCTTATACAAATCAACTCCAAGGATTTTATGTTTGATTAGCTATTATATGTTTCTCAGTTTTTATAACAGCCAATGTTTGGTTAAGAATTGGTTTTGAGAATTAATTATTACTGGAGTTTATTATGTTCCTATGCTATCAGTTTTTGGTTTATCTATTTCAGCTTCATATAAAAGAATGTTATAGCGATATGAATCGGGTTGAGATGACATAATTTAACAATGAAGGGAATCGGCTTTTTGTCACAGGAAATTGATATTGAATGAATCAGTTTTGTGACAGTCCCGATTTGGGATGGTAAGAAATGGTTTTACTTGATAGTGAATGTATTTAATTATGTAACGTTTCTTTCACAAACCGTTATTCATCTATCAATTTGCTGGTTCAAATGAATCTTGAAACAGTTTCCAAAGTAGTGTGGAAGTGTAATCGTAGGTGTTGAGCGTCCATGTTGAAGCGAAAGCCAAGATTACATTATTCTATGCTTGATATTTGTAATGGAGAAAGGTGGCAAGTGCATGTTCACATGCATGCTCAAGTTGGAACCCAACCCATGAAGGCAATGAACGAGGTTGAGTGCAGACTTCATGTTCGCTGACCGAGCTACCCTTGAAGGCTAATGTTGTAGAATGAAAGGTGATGATTCAGTCACATTTCTAGAATAATCGCAAACAATCATACATAGAAGCATTTGTCTTCGAGAAGAGTAATGGGTAAATTTTTTATTCGTGAGATCTATTGCAGCGATTGATAATAAAATATATTACAAAGTCAATGTAGTTATAGTGAGTTGACATTATAGTTATGAGAATAATGTAAAGATTATGAGCCTCTAATTCAATGTTTACAAATAAGAGAAATGAGATATGTAGATATTAAGAATGTTTCGATGCTTATTCAAGAAAGATTGTAAAAGAATGGAAGATTAAAGAGTACCATCAATGCTCTTTGCATCAAGTACCTATCGAGACCACTAATTTTGTAGAAAATGTTCAAGGAACACAATCAGAGATAAGGGTAGACACTTCTACCACAAAGAACAAGTCACAAGCCCCTCCATCATAGATTGCAGAATCGACAATAGGGCAGAATAAGGAAGAAATAAAATCCACCGAGCCACCAAAGACAAATCCTGAGCATAAGGCTCAAGTTTCTATTGCACAATCCCCCACATCCAGTGTGAGAGAAAAAGAAGAAGAGGAAGCGAGGAAGTAAGGGTCTAGTCACACTTGATGAGATAATTGAAATACCAACATGTGACCCAAGGACACTTGACCATGAAGCTCTCAGGAAATATGTAGAGCTATGCACCCAAAAATAAGCTCAAGAAAAGCTGAGGCAGGAACATAAGAACACAAAGGTGCTAGAGGATGTTAAGGAAATCCTAATGGAAGTTGCACCAGATGTCAATGTAGATGAATCATCCCCCATCATTGACCAACTTGCACTGCTCACTAAGACCATCAATAACCCAACTACTGATGTCGAGAAGATGATTCAAGAGAGAGCTAAACAAAAGATTAAGTACAAGTTAACTGAAAATATTAGCCAAGTAGTGGCAGTGAATAAGGTAAAGCTTTCAGAAGTAGTAACAAAATTAGAAAATATTATAGAAAAATTTATTACAATTTTGAAATAATTATGCACTATGTATTATTTCACTATCGATGTTAGTGAAAAGATAAAGAAATTAGATGAAGATCTTAAAGATAGTGCAACTAGTCTAACAACTGAGCAACATGCATTTCGAGTGCATTATTTAAAGGTTAAACACATTCAACGGGTAGGACTAGAATGGAGGAAGGAAGAGGATTGAATAAGAGAATAGGTAACCGAGCTACAAGCCGAGTTACTACCACATTTAGAAGTAATGCAGAAACATGTGACAAAGGAAAAGAAATTGATTGATACCCCCGAGATCTCAGTCATAGAAAATATTTTTGATATGCATGCACAAGTGAGCTTAGAGCAGCTGACTCTAGAAAATCTTAAGTAGGAATGGGAGAACCTCATGGATAATCTCAAAAAAACCTACCCAAATATTTTTGACAAATTGTAATTATATTCTTTGTCATTATTTTCAAAAAAGGGGGGAAACATATGTATATATACCAAGACCGTGTTCAAAGGGGGAGTCACTGAGTTTACATATTTTGGATTTTAAAAAAATTTCAAGTTCAAACTTTTATAGTCAGCAATACACATATAAGTTTTGATACCAATGCAAAAGGGGGAGAATGTTACTCCTAAAGAGATTAAGAGTTGTCATTAGTATTCATTTGTATAGTCAGTAAACAAAGCAAAACAATTCAGTCGGTTATAACTATGCAGTACTCACCGAGCAGAGGATTACCGAGTGCCAGTATATACCGAGACCGAGAGACAACATTTATCGAGTAATCTAGAGTTCACATAAAAGTTTGTAATAGCACATAGCTCAAGGTGAACAACTTTTTTCCAAGAAATAAAATAGTTTACCAAGACCAAGGTGAATATTTATTACAGATGTAATCATTTAATGGATGATGATTCCTATGTAAAGATGATCTAGGTTAATCATATGAACTGTTGATCTTAGGTTTTCTAAGATACTGTCTAAACCCTAATTAGGTCAAATTAGTTTGATATAAGTATTATTAAGATGTCATTTTGACATGTATCATCAAGAAGTAGCCATACTCAAAGACATCTGAAGATCAGACATGGTTAAGATTGGAAGGATTTTGACAGAGCATTCAGTTTATCAGAAATAGATATAAGGCTATTAAGTAGTACAGAAGGACATATTCATCACAACAAGGTGATATCATTATTGTACTTAATGGATATGATATCAAAAATTTAATTTGTACTTCATACAGATCATACATCACTTTTACTCTCTAACAATTGTAGTAGACTCAAAATCTCTTAACAGAGTGGACTTAACCGTCTTTAGTAAAATCTATTAACCAAGTGCACACTTGACTAGTGTTGCTAAAATCCTCTAACCAGGTAAATCTAGCTAATCTTATTTTTACTCCTAACAAGGTAAAATCACCATAAGTGGTCAATATTTATAAGCCCTAACTGACAACTTTATTTATGCAGTAGTGAAGCTTTGTGGGTTCCATCCCCACTACAGTTTTTACCTTCTAACAAGGGTTTTTGTGATACCAAAATACAAGTTTCATGTGTATGAAGTTTCATGTATGCTTTATTGATTTGATTACATGCATTTACATTTTAGTTATGTTATTAAGTGTATGGTGAATGAAATTGATACAGTCGATTATTAAAGTACATGTTTACAAGGATTCAGTTTAAAAAGTTTTTAAGGATACTGATTCAACCCTCCCCTCTTAGTACACACCTTTCCATAATTCCAATACTAGGGTCTAATAGAAGTCTAGAATCGTTAAATGAAATAATTTTGGTTTAATAAATATCTTTAAATAAACTTGTGATTTAACCTTTATTATATCATTAAATTGAAAAAAAAATGTCAATATAAATCTGTTGAAGTTTCAAACATTAAATGATTCATTTGGTCTTTTTTTTTAATGATTAGGTTAAATTAATAACATTAAGTGATGGTAGTCTATGATAATAACTTACCCTTAGAATAATTTAATTAATAAACTTACTATACCAATTATTTAATTAACTAACCCAATCCAAAAGGGTCACATGATTAAAACAAAGTCTAATAGAATAAAAGACTTAATTTGTGAAATTCAATTCAACCTTTAAAGTCAATTAAAGAAACTTCTAAATTTATTGGGGAGTTATCCTTATCTCCCCAATCAAATTTAGTAATTACTTTTATTAATTAGGGAGTCAAATTTTCCCTTATAGTCAATTTTTATAACCCAAAATAATTATGAACTAAATCCAATCTTTTTAGTCAAACTTGACGACTAAGTCAAATCTGATTAAATTTTGGAGTCCATTGGATTTAAATTCTATAAATGTCTCATTATGAAAATTCTTCAACTCAATTTGATCTTCTCTAATATTTATATATTTTCAATTTTGCGAGGTTAAGGAGGTACCCCATTAATGGAGTTTTTCCAATTTTGGCAAGGATGAGGATTCAAACATATATGTACACATACATACATGCATGGATGCATGCATGCATACAATACATACATACATACATACATACATACATACATACATACATACATACATACATACATACATACATACATACATACATACATACATATATATATATATATATATATATATATATATATATATATATATATATATATATATATATATATATATATATATATATATATATATATATATATATATATATATATATATACATGTATATGTGTGTGTGTATATATATATGCATGTATATGTGTGTGTGTGTGTATATGTATGTATGTATATATATGTAGATATATGTATATGTATATATATGTATGTATATATATCTATATATGTCTATATATGTATGTATATATGTCTATATATACATATATATAAGTATATATTACTGATAAATTACCTCTACATATAATTTAATTCTTTGTTTATCAGCCTCTTTTTTAATATTTTTTACTGTGTTTTTTTTCCTTTATAAAAATTTTACTTTTAATTTTTTCTTTACACAACATTAATCCCTTAATGGTTGTCGGCCTATATACGGGAGCTTGCGAGCACCATCAATGGGGTCGCAAGTCCCATTGAGGGGACTTTGATCCCCAATGATGGGGTCGTAAGAACCCTTGATGGGTTGTGACACCATCTTTGGGGTCACAGACCCTGTGGGGGCTGCGAACCCCATTGATGGGTCGCAGTCCCTTTGGGATTGCGACACCATCAATGGGGGTGACAGTCCTCCCCGAGGGCTGCGACCTCCAATTGATGGTGGGGGATGGGTAGAGCCCTACTCCTCCCCCCCCCCCCCCCCTATTTAGTTTTATAAGTATTATTTTATTTTTTGGCTTTTTCAATTTTATAAAATTTGAGTTGTTTAAAATTTTATAATAAGGCTTTTTACTTTATATTAGTATAATTTTGTTTATTTTCTTGTGTGTGTGTGTGTGTGTGTATATATATATATATATAATTTGGAAAAATGTAAGACTTATTTAAAAGGTATTTAGATTTTTAGCTTTAGGAGCAATATATGAATACGAAATATATAACATATATATTTGTTTGTGTTTTCTTTATGCAAAATATTTTTAAGAAATTTATATATAAACTTTAATAAAACTATAACTATAACTTGAAAGAATATAATTTTATGTATATTAATCAAGTTTGAATTTTTCAAATGAACGAATATGTTTAACCAATCTTTTGATGGCTCAGCTTATTTTTCCTAGAATAATATTAATATTTTCCTCATTATTTTAATAAGAGGGTTTGTATAATCATTTATTACAAGTTTCCTCAATTGAAACAATTTCTATTAGCTTGGGTGTACTAAACTATTAATTTCTTTTGTTTAATTTCTACAATAGTTTTATGTAGTCTTAGTTTCAAATTTAGTGAAAGTAATTTATCAATAAATTTAACCATAAAGAAATAATTCCTCTTAATTTTAATTACTAGGAATTTAACTAACCTTTTTATAAAAGATATTAACTTATATACATTTTTACATGTTTATAAATGAGGTGCCTAAAAAATAGAGTTTTGTAGCTCTACTAAGGTAATCATTGTTTTAAGGTTTCTAACCCTACCATTAAATGAATATTCAACAAAATAACTAGGAAGGGCAAAAAAAAACATAAAGATTGATTTTCTTTTAAATAGATTTCTTTTTTAAACATAGCATCTTATAATATAATAAAGAGATACTAGGAATTTAAATATTAAATTTGTCTAAGATCTAGCATTAAGTCCCATTTGAAAACATTAATTTTGTAACATCATAACCTTACAAATATTGAAATTAAAACACCTCCTTTCATATATTTATAAAGATCATTTTCCTTACAAATACTATTTCTTGAAAACACACATAGAAGCATGTTTTCTTGCATAACTTCTGCAAATACAAATTAGCCATAAGCTAGGAGTTCCAATTTACAAAATAGGAAAAAATCCTCAGATTTGCATCCAAGACTCCTTCATAAATCCAATTTAGAACCTGCATAGAATCATGGTTGACCATGGAGGCTCACCTCCCAACCTAGACCATTACACGTTCACCCCCTGAGCTAGGGGAAAAAAGAGAAAAGAGGGTGACTACAGACATACTCAAAATGACTTGTCAAAATAAAGGACACACAAAACTCTCAAACCCATGGCAAGCACATAGGCCTTCAAAAGACCATTAAACAAGGGGTGAAAGTGTTTCATACCCATTAGGAGAAACCAAGTAGATATAAATAATACAAAGGCCACACATGGGCTCACAACAAAATCCTTCCCAAATCCATTTCACAACAAAACCATGGCTTCAAGCCAAGAACACTCCTTATGGCCCCCAATTGCCCATAGGAAAAACTTGGTATCATACAGAACAAGGCATCCATGTTTATCCTTCCCACACATGAGGATAATATACACTAATAAGGTTTTCACTATTCCTTTCACCCTCCCAAGGGTGAGTGTGCCTTGAAAACTCCCTTAAAATAATAAATAAAACCAATTACTATAAGAAAAACACATAACAAAGAATAATACAGACTCCATGAGAGTATATCCAAGCTATACATATATATTACATAACACAAAGAACATGAGTTTGAGAACCAACCTATCTCTAGGCTTAAGGCTATGAAAATTTGAGAAGAACTTTATCCTTTTATCCTCCAAGAAGTCCTTCCAAACTAGTAAGTCTCTAAGGGTAGAGAGTGGGTGATCAACCTAGGAAGTCTCCTAAAGTCTCTCTAAATGGCCTCCTACTCAACCACTTACTAACATCCATAAATGAAAGGGTACCTTCACCATAACTCCTCCAAATATATTCCTCCCCTCGTAAATGTGGTTTGAAGACTAAATGGATTTTAAGAAGATGGCTTGCCCAAATTCTCAAAACTCCTAACTCGGATCTTGACTTTGGGGGTACTTTTGAAGGTTCATTTATGAGTCTAGGGCCTTCTAATGACCAAAATTTAACCCCTAACCCTTAGTATACCTAGTGGGATAGTTAAATTTGACTCTAACTACCCTCTAGAAGTTTCCTAGACTCTCCAAAAACTCACTTGAAGTTAACCTACGAGTTTATCCACCCTTGACCCATCTAGAAACTTCCTACACCCTGGCTAAGCATGGGGAATCTACAAGTTAACCCTCTAATGGTGTCATACTTATCCTAGTTGAAAGGGTTAGTCATGCCAACACCTCATACACCCATGTGTCAAGTGACACAAAACAATTCCAACCTATTCACACATGGCATGACTAACACAAAAAAATTAACTCAATTTAAATACAACATTCAATAATTACTTTTACGAATAAAAATACAAGACAATGAGGTTCATGTCTTTTCATTAGACATAACCTTTACTTTACAATTTTAACATAGTTTGACTCTTTGTTCCCCATATTTAGAACCATGGTCAATCTCTTGTGCACTCATTGCAAACATTGGTAGGTCAAATAACATAATCCACACATATCATCAAGCACTTATATTTAGGTATTTCTCATAACGTAATTCAATATTTGCATTTGATCCAAATGTGCATAACATGTAGCTCTAGATCAATTTGCATCAAAATTATCCAATGTATCCCATATACTGCATCATCCAATTATCAGCCTAACATAGGTGTATCTGAATAAACTATAAAGCATCAAAGAAGTGCACAAAACAACATAATCCAGATGTAGAATATACATAACATAGGAATCATCAATCCTTAAAATAATAACATATGTCCAAGTATCTCAAAATCAATATATCAACTAAAGAGTGTGACTAAAAATCAATGCTAAAATATGACGGCTTGGGTAGGCCTCACATCCTCCCCCTCTAGGCATGAACTTCCTCTTGGAGTTCATCAAAGAGGTGGGGGTACTGAGTTCTCATCTAAACTGCATCCTCCCATGAGGTTGTCACCTCATCATAGCAATCCCATTGGACCCTCAACTAGTCCATCTCTTTGCCTCAAAGGGCCAGGGTCCATCGTGCCAAGATACAAATGGGATCCAAAGCCAACTTCCCATCTAACTCCACCTGCAAGGCATCCCAATCTATAACACAAGACTCATCATAAATATACTTCCTCAAAACTAAAACATGAAACACATCGTGGATGCATGATAGGCTAGGTGGCAAGGCTAGACAATGGGCTACTAGTCCTATCCTCTCTAGGATCTCAAAAGGTCCAATGAACCAAGGTGCAAGCTTATATCCCTTTCCAAAATAGATTGGACTCTTATGTGACTGCACTCTCAAAAAGACTCTATCTCCAACCAAGTAAGCTTGATATATCCTCTTCGCATATGCATATTTCTTATGTCTATCTTGTGCCTCTCTGAGATGCTTCCTAATCAAGTTCACCTTCTTTGGCATATCTCTAACCAACTCTAGACCAATGGATACTCTATCCTCAATCCAATCCCAACTCAATGGTGTCCTGCATGGTCTACCATAAAGAGCCTGGTAAGGAGGCATACCCAATGACGTATGATGCCCATTATTGTAGGAAATCTCAACTAGGTGTAGGTACTCCTCCCAATGGGTTTGATGATCCATTGTGTACATGCGTAGCATGTCCTCCAACACCTAATTGACCCTCTTGGTATGTCCATCTATCTCAGAATGATAAGTTGTGCTGAAATTGAGCCTAGTGCCCATAGTTGTCTGCAATTCTCTCCAAAATGATGACATGAAAAGAGAATCTCTATCAAAGATGATTTTATGAGGTACGCCATTAATTTTGACTATATCTTGCAAGAACACTTGTGCCACAGCTGGTGCGGTGAAGGTAGTATGCATAGGTGAGAAGTTAGCCACTTTGGTCAACTTGTCAACTAACACCATGATGGCATCATAGCAGCAAGATGACATAGGAAAACCAACAATAAAATCCATATAAATGGTGTACTTCCACTCAGGTACATCATGTGACTGAAGACCACCTGGATGGTGGTGTTTTTCCTTTACCCTCTGATACTCAAGGTACTTAGCTACAATCCATGTGATCTACAATCTCATGTCTAGCCAAAGATAAAATTGTCTCAAATCGACGTGCATCTTGTTAACTCTAGGATGCGCTGCATAAGGGGCCCTATGAGCCTCTAGCATAAGAAACTCATTCAATCCCCTAGAAGAAGGTACATAAATGTGTCGTCTATGACATAAGAGTACATGGAACTCCAATGAATAATCTTATTACTTCCCTTCAAGGGGTCTTTGAGATTGAATCAACGCACAAATATCTAAATACAACTCATTCTGATGCAAGTGATGAAGAATGTGATCCCTCAAATTCGTGCTAGTCAACATAGAAGAAAGCTCTTTCCATCTCCTACTCAAGGAATCTATGACAACATTCTCTTTCCCCTTAATGTAATGAACATTAAAATCATACTCGCACAATAATTTTATCTATCTCCTTTGTCGATCATTAAGGTTCAACTGTGAGAATATATACTGCAAGATCTAGTGATATAAATGAATCTCAAACCGATGTCCTAAGAGGAAATGTCATCATCACACTAAGGCATGCACCACTACTGCAAGCTCAAGGTCATGGGTGGGGTAGTTAAGCTCATGAGTCTTCAATTTCCTGGACTCGTATGCAATAGCTCAACCACCCTGCATAAGGACTACCCCTAGACCGTCCAAAGATACATCTTTAAATACCACAAAGTCTTCTAAAGGGTTTAGTACTGCAAGGATAGGTGCACTAGTGAGTGCCTTCTTGAGCTCCTAGAAAGCTCTCTCACACTTCTTTATCCATTCAAACTTATTTCTCTTTCACTAAAGAGAAGTGATAGGGTGTGATACCCATGAAAATCCCTTAGCAAACTATCTATAGTAATCAGCTAGTCCGATGAAACTCCTAACCTTGGTCACAGTGGTAGGTGCTGGCCAATTCATAATAGCCTAAATCTTTGATGGATCCACTAAGATCCCATCACTAGATATAACATGTCCAATATATCTGACCTCTGACCTAAAAAATACACAGTTTGACAAGTTGTCGAACAATTGATTTTTTCTCAATCACTATAATACCTATCTCAGGTGCTCTTCGTGCTTCCTCTCATCCTTAAAATAAATCAAAATATCATTGAGGAACACTACATCAAACTTGTCAAGGAAGGTATGAAACACTCCTTTCATGAGGCTCATGAATACAACTGAAGCATTCGTAAGACCGAATGGAACCATAGTGAACTCATAGTGGCCATATCTAGTGAAAAATGTGGTCTTGTGAATATCACTATCCATAATCCTCAACTGATGGTACCCTAATTTAAGATCTATCTTAGTGATCAAATAAGTCATAAATCCTAGGAATTGGATACCCTATTCTTGATGGTGACTTTATTCAACTAGCGGTAATCCATGCACAAACTAAGAGATCCATCCTTCTTCTTCACGAAGATCACTGGTACACCCCAAGGAGACACACTAGGGTGAATGTGCCCTTTCTCCTACAATTCCTCAAGCTGAATCTTGATCTCATTAATCTCATTCATGGTCATCCTATAAGGTGCTCTAGAAAATGGTTTGGCTCCTAGTACAAGATCAATGTGAAAGTCAACTTCCCTACAAGGAGGCATACCATGAATCTCTGACGGAAAGATATATGTAAACTCTTGTAGAATTGGATGGTCATCCAATGAGGGTTCTTCCTCTACCTCATCCTCTCTATCACTTATGGTGATAGTATATAACTGACATCCCTTCCACATACACCACTTTAGATGCATAGAGGAGATCATACAGAGAGATACAGGTCTCTAAATCCCTATGATCACTATTGTAGTGTCATCCTCATCCAAATATTCTACCCTATTTTGACAATAGTCTAACTTGGCTCTATGGGCATAAATCCAATCCATGCCAAGTACTAAATTGTAAGATCCAAGAGGGTGATTTTGAGGTCTTCTATGGTGGTCATGCTACCCACCTGAATTAGGTAATCTTTAACCAAAGAGGTAACCACTATAAATATTCTATGGGGACTTGCCCATATCTTTGATTGTAGGTTCTGCCATCATTGCTCCTTGACTACCTCCCTGAGGACACTCGAGCAATGTGCCCCATGACACCAAAAGTGTAGCAAGGTCTACGTGACTAAATCTACACTCCCTGAGGCCTAGAGTACTGTGATCCTCATGTCCTATTGGACCTATTGTAACCACCCCTAGAGGAATTTTGAGTCTGTGCGGGAGGTGTATAAGGTGCCTAGGGTTTTTGGTCCTTCCTAGGACCCAGCTGTAATCACCCAAATCGGGATAATAGAACCAAAGGCCCTATTTGCACTAATTCATTGTAATCTCCTGATTATGTTAATTTTATCCTTGATTATTAACATAATTTAATAAAATAAATAAAATTCATAAATCAAGAATTTAATCATAATTAAATGATCAAAAATCACATTAATTACCTCTAAGCATAATTAATTAATTAATCAAACCCATAAATGCATGGATAAAGTAATTAATTAGAACAAATTAATAAAATGCCTCAAATTACATGTCACCTCTCGAGGGACAACAAGGACAAAATCAGCCAATGAGAGGAGAGTCACATGGATCAAGGGACGATGCATCTCAATCGATGAATTTAATAAAGTTCTATAAAAGAGAATTTTTAAACTCACAACATAAGAGATTAATTGCATTCATATCTACATGTTGTTAATTTGAATTCATAGCCAATTAGTTCACATTTCAATTTCATAGCTTAATTGGTTAAATAATTAATGGCTTTGTTGAATCTTTCATGTTTCTTAGTTTAATGCATTTGAATCTCTCATTCTAGTAGTGAATTATCACTGTTTAGAGTCTAAGGTTGAGAGCAATTTAGATTTTAAACATACACTTGCTAGTTAGAGAACAATATGAAGAATTTGTTAGTATTCCCGATCTTACATTTTCTTGATTTTCTAACAATCTAATGTCTTATTGAAGTTTTGTGTTACAGGATAATAGGTACAACAATTCACACACACATTTCTAGCACCCACCGTGGGGTTGAGCCCCATATTTTTGCAATTTTAACTCAATTTTGTCATTTTCTGACAAAGCCAGGGTCGCATTTGGGACTTTGTATCACATCTGGGAAGAAGGATTGCACCTGATCAAAATAAGATCACACCTGGAGTTTCCTGAATCACATCTAGTTAGGATCGCAATTGGTGAGCTTTGTATCGCATTTTAGATCCTTAATCACATTTGGTTAATATTGAATTGTATCTGGTTATTGATCATATCTAGGAGTAGAATAGGATCGCATTTAGTTACCTTGTTTACAAATTTGAAATTTCTAATGACTAATGGGTGAATGTTTTGATTATGGTTGATCTTTACAGCCTAACAGTGGTTTGTAGGATGAATTGTCAAAGAAAAACAACAAAAAAACTACTAATGAATTGTTTTGTAAGTTTCCTCATGGAATCAACCAAACATTTTATATTTGTCTCTATTTGATTTCTTGGGAATTTAATCACACTTTGAGGTCATTTTTCAATCTAATTAGAGGATTATGCTCTTTTCCCTTTGGTAAGATAAAAAAACTCAAAAGTTAGATTGAGATTTGGGGTCAAACCAGAGTAAATTCACATTAAGCTTGCATGATGTGTTTGATAAGAGAAAATGGCATGGATAGGAGAGTATGCTCTTCTCCCTAGTGGAGAATCACAAATCTAGACTCCTAAGCTGTCAATCATCTTTACTTTCTTGCTATCAATTTTAGAGGGCTTGTTGGTTGAGGTAAAAAGCTCCCAGGAATGACCCAAGTGAGGATAGGTAGAAGCTAACCCTTCCATCTTATGTGTGTGAAATTGTACCTAGTTGTGGACACAACACTTCAGTAAAACATTATAGGTTAGAAAATCAAAAAATCTGCAAATAATACAAATATTTCTAACTAGGTGATTTACTACCTTCTAGTAGATGTGAGTTTGATATTCTCAGAATTAGACTGAGACCAGTGACAATGCAACACCTAAACAAAGGATTTAATGATGAAAAATAAATGAAATATGAATGTAGATTAAGCTATATTTTTTATTTTTCTATGCAATATAGATGAAAACTGTATGAAAATTGATCTAAAAATTGAATGAAGATGAATGCAATCTAATCTAATAATGATATGAATCGCTATGAAAAATGAATGAAATGATAACAAGAATCTTTAAGAAATTAGCACAATCTCACAAAATCGCCAGATCACACAAGCAACCTTCTCCAGATTCATAGTTGAAGGATCATTTGTGAAGGACTAAGCCTCATTTATATAGAAATCAAGGTTCTGTGAGAACTCATGGAAAGCCAAAAATCTCTCCCTGATCAACTCAGATTGATTGTTGAGTTATCAGAAAATCAGAAAGAGTTAATTCATAAAATCATGCAAAAACATCTTTTTAACTCAAATTAGGAGCTCAAATCACTTTTTTAACTCACAATCATATGTTGTGTTCGAAAAGTTAACAAATTGAATTGATTTGTTGATTTAGAGTTTAACTGCTTTTCTAAATGTGCATGGATAATTATGAATTTATTTAATAATTCAAGTGATTTATTCTCAACTTAATTGATTTTCAAATTAAAATAACTGATTTATGGGTTAATCAATTATTTAATCAAACTTTATCCCAAAACTATATCATTAAATTTGACAATTTGATTTAATCAATTAAATAGATGTTCAATTGATTATTTCTAGAATTTTGATTTATTGTCAAATAAAAATAATATTAATTAGGAATAACTGTAATTAAATCTAATTAAATTAATTAAGTGGCAGAATTAAGTTCAATTAATCAAATATTCGACATGTTTAATTAATTAACTTTAGGATAAATAAAATAATATCATTTATCACCAAATAATATTTAATTAAATATAATTAGGATAAATTTAGGAATATTCCCTGATGCAGAATTAGGATAGGATCGATTAGGGTTTTGATGATTTGATGTGTAGATGTGCCTTTGGTTAGGACTTTTATGTTGATTTCGATCAATTTATCGATGTACGAGGTTAATGGTTCTGAAGCCCATTTTTGGGGTATTACACACCTCACTATAATAAAGATGCTTCCTTGAGATGAAAATCTTGGAATACTTAATCATATTTCTCCTTGGAACCTTGATTTGATCATTTCCTTGGACATGCTTAGATTTTGTGTAGAGCGGAGCCACTTAAATCTTGCTTGCGAGACTACACAAATTTGAGTACTCATAGGGCTATAGGCCTCAATCTCTCTTGCAAGACTATAGGAGATGATTATCAATGGATGCCTTTACTAAGAACCCTAAGTTAGAAACCACCTGGATTACCCTCGAAAGGTTGGTAATTCTTGTGCAAGGCAACTAGTAATGGCCCCAAGAAGTTCATCATGTCGAGCCCTCATAAACATTACTACTCGGCTAATATGGCCTCCAACATCCATTGTGTGGTGTTGGACTGTCATATTTTGAGGAGTCTTTGAGTGTGTTCCTAAGCTAATGAACAAGCATTTCCAATCTATGCCAAGTTATAGGGCAAATTAAGTGTGTTTTTGGTCTTAAATAACGCTTCTTGATGTGTTTGAATTAACAACCAAGATAAAAACCCTGAATGAACAAATCACAAACAATTTCAAACAATCAAACTCCATGAAATTAGACAAACAAATCCCAAAATTTTGCAAAATTGACAAACTTTTCCTTGGACCAGACATCAAAAGGTTGCTTTTGGTTTCTTATGTTGCATTCTTTATTCCAGGTCGCATTTGGGAATTACAGAGTCTCATACGGTATGTACCCTAAGCCATATTTAGATTAGAGGTCACATCCAGGGTTTCTTGGATCACATTTAGTAACCATTACTGGAAATCATATCTAGAGGGTTACATACAGGACAAAGAGCACTTCTACATGTACCAGAGCCCTTATTTTTGGATTTTTGAGTACCCTTTTGAGTCTTCTATTAGCTTGTCATCAAAAATAGTGAATCTACAAGTTTGAGAAGGTTAATTCTTGAATGTACCTCACCTACCTATTTGGTCTTTATCCACATTTGTCAAGTTGTGTAGTCCTATTCACATCAAACCCAATCAATTCCCATCTCACAAATAGGGCATTCTTACCCTTAGATGTTGGAGATTTTTAAACATCACAATCCTTTTTGCACTTGGTTCCCAGCTCACTAACATGAAAGTTCTCCCCTTTGATGCTAGATCCTATCGCATTTTCAAACCCACACTTTCAATCTTGTACAAACACACTTGGACAACTTTTAGACCCATTTTATATCAGGACATTTAAGCAATTAGCTAATCAAGATTTCATGGTTAACACAAGACATAAGTCGTATCATCTTGAATGAAATCCATTTTCAAACAAAGTTCCATTATTGACTTTTGAACAAGGAGAAACATCAAGAATCAATCCCATATTTGGAGCTATTCCTATTACTACCCATACAAAGACTCCCAATACTACCAACATGTCGAATTAAAATGATTTCAATTGGGAAGAACGAAGCAATGATCGAAACAACCAAGAAGAACAAGTTAACCAAGAGAAGAATAAAATCAAAGAGCCCACTATGATTTTGATAGTGATGAATATCCCACTAAACAAGAATATCAAAGATCCTTGAAAAGAAAAATATTCCAAAAGATACTTGAAACAACATTGGACGAGAACAAGGAAAATTACTTCTTGAATCTAGCATCACAAGGAGCAAATTTACCTAAAGATTATGATGTCAATCAAATCAAGAAAAAAGAGGATCTTACTCATATATCTATCCTATCATGATAGTTACTTGCTATGCAATCAGAGATACAAGACTTGAAGAAAGAAAAGGACAAACCCGCAAAGCAATATTCATTGGAACGTATTTGTGCTTTCCCTTTTGATAAGGGTATAAAAAAGATACCATTTCCACAACATGTTACAATTCCTAAATATGAAAAATACATCGGCAACTTGGATCCTCAAGACCACATGAAGGAGTTTTGCACATTGAGAATGGAATTTATGCATGAACAAACCTATTTGATGAGGTTGTTTCCATGAAGTTTGGGTGGACAAGAAATGGATTGGTTATCTAAGCTACCCACATGCATTAAGACATTTGAGGAACTAGGTAAGAAGCTCATTCAGAAGTACTCATACAACATACAACATACGGTAACCATGTTGGACCTATAAAATATGAAGCAAAAAAGTGGAAAACCGTTCCTAATACACCTACAATGATGGAGAAAGATATTCACAAGATAATCATGACAAATACCTGAGAGTGAGAAGATGGATATCTTCATTAACAATTTGGTGCCTGAAATGAAATTTCCCATACAACTCCAAGGTCCACCAAGTTTTTACAAGATGATAGATAGTGCAATAAAGATTGAATAAGTCTTGGTTAAGAAAGGAGAAATCACTATCTACAAGGAAAATAAAGACAAGTACTATTATAGCAACATTAAGGATAAGTACAAATATGGGAATAAGAACAAGAATGTGGTTAATGATAGATTTGTAGATGCTCCTAATACAAGACCAAAACTAGAGGTGTTTAATCTCTCTAGAAGTCTATAAGCTAGTAAGAATTTGAATACGACGGTGACACCAATGGCTACTAAAACTTTTAATAAACCCAATAATCAGAATGAGTCTTGGTTATCAAGACCTAAGAGAACATTTACACCTTTGGGATACATACTAGAGGTGGTATTGAAGTCACTTTTGGATAATAATCTTATTACAATCCATAATTCAAAACCATGGGAACTAGAAGTGAAACCGAAGTAGTGGAACAATAACAATTACTATGATTTGTATCGCAATAAGGGACATAAAACCAATAATTGCATAAACCTAATACATGTCATTCAGGACCTAATCAAAGAAGGAAAATTTAAAGTGGATGGCCATCATACTAATAATGATCACAAAGCATTTCAAACTCCACTACCTAATTATGAAAAAGGTGAATCTTCTAAAAGTAATAAAATCAATTACACCTATGTTGATAATGACAATCTGATTCATATGGTGGAACCTTGCAAACAATCCATCAATATGATTACTCTTAAAGGAGTACAAGATAATAGAGAATCTTCCAATGTTGTGATGAGAAGTCAATCTAAGCTCACACTTAAAGGAGCTTCTACATCAAACCCACCTGCTATAATAATAGTTCCTAAACAACTGGCATTACCTCCAAAATTCAATCTAGTAGATTAGTTGCAGTGTACACCAACTCAAATTTCCATTTTGGAGCTATTAAAAATCTCTCTGGTCCATCGAGAGATCCTTGATCAAGCCTTTCTTACTACTAATGTAACTAAGGACTTGGATGTAGACAGATTCCAAACTATGGTTGGTCATATAAATTCTCCACACTAGTTGTCTTTCTCTGAGGAAGATGATAAGTCCTTGAACCATCCGCATAATCAACCCCTACATCTAGAAGTCCTAATGAATAAACATTGAGTCAAACATGTCTTGATAGATGGAGGCGTTGGTTTGAATATATGTACATACAATCTGGTAAAGAAATTGGGGTTCTCTAATCATGAAATTGATCCAAGAATAAAGATAACCATCAAAGCTTATGATGAAGAAGAAAGATCCTCTAAAGGATTGTTTATCTTACCCATCAAAGTTGGACCAATGGAGAAAGATGTAATATGTCAAGTACTAGACCTTCCACTCACCTACAATATTCTTCTTGGAAGGTCGTGGATCCATACAATGTAGGTGGTACCTTCTACCTATCATCAATGTATAAAATTTCCTCACAATAAAGTAAAGGTAACCATTCCAGTTGATACAACCTATCCTGCCATAGTCTCAAGAAAACCGATAGTATGCTTTCACATAACAAGGAAGGTACTAACAAAGCGGAAACTTCTAAAGAAATGGTCCTATGAAGTTTTGTGAAGAAAGTTAATATTCACGAAATAGGAATGGGAGAATACAAAATAGATTCCTTAATATCCTTGACGGATTTACCTCTATCTCCAAAATCTTGAGGAAAACCTTCATCCACATTCATGCCTTCCAAAGGTGATACTTTGAAAATTCATGAAGGAACAAGGATGGTAAAATAAAAGGTGTCTCTTGAAGAAGAAAATTAAGAAAAAAGTTGTCCTACAATGGCCATACAAAGAAGATGAACATGATGGGAATATCAAAAATATGGAGATAGCACCTAACAAGTATGGAAAAGGTTATGACATCATGAAACAAATGGGATATAAAGGAAAAGGACCATTGGATCAAAACAAGAAAGGACTCATAGAACTAATACACCTGGACTTTAGAAATCCTAGAGATAAAACAAAAGTAGGCTTCAAAGAAATGACATCTCATCCCATAGCTGAAGATGGTCCAGTATTTGATAGATCAGGTGATTCAAATGATGAAGAAAAAATAGAAGGACAACCAATTTCCTATGAGAGGTTACTACTCTTGCAAGGAGATCCGATATTAGAGCTTATCACCAATCTTGGACCTGAATGAGATTCAGAAGAAGAACCTGAAGAAGAAGAAGAATAACAAAGGCATCCTAACTGGGGGCAGTTGGTTACTGTCACTCATGTTCTTGGCATGCCACATTTTGAACAACAACAAGGCATTACATATTTTCAAGAAAGAGAGAAACAAGAAGAAGAGAATAATGTTGATGAAGAAGAGGAAGTACTAATGGCTATTGCCACTTCTCGAGAGTCTCAAATGATAGTCAAGTTGATTCACATGAGTATGAATGGGACATAATATTTAATGCCACAATGTACATAGAGGTAAATGTGATGCACAAATACACTCCTAGAGTTCAAATTGAAGAAGGATAAATTTATAATGCTAGGTCACTAGGGTTAGATTCACATAACACTAACGTGAACTCCAATAATAATGATAATGACTTTAATAATCTTAACAATTATTTGGAATAAAAATTGACAAAAATCATCTTATAAGTTAATAACATTGATAATAACATGACATTGTCTCTTGAACCCCATGAATATTTTCCCTTGATACATCCTAAGCTTATAGATTGGAATGAATCTATATCCACAAGCCTATTATCCTTTCATAATCACTATACTCTAGCTTGTTACCTAAACGCTTGTGAGCCCTTTACTTCTTCCACCAGTGCAAGGAGCGTAAACATGACTGAGGGGGATATCAAGTTTCTCATTCTAAAAATGAAAAATAAAAATAAAAATAAATCTGATGGTGAAAACCACATTGTGGCAACATCAGATTCAAAAATAATAAAAGAAAAAGATGTATCCAATGGTGAAAACCTTTAAAGGTGCCAAAGGATGAGAGCCTTAATATTCTTCCAGATCATTTTCAAGAGAGATATTCATTATTAATTGAGCCAACACAACCTATCAATCTTGGAACAACATAAGCTCCACAAATGATTCACATTGCTCAATCTCTATCAAAAGAAGAAAAACTACAATTCACCAATTTCTTTAAGGAAAAGAAGATCAAATTTGCTTGGTCTTATTCAAACATTCTTGGGCTAGGTACAGACCTAATAATGCATCATCTATCCATTTCTCCTGAAGTAAATCCCGTCAAACAAAAATTTAGAAAGATGAATCCACATGTAGCATTGTTAGTCAAAGAAAAGCTAGAAAAGTTGTTGAAAGGTGGATTCATAAGAGATATTGACTATGCAGATATCAAATATAGTTCATATCTCTAAAGCAGATAAATCTATAAGGTTTTGCATAGATTGTAGAGACCTAAACAAAGCTTGTCCAAAAGATGATTTTACGCTCCCTAATATAGATATGATTGTAGATCTCACAACATGATATGAGATGTATTCATTAATGGATGGGTTCTTAGGATACAACCAAATCAAGATCGTCCCTGAAGACCAAGAGAAGACTGCATTTACATGTGCATGGGGAAAATATTATTGGAACTTAATGATATTTAGTCTCAAGAATGCCATTGCAACATACCAAAGGGCGATGACAACCATATTCTATGATATAATGCATAGAAATATGGAGGATTATGTTGATGGAAAATTAGAAAAGTCAAACATGAGAACAACACATATAGATGACCTGAGAAGAATATTTGACATAATGGAGCAATTTAACCTAAAGCTAAACCCTAAGAAGTGTACATTTGGAGTATCATCAGGACAATTGCTAGGTTTCATAGTTTGAACAAAAGGAATTGGAGTTGATCCAACAAAGGTAAAAACAATCCTTGAAATGCAACTGTCTAGGAATATCAGTCAGATGAGAACACTTCAAGGTAAGTTGCAATCCATAAGGAGATTCATATCCCAGTTAGCAGGTAAAGCTCAACCCTTCACGAAGATGATGCACAAAGGAGTGACATTCACATGGGATGAACAATGCAAGAAGAACTTTTGTCAAGTCAAGTAATATTTGGTGAATCCTCTAATCTTGATGGCTCCGATACATGGAAAAATTCTTCTACTGTACATATCAGCAACAAATACATCATTAGGAGTGTTTCTATCACAAGAGGATGAAGCTAAGAAAGAAAGGGCCTTATATTATATCAACAGAACTCTAGTTTCCTATGAGTTGAATTACTCAATAATTGAAAAGGAATGCCTAGCAGTAGTATTTTCATCTCAGAAGATAAGACACTTCATGTTGGAACATAAGGTGAAGCTAGTTGCCAAGATAGATCCACTCAAGTACCTATTGAATAAGGCAACATTGACAAGAAGATTAGCAAAAATGGGTCTTAGTATTAAGTGAGTTTGATATTGAGTATGTTGACAGAAAAGCTATCAAGGGACAAGTGATAGATGACCAACTTGTTGAAGCACCATTGACAGATGACAAACCACTACATATAGAGTTCCTTGATGAAGCAATCATGCACCTAATAGAACATCAATGAAAGATGTATTTTGATGGCTCCTTTACATAGCAAGGATCAAGAACTAGATGTTTGTTTATTTACTCCGCAAGGATACAAAATACTGAAGGCATACAAGATGATATTTTCATGCATAAATAACATAGAAAAATATGAAGCCCTAGTGAATGGATTAATGCTAGCAATAGAATGGAATATCATTGAGTTACATATCTATGGAGATTCACAACTTATTATTAATCAAGTCAATAATGACTACCAGACAAAGGATGATAAGATAATGCCCTATAAGAGAATGGTGGATGATCTAAAGAATTATTTTGTCTTTATCACATTTGAACATATCCCAAGGTCAGGGAATAGAGTTGCAAATGTGATGGCTACCTTATCATCCATGTTACAACTAGAAGAACATCAATTTTTCTATGACTTCATGGTTGAAGAAATTCCTTTTCCAGTATATGAATCACCTAATTCCCAAATAATATGTGCTATTGAAACCCAAGTCCTATCTATATATGCTCATATATATTCCTATCTAAAATACTAAACCTTCCCTGAAAATTATTTGAGAAATGAAAAAAGATGCCTCATAAGAGTAGTATCGCGATATATAATCATTTCTAACAAATTGTATAGACGTGCTCTAGACGGTACACTACTTAGATTCTTAGAAAATGAAGAGTCAAGTCATGCATTAAAGGAAGTACTACTGGCCTATAATAGAAAATAATGCAATTCAATATGCCAAAACATGCAAGAAATGCCAAGTCCACGGCAACCTAATATATGCTCCAACTAGGGAGTTAATTCCATTTATTACACATTGGCCATTTTAAAAATGAGCCTTTGATTTAGTAGGACAAATTTACCCAAACTCATCCAATGGACATAAGTATAACATTACGACAACTGAATACTTTACAAAATGGGTGGAAGTTGTACCACTAGCCAATGCTACAGGAAAGAAAATCTCAATGTTCATCTTGAACTACATCATTTGTAGGTATGTGATACCCTCATCAATTATGACTAACAATGGGGGTCCATTCAAAAACAAAGACATGGATGACATGTGTCTTCAATTCAAAATCACTCAACATTGTTCCTCGATCTATTACCCTCAAGGTAACAGATAGGCCGAAGCATCAAACAAAACAATCTTGAAGATCTTGCATAGAAAGTAAGAAAAGAAGGAAGAGATTGGCATTTGCAGATAAATCCAACATTGTGGGTGTATCACACTAGCATCAGAACACCAACTAGAGAAACTTCTTTTGCACTGGTATATGGGTCTGAAGTGGTATTTCCAATTGAAGTAGAGATTCCATCACTGAGGGTATCATTGAAAAATCTAGTCACTGATGAGGACTACAAAATCTCTCGATTACCAGAGCTAGAATTGTTAGATGAGCATAGACAACATGAATTTGATCATCTTAAATTCTACCAAAAGAGGATATCAAGAGATTATAACAAGAAAGTAAATGCAAGAACATTTCAGGTAGGAGACCTAGTCTTAAGAGAAAAATCTGAAGAATCGACCACACCAAGAGCAAAAGGGAAAGTTTGAACCCAACTAGTTGGGTCCCTTTGTTATCACAGCTTCATTTGGATCAGGATCCTATCAATTGGCTACACTTGAGGGAGATGTCCTACTGGATCCAATAAACACTCTTCACCTAAAATGGTTTTATGCCTAAAACTCTTGTGGTAGCACCTGTACAACAAAAAGAGTTCCTGAAGAAATACAAAAAAAAGTGAAAAGAGTTCCTAAAGAAATACAAAAAAAGTGAAAAGATTTCTTGAAGAAATACAAAAAAAGTGAAAAAATTTATTGAAGAAAGTCAAAACAACAAATATTGATCCTAAAAATAAATAAAAAACAAAGGAAAAATTCCTAAAAAATGACCATCTTGGTGAAAACCTGGCAAACAGGCGCCTCGGTGAGTCAAAAAAAAATAGAAAAAGAAAAACTACAAAAAAAACAAAAAACAAAAAAAGTGTCTTGGTGAAAACTTGGTAAACATGCGCCATGATAGCAAAAATAGAAAAGTTTGTCCAAGTGATAAAAACCTAGTAAATAGATGCTACTTGTAATCAACGCTCTATTTATTAATACGACATTTGAACTCTTGGCCAATCTAAAGTTTAGTTTGTATATATCTTCCAGTCGCTTTTGTGACAAATCAAATCATGAGCCATATTATCATAAAAATCCTATCCTCCTAAGAATGGAATATATCTATATCAAATTTCTAGGAAAATCATCTTCCCTAGGGGGAAATGGTCATAGTCATGTATGTCACAAGGTCACCTAGTCTCTATTAGAACTCTCTACTAGGGTGTCGGTCATCTCTAGTCTGCAATTGACAATAAACTACACACATAGAGGTATTTATTAATGCCACCAACCTAAAACAACAATAGTATTTCTAAATACTTGGACCTAAAAAGTGTTCCTAAACACTAATTCATGGAGATCAGAGTGTTTCTAAACACTAAACAAGTGAGACATTTAAACACAAATGATAATAAAAGAAATATCTATGATTGATAATATTTTCTACAAGTGCATGCAAACTAAACAAATGTGTTTTATAAACACTACATAATAACAATTGAATATTTGTGAATGATGGATCATGTATTCCTAAACCTCTCTCAATTATGTCTATGGATTAGAGAAACTAAATGAAGGAATCATGAATTTTTCTTAGTTTTCTATGACTTATTATCAATTTGTGATTCTTATGTTCCTTGAGTGACTCGATGATATCTAAAATTGACTAGAGAATCAAGGACTGGGGACATAATGTTTTCATTGTCTTCTGCTTGTGGTAATAAATCCTATGACCTAAGGTGATTATAGGGAATGGGTATCTATGATAAGTGCCTCCATCATGATTGGAATGCCACGTATACCTCGACCTGTTTCCTATGAAAGCTTTAGTGAGGTTGGATTTATTTCCTTATCTATTTAATATGAAAATGAAATTGAAACAACTTCCTAGTAAGGTGCACAATAAAAATGAGACTATACCCAAGGATATAAATAAATAAAAGGTCATTGCGGGTATATATATACATAAAATATTGCACAAGAATAGAAAAAGTTTATATTAACAAGAAGTAATTGACAAAATATCCTATCCTATATGCTTTAATGTTTAGGTTCACTTTCAACATGACGTATAAAAGGAAAGTATTCATATTTTCATGATTGTCAAATCTATTAGTGAAATTGTACTAACCAATGAGGTCCCAATTATAAATGCTCAATGACGATAAAAGACTCATCTTGAATAAACAATGATTGTCCTAGAGGTCTTAGTCTAGGTGCATTTCATTTTAATTGCATTAAGGTTCATTTTAGTTGCATTTTCATATTAAGGTGTACTGGGTTCATTTTAGATGCATTTCATGTTATAGTTGCATTAACATTCATTTTAATATAGTTGCATTCATTTTAGGTTGCATCAGTATGGTAGTATAAATGTAATTAACTAACATCAATATGAGTAACTATTCTAAAAGCATGAACATTTGCAAGTTTGACCAAGTACATCATATAATCATCAAGATCAAATCAAATGACTGAGTATTTATCACTGATATCCATGCACCTACATAATCATGTCATTATCAAAAATACACCTGCATAATGCATCCATACGATAAGTAGAAATAGGTGAGGTCTCTCAAAGATACTTAATGGCAAAAAGGATGGCTTTAAAGGGTTGGAAAAAAAGGAATAAAAACTGAGGTTCTTTTCCAACCAACACAAATGGCTAAGGAAAAACCAAAAATAGTTGACAATCAAGTGATTTTGGTCCACATTGAGTCTGAAGAGTGGCGAGACTCTAGATTCATCATCTCAAAAAGAGGATTTTTTTTATGAAATGGGGTGGACAATGGCTTGCCTATCCTCACATTTGCAAATGGACTAATGAGAATTGGGGTAAGAATTTTTCTTTGAAATCCTTTCCTAACGGTTTTTTCCTGGTAATCATGGGTAATGCAAGACAAAAATAATGGGTAATGAATAATGGTCCTTTCATGATGGGGGGTATTGGTTTTTTCATAAAATATTGGTCTCCCAACTTCAACCCCAAGAAAGTATCTATTGAGGAAGTGTTAATATGGGTTAGGCTTTATAATATTCCATAGAACCTTGGCTTGAAATTTTTTGAACCTGGATGGAGCCATAGAAAAAAAGGACTTAAGCATGTACACAAGGATATGCATTGGTTGGAAGCCTCATCCCCGAGTCCCCCATGTGATAGAGATTAGGAATAATGAAGGATATTGGTGGCAAGAGATTAAGGTAGAAGAGATTATGGATAAATGTAGTAAATGTAAGGTGTGAGGTCATCAGAAAGAGGAATGCTTGAGTGAAAAAAATGGTAAAGGACTGGAAGATGATTTTTTGGAGATGAGGTTGGCATAATTAGCAAATAGATAAGAGAAAGGAATGGGAAGATAAGTCAATACAGGGGAGATGAAGTATCATAATAGGGAACCATAAGAAAAATGCAGTGGGAAGAGTTTGCAACAACTAAAGGAGAAGAGAAAAAGCTAAATGTAGATAATCTGGAAAATGTTGGTCATATTGAAGAAGGGTGAATTAGACAGGAGGAGAATAAACCAACAAGTCACAAGTTGTTGGAGGGGTCAAAAGATGAGAGAAGATATCATAGAAATAATAGAATGAACCTTTACTAGGGGAGGAAATTATTCTGAGTCATACTGATCAAGAATAGGGAACTCATTGTGAGGATGAGAATCATAGCTCTTATCATGTGAATACTTTAGGAGCTTCAGAGAAAAGAAAAGGATATTCAATAGAGAATATCATGGTAGGACACTTACCCTTTGGAGAATGGATGGAGACATAACCAAGGGCCTTGAGTGTGGAAGAGGCTCTCAAAGTGCAGGAAACTAAGGTATGTATATCCATTTGGAATAGAGATAACTAGAAAAAAATACAGGATGGAGCTAAGGAGGCTTAATACGGTGAGCCAGATCAAGTTTTTAAAGATAAACATATGTCCCACATTCATGAGTTGGTTTCTACGAGTGAGGAAGATACAATTGAGGAGGATGGAGAACTAAGCCAAGGTGGTGGAGAGGATTTTCTTGGATTGACAAATGGGGAGGGAATTTTGGAAAATATAACCATCAAACAATCTAAACCCAAATCTCAAAATATCAACACAGGATACAAGAGGTCAAAAGGGAGAAAGTTCATTGAGGAATTTTTGGAATGTGATGGTAACATGAAGGACCATAAATAGTTAAGATTTGGGAGAGACATGTTCTCTCCTAGGAAGCAATGAAATTCCTTATGTGGAATATCAAGGGCTACAATGCCCCTAACAAGAGGCATTTGATCAAAATATGCTTTAATCAGACAAGACCAAATGTTGTATATTTGCAAGAAAGTAAACTAGAACGAGAAGAAGCTACAAGGTTTTTACGAGTTCTCTAGAGATAGTCAGGATGTTTTGTGAGCTTAGAAGGGGATTTAGGAGGTCTGGGGTGTTATGGAAATCGAGGATGGTCCAAGTAGAAAGTATAGCACAAACAAGAAATTGGTAGCTAGTGAAGGTAAGTATGTTGCATCTGTAGATCTCAGTTTACTTGTTTAATGTTTATGGTCTAACTAGAATGAAAGATAAGAAGGAAGTTTGGAATAATAACTTGGATATCATGAATGGTATGGGTAAGGTGACCTTCACAATAGGAGGTGATTTCAATGCAACATTAGAATTGAAGATAAGAAAGGGGGTAAGGCTTCTATGAGTAGGATTCAATATGACTTTCAAAGGTTTGTGACTAGAAATGGGTTGTAGGAGGTGAAGACTAAGAATGGTGTGTTTACTTGGATCAATAGAAGGTAGGGGTTCTCACATATAGGTGAAATATTGGATAAATTTTTAATAGTAGATGAATGGCCGGGTGTTCTACCTTTAATCTTTGAGGCTGAAATACTATCTATGACTGGGCTCAATCATTTTTTTGGTGGCTTTAGTGGTGCAGAAGGATTCAGTATTGATAAGGTGCCCTTTTAAGATGGATAATATGTGGCTTAGTGTGGATGGGTTCTGGGATAGGGTAGTGTTTTGGTGTAATACAACCCCTTTTAGTGAAGGAAATAAATGATTTTAGTTTTTAAAAAAAACTTCAAAACATTAAGAATAATTTGAAGAACTGGAATTGAGTTCACTTTAAAGACATCCTCATGGAGAAAAGAACTTTGGAAGGGTAGTTAGAGGCTTTCAATAGAAAAGTGATTATGGAAGGCATAGATCAATTAAATTTTCTAATGGATGAGGAATTGAAGTAGTAGTATGAAGAGATTCTAGTGAGAGAAGAAATCTATTTGCATCAAAAATTAAGGGAGAATTAGTTAAAGGACATGGATCATAACACAAAGGTTTTTCATAGCTCGGTTAAGACAAGAAGATCAATTAACAAAATATCTTCAATTAAAAATGGAGCAAGTCAAAAAATATTAGAAATGGAAGCAATTAACAAGGAGGTGGTGTCATTTTATTATGCACCGCAGTCTTCAAATAATGTGGTCTCCTTAGAGGATCATGATGAGGTATTGGGCGTGATTCCTTCCATTGTGAATGAAGCAGATAATAATGTGTTTATGACACCCATTCAGATAAAGGGAATTAAAATGGCAGTATTTGTTCTACAAGGGGACAAGACACCTAGGCTAGATGGTGTTTAGGCCTTTTTTATAATAAAAAAAATTTGGGAAATATTAAAGGAGGAATTATGTGAGGTGGTTGAGGAATCATGACAAAAAGGATTTTTTCTAAAGGAATTCAATAACAAAATTGTGGTGTTGATCCCCAAGAAGGAAAAGGATAAGTCCTTTAAATATTTTTTCCCAATTTCCCTCTGTAATATAGTTTACAAAATAATCACTAAGGTGGTTGACAATAGATTGAAGAAGATACTGGATAAATTGATAACAAAGGAACATAGTGGATTTACCCCAAATAGGTCAATAGTGGAAGGGATTATTATTGCACATGAGGAAATCCACTCTATTAGGTTAAGGAAGTTGAAGAAGATGGTCATCAATTTGGATATTTGTAAAGCCAATGATAGAGTTCATAGGAATTTCTTTTATAAAGTGTTGAGACAATTTGGATTTCATGAAAGTTTGGTTGATTGGATTAAAGGTATGACAATAGATTATAGAGTTTTAATTCTTATTAACAAATGCCCATGAGGTTTTTTTTCCACGTCGGGAGGATTGAGGCAAGGTGACTCAAAATCTCCATTTTTTTTCATATTGATGGCTAAGGTGCTAGGGAGGATGATTAAGAAATACATAACTCAAGGTTATGGAAATGAGTTGAGGTAGTAAGAGGTGTTGACCTAGTCTCACACTTGTAGTTTGTAGATGAAATGTTCCTAATGGGGGAGGCCATCCTACAAGAAGAAAGGATGATGAAGAGGGTTATAGATAAGTATAGTCAAGTTTTTGAGAAAATCATCTATTGGAGGAAATTGGAAATTTTTCTTCAATAATGATCCAAACATTCAAAGAGAGATTGTTCAAGTCTTCATGGTTCAAAAAGGGAGACTCCCAAGTAAATTCCCTAGATTGCCACTTTTTGCAAAGGTATACAACTCAATACTAGGAAAGATATGGTTCATGGATATTTGGGCAAGATGGAAGAATGGAAAAGTTGGTTGCTTACACTGGTTAAGAGAATCTTAATGTTGAAATCAATTATCCTAGTTATGCCATTGTTCTCAATAACATGCATAAGGATATTGGGGAAGGTGATAAAGATTATTGAACAATGAATGAGAAGATTCTTTTGGAATGACAATCAAAGTCAGATAAAATCCCTCTCTTAGCATGGGAGCATATTTGCAAACCCAAAAGAAGTGGAGGGGTAGATTTAAGAAATTAGAAATTAATGAATGAGGAGATGAGCATGAAACTAGTTTAGTAAATGTATAAACTCCTAAATAAAAAGTGGGTTACAATCTTATAGGTAAAGTACTTGAATAATGGTGAAAGGGAGAGAATATTAATAGTGGAGAATCCACCGAGAGGTTCATCATTATGGAATTTTCTGATCAGTTGTAGACCAACAATAATAAACCATATCTCGTGGTAATTGGGGAATAGAAGGGCCAATTTTTGGTTTGATTCATGGGATGGTAAAGAGGTGTTAGTTGATGGGGGAGTTTATCAGTGTGTGATGCAAAAAATTGAACAAGAATTGGGAACAAAAGACGGTGATTACATAGTATGGGGAGAGAAGAGTCGAGAGGGGATAATATATGGAAAGACCTAGAAGATGTGGGGTTAAGTAATAAGGATTTGTAGCTACTCAAAAACATTTTTAAGAGCATGTTTGTAGCACTATCTGGTGTGTAAGATGAGATAATATGGTACAGGGATAAAAGAGGTGAGTACTCGGTGATGATTGGATACAAGTTATTGAAAAACTAAGTCAAATGGGAGGACTAGCCCAAAAAATTGTTTGCTGAAAACAAGGGAATTTTCTTGGTTAGTAGGAAAGGGTAGAATCCTAATAGGTGATAGGCTGAAAAGGATTATTTTTTTCAGTCCTTTCAAATGCTTCTTGTGCAATAAAGAAGAGGATGCATTGGATCATCTTTTACTCAATTGCGAATTCACACAAGAGTGTTCGAAATTTGAATTGAAAAAACTAGGTTGGTCAGGTCCTCTACCACATTCTATAAGGGATTTGACAAATTCTCGGTTCATCTCATAGGGAAAGTCTTCATTTTTAACTATTTGGAAAGTTTCTCCATCGACAATGATGTGGGAGGTATGAAAGTAGCATAACAGGAGGAATATAGTTTAGGGAGAAGAAGAAGATTTGACCAGATTCTTGACAAGATTAGAAAGTGTTATCTTAGAGTTAGTAAGAAATGTTGCAACTCATATTAATGTAGCTAAGGTACCCTTCAATTATAAATATCTAAGAATGCAGTCTATTTGGCCTTTGATTAAATTTTGGCCTATTAATGGGCCAATGAGGAATCAACCTCCATCGTCTAAAATTAAACAGGAATTGTGGAGGCACCCAAAGGAAGGTTGGATAAAGGTCCATTTTGATGACACTTCAAAGGGTAACCCTAGCCCATTAGGTGTAGGATATGTTGCTAGGGATAATATAGGCAATATTAAAATGATAGGAGCAAAGAGATTTACAATAGGAACCAATAATGATGCAAAGAGTCGGGCAACATTACTAACTATTAAGATGGAAATAAAAATGCAAGTAAGGAAGCTTCATCTAGAAGGGGATTTGTAGATTATTATAAAAAAACATTATTAAGGGAGAATCCAGATTTTGGTATCTGAATAAGCACATTCATAGGATTAAATCCTTTCTTGATACATTTGATGACTTTAGAATCACACATGTAAAGCGAGAGGAAAATGAATTAGCAGATAAGATGTCAAATATAGGGGTATCTCCGTTAAAACAAAATAAGGAGGAGATGGTGGAGGACTTTAGAAGCATTCAAGGAGATACATTTGACATATAGAACTAGGAGAATAACTTAGAGCATAACAAAAGTATTTTGATCTAGATTGAAACTCTCATTATCCCTTGATGTTAATTGAAATGATGTAGTCATGATGCTAGAATATTAAGGCAAAGAATTTAGAAAGGGGCAACCGAAAAGTGACTAGTAAGAAGCAATAGTTTAAAGATTTGAAGAGGACATAGGGCATGTGAAGGGTGGAGTTTTGATGATTGTAGATGTCATATTATAATAATAAGGGCACCAAGATTATTATAAGGTCTTAGGAAGACAACGAAAGATTCTAGACTAAGAACAAAGGATTTATACAAATCAGATTAGGAGGAGTGGTGAAAAATAAGTTACTAGTTGGGATTCAAATAAAAGGTAGGTTGCAGACATAATGGAGGTAAATTTCTCATTGAACTCTCCTAACTAGATCCTTAAATTTAGAGGCAATATGATTGTGAGGAGGATGAAAGGAATCTTCAAAATTGACGACCCCTCCTTTTGGCATTCTATGGAGACCATTCTTCGAGAAGAGTACTTAAATACATACCTCCGTCCCCAAAAAAACTTGGATATCTCTTCAATATTTTTTGCATGGGATTTATAGTTGGGAAGGAGAGAAGAGGCCCTATTAGTTATGAAATAGTGTGTGCAATCGAATTGGGTTAGAGAAATTATCCCTATTTTGAGGAAATCAGAGCCAAGGATTGGAATAGCTATAGGGGACGGGTCGTTGAGGGTGATGGAAGGCTCAAGTTGCATCTTTCAACCTTTCTTATTGTGGAGCACCACCAAGATGAATGAGAAGTTGATTGAAGAGGCATGGGATACTTGGGAAGAGTTGTTGGTCTTTCTGCATTCAAGGGAGGCAGAGCAAGAAAGTTAGGTTGAAGGGTGGTTGAGTCTTTTGAAGAGAACCAAGAAAAAGATAAAGGAGGGAGGCATGACAACATAGGATGGAATATAACTATCAAGGAAGAAAAGGAAAGGATGAATTGACAGAAGGGGAGGAACGTTCATCCAAAAAAGAGCAGGGATACTATGCAGAAGGTTTGGTTAGGATAGATTCAATCTAGGTGATAGAAAATATATAATTTTGATAAATAGTATATCTCTATTCCGATAGTTTTAGCCCAATTTTATTAGTATAATGGGCTTAGAAGCATATAGTGTAATGGATTTCCAGGGTTGTAATCACAATTTGGTTGTTGTTAGTGATAGTGAATGTAAAGCTTATATAAAGCATAGATATGAGATAGAATTTTGAGAATGCTAGAATGTAATAAAGGATATGCGAGTCTAAATAGTGGAAAAGAAATGTACAGATGTGTCTTTGATATTATATTAATACAAATAAAAAATTACTGATAAAAAAAATCAGGAAATGATAAGAATGCTATAGTTTAAAGTGAATCTTAGAAGACAATCACAATATGAAATAAGAAATATGTTGGTGAATAAATCACTGTGGTACTTGATCCCATTACTAACTCTTCTAGTAACTAAGTTGAATGCTTTGGCTCAAGGATTATAAAAATGCTAAATTAGTCACTTCCCCTACTTTGAGGTGATATCAGTTACAACTAGCTTGTCTCTAGTATGTTAGATGGTAAACTAGTGATTACATTTGTTTTGGTTGATTGATGTGCATTGTACGAATGGGTTGCATCAGCAATAATTAAATTTTGGTGAGAATTTTAATTATGAAGGATTGTGGTTATAAAGGTGAATTTTTGAAATCATTTATAAGAAGAAAATTCAGAGTTTTTAGTAGAGCTTGTGAGAGTTTGGTATTCTAGTGCAAATATGGAATCTCAATTGATTGTTCATAATATCGATGCAATCATGCCAAGGATGTTGAAGAAGAAATATTTGGAAGAGTTTGATCATGAAATAATTAGACAGATGGAAGGTGGTATGTCAGTAAAAGATTTGCAAAGAGTTTCTAACCTTGGTATGGATATTTGGGGAGACTTTCCCTCCTTTGATGACAAGGAATATATCCTATTTTTGTTGAGTTGGTTTCAGGATAAAAACCTGGTGTTGGATAAGACCTATGCAGTAACAACGGAAGTAATTGAGGATATCACTAAGTTGTGCAGTATTGGTGACCTTCTAGGGAAGAAGAAAATTATGTATAAGGAAGTACAAGAATTGACTGGTATTGACAAAGATCAACAAACTCTCTTGATAAACACCCTTGTCGATTTAGTGGTGAGGTATGTTTCCTATGGAATCACTTAAACAAATTATTTTCAAAATCATGATGGTGCTACATCTATTGTAGTAGTCTATAATTCACATAAAATAGTTAGGGAAGGTGGTCAATTTTATCTTTGTAAACTATTGTTGAATAATTTGCTTGAGTATGTCAAGATGTCATTTGAATATGGTTATGGTTTTTGGTTTAGTTCTTTGGTTTTGAGCTTAGTATTCTATTTCTTGAGGTCTCTACCGGGTAGAGAAAACATAGAGTGGAGATTTGGCATCCCTGTTGGAAAACAAATCTATAGATATCTAGGGTTTATAGAAAATAAAGAAGATGCTTGAAAGACATATTTCACATCATCACAGATGAACATTTGTTTAGGTTTGGTTGTATATGGTGCTCTTCCTATGAGTATTGTTGAAGAGGTTTCCTCCTTCCATCAAAAGAATTTGGATATTATTGTTGGTGGTTCCCTTCTGAAACCCAAGAGGAGAAAGAGCAGTGATAAAGGAAAATATATAGTTGCCATTTCAGAGGATGAAGAAGAAAAAGATGAGGATGAGAAGGAATATGAAGAAGAGATTGAAAAAGATGTAGTTTCTCCATTAGAATCTAGCTCTATGGATTTTGACATAGTTTAGTGTATGTTAGAAGATGACAAGTTTGACAGAGTTGGTGATATTTTATGGTCTAGTTTCTCTTCAATGACCAGAAGACAGATTAAGGATTTATTGACTGATCACTTGATCAGTAATAAGATCATTATTTCTGATGTATTAAGTATTCTACAAGTTGAATTAGTAAATTTTTTTGAAGGAAGATTGCAACAATATGATGCAGATTACTACATTACCAAATAGTCTATTAAGAAGAAGTGTACCAATGCTAAACAAAGATTATCTAGGGTGATAAGTGAAACAAGAGATTTCATAAAAGAAATTTGAGACATTTACATGTATTGTCTTCAGTGCCCTACTATTATTGACAATTTTAAAGGTAGAATTGAGGTGATTGTGGTAGAATAGAATGAGTTAGGCAAGACCTATGAATACTTAAAGGTTGAAGGAATAAATTTGAGAATAAAAGTTGGTCAACTTCAGGGTGAAATGTTACAATTGCAAAGACAAAGAGAAGATTTGTTGAAATTTTCTTGGCTAGTGAAGGACTTGGTTGAAGTCTGGTTAGATCATGTTTCAAGTATCCTTGCTAATGTAGAAGATTATGAGTGTCATTTCTAGTCTCCAAACTAGAATTCATCATTCAACATGTTAGTGGAGCATGATAGTTTGTGTGTCTAGATGGGTGCTATAGTGGTTGAGTGGAAGATGAAGCTTCCAATCATCAAAGAAAGGTATAAGAAAGTTTTTACAGTTAGGACTAATGTCCTTTTGTGATTTTCTAAGTTTTGGTGTGTGGACCTTTTTTATTGTGGCAAAAAGGGGGAGAAAAATAGGAAAAGCAAAACATTAAAGATATATCTAACTTAGGGGGAGTTTTCAGAGTTTTTAAAGTTCTGAGTCTTCTTGGAAGTTTTGTTGTTTTTCCATCAATGCCAAAGGGGGAGATTGCTGAACATATTGAGAAGATTAAAGATATGAGATTTCCACAATCCATCATCAATTTAGATATAAATTTCTAGAGTAGATTGTGTATTATTTTTTTGAATCAACATTTCAAATCACACTCTATGAACCATCATTAGGATAAGAGAGCTAAGAAACATTCTATCTTAGGTCTCTTATCCCGATGATGGTTCATGGAGTGTGATCTAAAATGTTGATTCAAAAAAATTATACATAATATGCTCTAGAATTCTATATTGAGAAGATGTTGTTATTATTATCATTGATGTAAAAAAACTTAATACCAAATGCATATATGTGTCAGTTGGTTGTTGGCAGTATCAGTTGGTTAGTTATTTTTGGTTCGTTTATATGCAAAAAAATCAATACATGTATTTTTTGGGATATGATGTTGGATGTACTTGTTCCTATTATTGGAATTCATCTCCTTGGTACATCTATATGTTTTGGTGATCGCTAAAGTACAAAGTTTTGGTTGGTATTTGTTGACTGCTAAGTTTCAAGGTTCTTCGAGTATCCCTTCTACCTAGACATTCTTGTAGCTCATTAGATGTTTTTGGTACAATAGTTATATTTTGTCTGGATAGATTCTATCGGGTTTCATCTATCAATTGGTTCAAAAGTTTTGTTGATCAAGTCATGGACATGGTTGTGGCATTCTGACAATTCCATAATTTACTTATCTTTAGTAATTGTGTTATGTAATGTGCATATCTTAAGGGTGACCTATCTTTAGGTCTTGTGGTAATGTGGTATAAGACTTCTTATGTATGACCTATATTTAGGTTTGGTGGTAGTGTGTTAAATAAAATTGTAATATATTTTGTATTGCAGCCGACATGTTTTGTGGCTTGGCTGACATATGTAGTTACCTTATTAAATGTTTATATAAACATAGAAATTATTTTATGTTAAATGTATAAGATTGAGTGAGTGAGAGATGAAGGTGATATAGTGCGAGTTTGTTTCAATAAATTTCTAACAAAAATGTGTAAGTAGAAGGGAGTCGAGTGAAGTGTTACAGTGGTATCAAGTGAAGGCTTCACATGTTGTATTTCAAAAATACGGTGTATGCTAATAGAAGATCTATATTAGATCAACTACTAATGGTGATTACTGTGCTATCAATTGGAATTATTTCATGCATAGGCAGATGCAACTTTATCAATTCAAATTTTGTTTGTAAGACATCATTTTGCAATACATCATTTGTATAAGGGAAGTTAACTCGACTGATAGTGAGCCAAAAAATAGTGAGAAAAATGGTAGTGATGCCTCTTTAAAAATTACCTAATAGTGTTTATTTCATGATAATTAGCTTCTCTGTGTTTTTTCACATCTTGGGTTTCCATGTTATATATGGTGTTATCGTGTTGATTGTTCTTCTTCTTTCATGCTTTTGTTAGTCTTAGTTATTTATGTTGATGTTTTGTAGCTTCTGTCGGATAAATACTATGAGACTAAACTATTGAATATATATATATATATATATATATATATATATATATATAATCAATTATTACCATATTAAATGAATAGACATGTCCCATGAATGGACATGTCTCTCCTAGCCTCATTCTCAATATAAATGAAAAAGAGATTGGTGCATTTGAGAAACACATAAATTACAAAAAGTGTTATTACATTTGTAGTGATCCCAAAACTTAACATGGCATCTAAGCCAAGCTGCAAATGTAAGAAAATCAAAGACAATGATAAAGTAGATGCAGATTATAATCAAAATATTGAACTATTGAGAGCAGATCTACATGTGTAAAGATCTACACTAAAGATTTAGAAAATCATTTGAAAATTTATAGCCAGTCAAATGACTCTTTGTTGTGAATGTTTTTCTATATATTATTGTGTTCTTCTTTGAGTATTTCTTCCACCATAGGGATCAAATATTTATGTCGTGCTTAAGTTCGGGTGGCTTGCCTGGGTGAGATCAATTTGAGCCAGAATTCAAAGTTGGAAGTGCTCTATGGAAGCAACAATATACATAGATATCACAAGGGAAAGTTCTCTGAGTTGAAGGCATAGAGAATAGTATTTTGAATGGTTGATTCGATTGATGCTAGGTGTGTGTGCGAATTCTAGGATGAGTCAAAAGATTCCACACTTATCCTTCTTGTGAAGAGTCAAAGATGTATATTGTTGTTGTAAAGATCACTATTGGGATTGTTAATTCAAGCTTGAGGAGACTAAGAAGTTACTCATTCTATTGCTTGGGTGAACACATGAACAAATTGACATGAGACTTATTTCCTAAAGATCAACATTGTCGATTGGTCACCGCCTAGGACAAACATAAGTCTTGAAGTTTGAAGGAAATAAATGCCATCAACTATTATATACATACCACTTAAGTACCAAGAGCAATGTTATAGACTTGTGAGAGCTTGATGTCGGGTATGATGTGAAACACTTATGATGATGATGATTGGGTCCTTGTGTTTAGCACCCTAAAGATTAATTTCATTATTAAGAGTAACGGGAACTGCATCTACAAATCTCAAGAGTCGAAAGAGATCAGAAATCGATAAAAGAAGAAAGACACTGAAAAAATATATTTGGGAATTATTGGCTCAGAAAATATAATTAAAATTTATAGAATATATATATATGTGTGTGTGTGTGTGTGTGTATATATATATATATACATATATATATATACATATATATATATACATATATATATATATATACATATATATATATACATATATATATATATATACATATATATATACATATATATATATATGTATATATATATATATATGTATACATATATATATATATATACATATATATATATATATGTATATATATATATATGTATATATATATATGTATATATATACATATATATATAGATATATACATATACATATATATATATATACATATACATATATATATATATATGTGTATATATATATATATATATATATGTATATATATATATATATATATATGTATATATATATATATATGTATGTATATATATATATATATATGTATGTATATATATATATATATATATATATATATATATATATATATATATGTATGTATATATATATATATATATCTATATATCTATGTATATATATATATATATATATATATATGTATATATATATATATGTATCTCTATATATATATATGTATATATATATATATATATGTATGTATCTATATATATTATATCATGTGTTTATCCTCCCTAGCTAAGAGGGGGTGTTGATGTTTTGTAGCTTCTATCAAATACACACACACACACACATATAATAAATTGTCATTATATTAAATTAATAGACATATCCCATGAAGGTACATGTCTCTCCTAGCCTCATTCTCAATATAAATGAAAGAGAGATTGTTGCATTTGAAAACACAGAAATTACAAAAAAGTGCTATTACATTTGCAACGATCCCAAAACTTAACAATTTGAATGGTTTGTGTATACGAGATCAATACAAGTTTTAGAAAATGTTTTGGAATAATTTATTCACTACCCCCCCTTAGTTATTCAGTCTGTTTAATACATTACAGTGGCTCTCTTTCCCTAAGGATTTTTTAGTTGGACTGGGAAGTGAGAAGACCCTGATATTGGAAGAATAGATGATTTGAGATCAAGAGAGAATGTGGTTAAGTCTCCTTTGTAAAAGAATCTATTGAGATTTTACACTATGTGACTAAAACCTAATCTCCTATTGTTCGAGGTGAATTTTCCATTTTCAAATTCAATCTCAATCAAATTATTTCTTGTTACCCATTCTCTAAAATCTACTTGAGGTTGAAACTCTTTCTAAATGCCTCATATTTTTCAGATAGATGTAAGATTAAATTAAATTCTCACCCTATTAATAATTTTTGAAAAGAGATATTATAAAAATAAAGCAATTATATTTTTTTCTTTGTAGGGATTGGTCCATATAGATTAATCACCCCAAACTTGAGGATGATATTCACATTTCTAAATAAGCCTCCTTCTCAATTAAATTTTTCTATCACCTTTTGAAATGATATTCTTCCTAGGTTCCAAATGATGGCCAAGTCCCTTGATTCACATGTACCTTCTATTACTTCCTCTTCACAAAATCCTAATTTTTTCTTAAAGCTTGTCCATTATTCTGCATTGATTTTAGCCTCTAGTAGCATTATCATTTCTAGCTTTATAGATGTAATGTAGCATTTGATCAAACATTATTTTTTAGGGGCATTAAAGTCCCTAACATTCCATGTTATTATTTTCATGGCCCTTTAGGAAGGAACTTCCCATTGCCAACTTTGAATATCAAGGTAATCTTAGTATGGTCAACAACTTCCACATCCATCATTCTTGGTTGTGATAGTGATTTCCTACCCTTATTCTTGACTAAAGTACTTCCACAATCTATTTTATCCTTAGATGTTTCAAATTGGAATATACCTAGATATTCTTTCTTATTACCAGTTCCCTTTGTATTTCCTTGAATTAAATCCTCAAAAAATAAATTATTTCATCTTCCTCTATTTTTTCCATATATAGAATTCTCTCAATTAGAACTTGTTTTTTGTTTGAGGCGTCCTTATCCATCAAATTATTTGAGTCATTCAATCCATAAAGGTCACAAACAACCTCTAATTCTATTGGCATGTCAATATTTTATGTGAAAATAATTTAATCATTATTGTTCTACTCTAGTTCTTCTGAACTTTGATCTATTTCCAGGGGATTAAACAATATCCTTCCTTCTGTATCGTTGGAAAATGGAAGCACTTCCATTTAGGACTGGTTTAGCCCTCTGAGTAAGTGGTTTGGGGTCATGTCAAATGCCTTTAATAGGTCTTTGACTTGGATCTGGTTTTTCCCTTGTCTTGCCCTGTTTTCCACTTCTTTCCTACCTATTTTTGGTATCTTGCTCTAAGATTTTGAGGTTCTTGACCTCAGGTTCAAGGTCGACCTTCTGGGTCAAGGCTGACCTTGACCCTACCCCAGGGTCTAAATTTTAAATTCCAAAGATTTCCAGATGTCAGGGTTTGGAAAGACTTATTTCCCGCTTTCGGGTCGGCTACTTCAGGCTTTGAAATGGTGACCATTAAAAGACATTTAATATAGGTCCACTTATAAGGGTATGAGCCTAATGGGAATTTATTTATCATATGTTGACCTCTCTAGAAGTTGGTGTCCTAGACTAGTATACAAGGAAGCCTTCTCCTCTAATTTTAGGGGGTGAAAGAAAAGAAGAAAAAGAGAAGGAAAGAAAAGGGAGGATCAGCTATGCATAATTTATCAAAGTGAGCATTCAAGCATTTAAGTATTCAAGCATTCAAGATTCAATTCATCAAGGAGATCCATTGGTATCCATTGAAGGATTCAAGCTCTATGGAGCCCTCTTGTTGAAGATTTCTCCATCCATATCCATTCAAGCTTCTTCCTATTCTAAGATCAATTCAATATTGGTGTTGAAGATATAAAGGCAATTGATTTGAGACATCCTAAATCCTACAATTCTACATCCATTTGGAGCATCCATACTTGTGGATTCAAGGATTTGAATCCTCCACCAGGGTTTCAACATAAGCAAGGTGAATTATTCTATTTACTTTATTTATTACTGCAATTTCAATTCTATTTCAAGGTTAATTCCAAAACTCAGGTTTGACCAGGGCAAACCCCTCATCCAAACAATAAAACCATTTTTCTTGCAGGTGCAGGTGTGGAACAAAAAATTACAGAATAGATTCAGATACTCTTTTCGATAAAGTTTCAGGATCCGCAAACAGAATTTTTGTCAGAGCAATGCAGGTCAAGGTTGACATAAAGGGGCATGATTGCACCCCCGTATTTGGGTCAAGGTTGATCTAGCTCAGAAAAGAAAATTATTTATGGGTTTTCTCCATTTCTGTGTTTCTATTCCAAATTTGGTTGCAAAATTTCTAGAAACTTAGTACAGACACCAGAAAAAAACAATTTCTAGATTTGTTACACTTTGAGGTTAGTATTTGTCTTCAATTCATTTCAATTAAGATTTTAATACTCTCATCCAAAATGAAATTTAAGGTTTTCCTCTTTCTTCTTATTACTAATCGATTGATTCATTTATGCATTGATCATTTTCTTGTGGTTAATCAATTTGGATCTTTCCTTTGGGAATTTGGGGTTAAGAAGAAAATCTTACCTTCCCCAATTATTCTATATGTAAAGGATATTATTTACATGTTGGTGAACACATCACAACATAACCAACCAACCAATCATCAACAATCATCAAATCATTATTTTTTTATTCTTTACATTTTTGTGAACCTGCTTATGACAACTCTTTCTTTTGTGGTGTTAGATTTACATTTCATGTTAGATCTTGCATGTATATTAGATTAGCCTTCTTTTATGTGCTTGCATTTACATTTAAAAAATAAAACAAAAAAAATCATATAAATCAAAAATACAAAAACATTTATTTGTTCATGCCTTTTGTTTTCCTAATTTAGTTCATTTGCATTGCATTGGTGTATGAGCTTTACTACCTCTAGTCCCACTTATAATATCCCAGTTAGAAGAAGTCACAGACTTATGGGTTCTTGTGATCCCAAGTCTTCCTCTCCTTTCCTTAGGATCCTAGATGATAATTTGATCACTCATGATTCCAATCCTACTATGGAGCATAACTCTTCTCACTCATCTCATGATGAGGATGATGCTTTAAGAGTTCCTCCTGAACAAGTCCAAAAACTTTCAACTGAACTTCATAAAATGGGAAATTGGCTTATTCAATAAAACCATAATCAAGATTCTATTCAAGCTATAGAGGCTCTTAAGAAAGTTCTTTAGGATAGTGATCAAGGTGTTAATCTCTTGTGTGGTATCACTCATCTTGTGCATTTAAATATCAAAACTTTAGCTCAAGAATCTCAAGATCTAGGATTCACTCCTCTTGTCACTAGTGTGGAACCTTCTTCCATTCCTTCACCTAGAATTCCTACTTATACTCCTCCTTCAGTGACTACATCTCATCCATTTCTTCCTGTGAGTGTTCCTCCAATGTCTCCACCTACCTCACAACCTTCTTACCATAGTGTTCCTTTTACCTATTCCAACCCTCTTCCAATTGTGGTTCCAAGTGTTCCACTAGTTGTGTCTTCTATTCCTGCTACTTCCTACACTTTCCCTAGGGTTTCTAATGTATATATGCCTCCTATTTCTTCTAATGATTCCACAATCATTAGTATGGCTCAAACTATGTCCTCTTTACAACAACAACTTGCATCCTTAACTCAATCCAAGTTTAGTATTCCTACATGTGACATGGGCAGTCCTTTATCCCTAGACATTATTTGTGCTCTTGTTCCTCAGCAAGCCGATATGCCTTGTCTTGAGAATTACAATGGTGAGGGAGACCATGTCACTCTGTTAAAACATTTCAAATCCTTTGTAGTGACTATGCTCATGACCATAGGATTTTAGCCAAGTTATTTGCTAGAACTTTTCGTGATAAGGCCTTGAAATGGTATTGTTCCTTGCCTCCTTATTCTATTGATTCTTTTTCTAAAACTTGCTAATGCCTTTATCCAACAGTTTCAAAATAACATTGGTCTGCAAGTGTCCTTAACTGATTTGATGCATTGTAAACAAAATACTAAAGAAAAATTGATTGAATTTATTGGTAGATTTAAGCGTTTGTATGTCCAAATTTCTTATCTTGTTCCTGATATTGATATTCAACATATGTTTATTTCAAATTTACAAAATGATATTAGAGATAATATTATGCTTACTGAATTTACCTCTTTTCAACAACTTTGTGCAGCGCTTCATCATTATCAATTACAAGTGAGTTAATTTGAGAGCAACACTCCAATGGCTCCTATTCCAATTGATAAGAGTGATGCTACTCCTAATCCCACCAAGTTTAAAAAACCTAACAACTATGTCAAGATAAATAAGAAAAAAAATACAGTTGCTGATCAAGTTGCTATTGCATCCAATAGTGCCACTTCTGCATCCATTGCTTTTTGTCTGAATCGTACGTTTACTCCTCTTTCTGAATCTTTACATTCTATTATGAATAAATTATTGAATTCTATTGTGATTACCTTGCCTCCTATTCGACCTCTTTTACCTACTACGATGGCATTCAAATCCTTTGATCCTAAATCCTTTTATCAATGCCATCATCAAAATGACCATGATACTGAGAAGTATTATTCTCTAAAATATAAGGTTCAAGACTTAATTGATTCTAATGCTTTGTTTGTTGATAATTTTGATGGTAGTGGGAACAAATATGTCTCTCATCCTAATCAAAACCTCCAAATCTATACGAATCCTTTGCCTACACATGATACTAATACCATTGTTCATCCATCTTTTGTGGATATTATTTATGATTCAAAGATGAATGATCTCAATCATATTGTTAACCATATGGAGCATGTTGTTTTGTCTCAACATGTATCTCCACCCCAGCCTTAATCTTGTAATACCCCAAAAATGGGCTATAGGTTCATTAATCTCCTATTCGACACATCGAACGAAATCAACATCAAAGTCCTAACCTAAGGCACATCGACACATTATCGAATCTTAATTGATTACCTAAATTCTGCATCGGGGAATACTCCTAGTAATATTCCTATTTATCCTAATTATCTTTAATTTAATGATTATTTGGCGATAAATCCTATTTATCCTAAAGTTTGATTAATTGAATATTCTAAGATATTTAATTAATTAGATTTAATACTGCCACTTAATTATTTAATTGAATTGAATTACATTTATTCCTAATTATTATTATTTAAATTTGACAATAAATCAAAATTCCTATCATTAATTGATTAAATTCTTATTTAATTAATTAAATCAAGTTGTCATATTTAATAATATTAGTTTTGAATAAAAGTTTGATTTAATAATTGATTAACCCATAAATCAATTATTTTATTTTTAAAATCAGTTAAGTTGAGAATAAATCACTTTATTTATTTATTTAATTCATAATTATTATGCACATTCAAAAAGCAGTTAAACTTGAAATCATAAAATCAATTCAAATTGTTTTAAAAATAAACTCAACTCTAATTTGAGTTAAAAAGTTGTTTTTGCATGATTTTGCATGATTTGTGAGTTAATTTATCTTTTATTCTTTGATAACTCAAAAATCAACCTGAGTTTATTTGAGTGATTTATGGCTTTTTCCATGCATCCCCAAAGCCCTGGATTTCTATAAAATCAAGGCTCGGCTCTTCATAATCATATCTCAGAATTTGCAAACTTATGTTGGCGAGTTGACATCTGAAGAATTGAAGCTTCTTTTGTGAATCAACAACTTTGTGAGATCATTCATATTTAGCATATCATTGTTAGATTAATTGTATTGCATATCATTTTTTCATATAGATTAGATTTCATATCATTTTGTAGACACAGAAAATTGGCAAAAGGCTTAAATCAATCAAAAGGTGCATTAAATCATCAAAATAGCAAGAAAAATTAATAAATGGAAAAAAGGCAGTTCAAATCAAAGGAAAATTCAATTAAATGATTAAATGATTAAATAAAGCTTGAAAAGGGGAAAAACACTACGAAATTGATTAAATTCAATTAATGACATAGTTGTTGAAATGAAAAATCAAAATGAACATCTTACCCTTCATGGCTAAATTTAATTACTTTAATTAATTAATAAATACTAATTTCCTTCAACAAAGCAAAAAGGAGACAAAATGGACACAAATCACTCACTTTTGTTGAAATGGTCCAGCCTTTTGAAACTATTTAAATGATTGTCCCCCCATTTATGGACAAAGCAAAGCCAATTGACCTTACCCAAGCATAACCATGGTTATCTCACTCTACCCCCTACCCTTGGGAAAATCTTATATATTGAAGGCATTTAGAGGCATAAATCATCCACTCCATATCTTTGAATTGCAGCAAAGCTCTTGCAATTTGCATCCACATCACTCACTTATCATTTTTCATTGCTAATTAGCTTAAATTGCTTTGATCATAGTAGATTGTTCATCAAATAGAGCTAGAATTTGATAGAATAGATCTAAATTTGCATATCATATAGCTTAATTCTCATCTTTAGAGTGTCACTAGTGAGGATCATAGCTGAGAGCCTCATTTACCACTTTATTTTAGAGATCCATGAGATATTTAGATTAATTGTGCATTATTTAGATTAGTTTGCTTTGAATAGTGTAATTATCTTTTAAATCTTGTTATTTCATGAAGGTGTAAATCACTCACACACACATTTTTCATCTTATTGCACAAAAAACTAAAAAAATAGATTAATTTGCATCCATCTCATATCTAGATTCTGCATTCAAATCCTTCGTTTAGGTGTCATCAAGGTCACTGATCTCAGTATAATCTAAGAATACATACTCGCATCTACTAGAAGGTGGTAATCTCTATTGAGCATTTAAGGTTGTCATTAGTATCAAAGGATAGTAAACAGGTCGGTTGGTCACTTATATTGAGACAGTCGGTAACTAGAACCAAGACAGAGCAGTCGGTAAAATCCTTTACACTGAGCATCACATAGTTAATCAAGCACCAGCATCACCAACACCGACGGTCAGTAAACACCAAGCATCACAGTATACACCAAATAGATTATACAGTGTTTACCGATGATCACAGAAAATGGCATAGTAATCAGAAATGGCACATTATTCTATGTGAACAGTTACAACAGATCATAAAATAGTTTACCAAGATTGAGGAGCATTTATTGTAAAAGATATTCATTAAATGCAATGATTATCTTATTTGTAATAGCTGATCTAGGTTATTTTGCACCGTAGATCTTAGGGTTATGATTACTCTTTGTAACCTAATTTTTGCTTAAGCGGCAAAACAGAACACTATATATTGTATATGTTCACACCATTTTATGGGGTTATTGAGCTGAGATATATAAATCAAGGAGCACTTGAAGTCATTGCCTAACTTCAAGACAATCAGTTTACTAAGCAGAACAAAACATAGAGGATATCAGTTTGAGCAGAATTAGTCAAGGCTACCGAGCAAAATAGAGCAGAGAATCATCACAGTTAAGGTGATATTTTGATGAGCACTTATAGATCTGTATCAGATAATTGAGTTGTCAACTAGCAGATATTTACCTATTACTTTCTAACAATTGTGATAGAGTTTGGTATAAATCTCTTAACAGAGTAGACTTAACAGTCTTTGTATAAATCTCTTAACTGAGTACACACTTCATTTAGTGTTGTTAAATCCTATAAATAAGTAGCTCTAGCTGATCTAATATGTTACTCCTAATAGGGTAAGATCACCAAAAGTGATCAAAACTTGTAGCCTTAACAGGCAAACCTTTTCTATCTGCAGTAGTGAAGAATTTGTGGGTGTCATCCCCATCGTAGTTTTTACCTTCTAACAAGGGTTTCTGCGTTACCAAAATACTTGTGTTATGTGATTGTCATATTGATTTCATGTTGTTTACTTTTTGAAGTTAACTAGATGATTGATTTATGCAATTATGTTCAAGTTATTTTGATCGGTTATTACAGTATTCAGTTATAGATTAGAAAGGTGTTACAAGTTAAGTTTTTGAGGGCACTGATTCACCCCTCCCCTCTCAGTAACTATCTCTCCTAATTCCAACAATTGGTATCAGAGCCAGGTTCTCTTATTGAACAGTCTAACCACTAAAGGGTAAAGATCTAAGTCATGGAGAGATACAAGCTTGACAAGACTATTGAGAATCAGAAGATACAAATGCAGATGTTTGTGGAACAGTATAAATAGGCCAAGGAAGAACTAAAGAAATTACTGGTTGAAAGGAAGAATCTTGCAATTCAGCTGAATGAAGTTAGTTATCATGAAGAACCTATTGATGACATATTTGATCATATTAGATCAAGCTCTGGAAGCATCTTTGATGGATCCAAAAGCATAATCTCTAAGTTGTCTGAAAAGAATCAACATCTATCTAAGCAAGTGAAAGCACTTCAAATCGGTCATGAATCTCAAATGGTGAGAATGGTGGAAATCATGAAAAATGGTAGACAAGCTGAACAAGATCGAAATCTAGCTATTGAAGACTGAAGACTGATGACAGAACAACTTCAAGCAAAAGAAAGTGAAATACAGAGACTCACTGATCGTCACTTCCAAGTATCAAATCAAATGATGATAGTTAATCAAGAAATGAACCGAGTAAATGGAGAATTATCAAGAAGACTTGAAGATGTTGCAATACTTAGAGAAGACAATAAAAATTGAGAAATGAAATAAAGACACAAAAGCAACACAATGAAATTATGAAGCTACTTGAGGAGAGTTCTAAAAAGATTGATGACTTTCTGACTAATCAGAGGAGATTCAGAAGTAGAGCCGGTATAGGCTACACCGGTGAAGGAGAATCATCACAACAAGCTGAAGAAGTCAACAACTATCAAAGTCAAAAACCTAAAGTGTTGACATGTTACCACTGTGGAAAAATAGGACATACATCTAATGTGTGCAGAAGCAAAGCATAAGGTAAACCTCCTGTTATTCCTAAATTCAATGGATATTGCTATTATTGTGGTAAGTTTGGACATCCATCTTATGAATATAGAGCTAAGAAGAATGACATTGCTAATAATACTACTGAGGAGAAAGTATGCTATATGTGTAATAAACATGGACACACTGCAAGGGAGTGCAAGGCGAAAATGAAACAAGTTTGGACACCTAAAGAGAAACTACAATGAAAGCCATATCAACTGAAGAGACAAGGTAACTCATATGTTTGGGATTATAATACATGGACTAGTTGTACTGCATGTGGTCGGTATGGACATATTGTAGAAAACTATTACAGAAAGAGTCAGATTGGACAATCAAGAAACTGGACAAATGTAGGAATGGCATGTATGCACTGTCACAAGGTCGGTCATGTAAGCAAGAACTGCAGAGACCGAGCACCTGATGAAAACCATATATTTGAGAGTGGATATAACATTGCAGATATTACAAAGTTAAGGAACACAATGTGGAAGAAGGCATCTAATGAGAATGCTGAGTCTAGCAACACTGTCGATGAAACCTCGTCCACTGGATTGGGTGACATCGGTACCTCCACTTAAGATGACAAAGGTATGTATGGAACTGACATTTTAAATGATCACATTTTTCATATAGTTCCTTATATATGATGTACAAATACCAAATCTACATGAATAAAGATGTACTATGGTTTACATGTTATAAGTTTACAAATGTCATATAGTCGGTAAAAGAAGAAAAGTGAGTTGGTTACCCGTCGGTAATCACTATACAAGGTTAACCGACAACAGAGAAAATCGATGAAGAAATTTTATGTTAATCAAGAAAAAGAAATTATAGACATTACCAAGCTGACAACTATTTCATACCAAAAGTTAGGTCACGCATTTAATGCATCAAAGTTTGAGCGGGAATATCGAAAAACCTAAATACGCGGAAATAGAGTTCATTGTTACATTGCGATTTTGAAGAAAGGAGATTTTACAGAGAAGAGTTCGAGCTAAAGATTTTTAGAATAGATTCAAAGCTACTGTAGATCGAACTGATGACAATTCTTTGATGATAACAAGTAAGTCCATCTACCTACCGAACACTGGTTATCTATTATTTTTTGAAACCCTAGAAACAATTTATGGCATCCACATCGACAGCAAGCAAATCACAGAACTTTAAGGAGGAAGTAGAACTTATTGTTAGGTCACATTTCACCAAGGAGAAATTCAAACCTCACCCCAAGGTTGTAGCACAAACAGACGATATGGGCACATTTTCTAGTATTCCGGATAAGGTTTTGTTGACAGAAGATGTTAGGTCCTACATTCACTGCAAGATCGGTGAAGTATGTGATTTTGAGACTATTGTTGCTTTTCAGCAAATCTGTGGACCGGATGGAAAGATTAAACCCGAGTATAAAAAGATTGAAGAATCAGGGTTACGGTGTTTTACATACTTCCCACAATCATTTCACAATGACTGGATAAGAATTGTGCTAAGTAGATTTCATGATGGTAAATTTTGGCTAGATAAACTTGTTGAGGTCACGAAAGAAGATTATCAATAGGGTTACTGGGTACCCTACAACTGACAAAGCCAAAGCCTTTTGAAGTTTGTCTCATCCCGATGTAGAAAAGAACACTGGAGCTCAATGGGACGGTAGGGCACTGAAGATTTCAACTATCAAAGATCCAGCAGTGAAATTTGTAGCTCATGTCATCAGGTACAAGATATTTCAATCCACCAGACCCAATAGTGTACCCTACAACGCTGTGGACATGACTTACAAAATTGTGAAGAAAGATCACCAGGTTGATCTTACAGAACTGCTACTACACCAACTGCATGACAATATGAAGACAATCAAGGCAAAGAAGTCCAATACATGTAAGTATGGATCACTACTTGTATGTACATTTCTCTATCTACAAAAATATGTACCGAGTATCGGTAAAGTGAACTGGCAAACGGACAAACTGATAACTGCTCAAATTGGTGAAATGATGATTAAATTCAAGAGAGTACCAATGGAATTTGCATGTCAATTGCCAAAAGAACTTGATGACAAAATAAATGAGAGATGGGCTATCGCACTAGATCCAAAGAAAAGAAAAAGAGAACGATCACTAAGCCGTGCAACCACCCACTTTAGCTATGTTGTGGTAAGTGAATGCATGACAAGGTATCAGCCTAGATTTTCAGTCAAGAATAGAGCTATGCAGATCATGGATGAGAATGTAGATGATATGGATGTCATATGTGACTCTCTATGGACATCGATTTTGAAAGCAGAAGAGAAAGCTGAACAGGAAGCATTCTTGAAACTGTCTAAAAAGAGACACAATTCAAAAGGTAAAAGTATTTTCATTGATGATAGTAAAGGCAAGAAAATAGAAGACACTGGTATATCAGTTACCGAGGTAATTGATATCACCGAACAAAAGGAAGAAATCAAAATTTCATAGGATGCACCAGATCAAGTCAAGATCCACTTGCAAAAGAAAATTGATGATGATGCACTCATTGAGGACATCACTAATGGTGATCTTGATGATGTGGATGATGAAGATGTGACCATTACACAATACAAAGATGAAGCATTCGACACTGCTAGTGTGCTCACATCACTACTAGGTGAACTACCTATACTTGCAGAGGTAGTTGAGATAATCTCACAAGTACAACCCGATGTATCTCATCTTGAGAAAATTAAAGATACAACTAAGATTCAAGCACCCGAGCAACCTACAGATACAAATGAGCCTAACAAACCAGAGGCATAGTCTACAAAACCAAAGGAACCTATAGAAATCAAGTCAACTGAGGTGAACCCACCTAACACTATAATCGAGACTCCCACTCAATCTACCGAGGAGTAGAAGAAGGATGATATTGTGTCAACTGGTAAGGATACTCTGAGGAGTGAAGAAAAAGCTATTGTCATAAGTGAGAAGAAGTCACCTCTTGCCCCAAAGAAGAAGAAGAAGAAGAAAGCCAAAGGGCTGGTCACCATTGATGAAGTTATCATTATACCTGAATGTGACCTGAGAACCCTAAGCCCCGAGGAACTAAGTCGGTATGGGGAGTTATGTTCAAGGAAAGCAGCACAAGAGAAGTTGAGGCAAGAACACAAATGCAAAGAAGTGTTAAATGATGTACAGGATAATCTACAACAAATAGTACCAGAAACAAACATTGATGAGAATACTCCCATCATAGATCAACTTTCCACACTCGCCGACAAAATCAATGCCCCTAATATAGATGTAGACAAAAGAATAGAAGAAAGGGCAGAATCAAAGATTCAGAATAAATTGATAGAAAGGATTAGCACATAAGTGGCACTGAACAAAGTAAAATTATCTGAGGTCATTACTGACGTAAAATCCATCACCCAGATAATCTGTCAACTGCTAATCAAGCTTTGTACTTCAGACACTTTCACTGTAGAAGTCAGTGAAAAGATAAAAAGTTTAGAAGCAGAGATAAAGTTAAGTACACAAGCAACTATCATCGAGCCAACTACTTTCTTAAAGCATATTAACTGAGTTTAGGAACTCCAGTGGCTGATAGCAGACTTAAGGAAACAAGCCGAGCACATCGCTAATCAGGTTACAGAGTTACAAAAAGAACTCATTCCTTACCTGAAGATTTTTGAAACACATATTGTCAAAGCTGACAACTTGTTGCAACACCAAAGATTTCAGTGTTGGATAATATCTTTGACATGCATACACAAGTCGGTCATGAGCATATTGCTCTTACCAACTTGAAAGAGGAGTGGGAAAACCTCTTGGAGTCTATGAAGAAAACCCATCCACACATTTTTGACAAGATGTAAGTATACCTTATATTTTTGGTATTTGGCATTATTATCAAAAAGGGGGAAATCATGTATATGCCAAATAAGTATATAACATACTACCGAGAGCATGCATCGAGGGGAGGTACTTTTGTACTTAGAAATTTTTTGTTATGGATATGTATATGGTGGAGGCATAAGGAATATATAGAAACATTTTGTCTATATACATTTTGAAGTTTTGATACTAATGCCAAAGGGGGAGATTGTTAATCTCTATTGAGCATTTAAGGTTGTCATTAGTATCAAAGGATTGTAAACAGGTCGGTCGGTCACTTATATTGAGACAATCGGTAACTAGAACCAAGACAGAGCAGTCGGTAAAATCCTTTACAACGAGCATCACACAATTAACCGAGCACCAGCATCACCAACACCGACGATCAGTAAACATCAAGCATCACAGTATACACCAAGCAGATTATATAGTGTTTACCGATGATCACAAAAAATGACATAGTAATAAAAAAATAGCACATTATTCTATGTAGACGGTTACAACAGATCGGAAAATGGTTTACCAAGATTGAGGAGCATTTATTGTAAAAGATATTCATTAAATGCAATGATTATCTTATTTGTAATAGCTGATCTAGGTTATTTTGCACCGTAGATCTTAGGGTTATGATTACTCTTTGTAACCTAATTTTTTCTTAAGCGACAAAACAGAACACTATATATTGTATATGTTCGCACCATTTTATGGGGTTATTGAACTGAGATATATAAATCAAGGAGCACTTGAAGTCATTGCCTAACTTCAAGACAATCAGTTTACCGAGCAGAACAGAACACAAAGGATATCAGTTTGAGCAGAATTAGTCAAGGCTACCGAGCAAAACAGAGCAGAATATCATCATAGTTAAGGTGATATTTTGATAGCACTTATAGATCTATATTAGACAATTGAGTTGTCAACTAGCATATATTTACCTATTACTTTCTGACAATTGTGATAGAGTTTGGTATAAATCTCTTAACAGAGTAGACTTAACAGTCTTTGTATAAATCTCTTAACCGAGTACACACTTCATTTAGTGTTGTTAAATCCTATAACTAGGTAGATCTAGGTGATCTAATATGTTACTCCTAATAGGGTAAGATGACCAAAAGTGTCAAAACTTGTAGCCTTAACAGGCAAACCTTTTCTATCTGCAGTAGTGAAGAATTTGTGGGTGTCATCCCCACCGCAATTTTTACCTTCTAACAAGGGTTTTTGCGTTACCAAAATACTTGTGTTATGTGATTGTCATATTGATTTCATGTTGTTTACTTTTTGAAGATAGATGATTGATTTATGCAATTATGTTCAATTTATTTTGATCGGTTATTACAGTATTCAGTTATAGATTAGAAAGGTGTTACAAGTTAAGTTTTTGAGGGCACTAATTCACCCCTCCCCTCTCAGTAACTATCTCTCCTAATTCCAACAAAAGGCAATAAATTGCCTGGTTAGACTAGTTTCCATTTCACTGCACGATTTTGATTTTAACTAACCTCTAATGTTTTACTGAAGTGTTGTGTCTACAGATAGGTACAAAATTCACACACATTTTCGGCACCCATCATGGGGCCCTGAAATGGGTTTCCATTCAATTTTTATCAATTTCTATCATCTTTCTGTCATTTTCTGTTTCAAGCTACGATTTTTAATTTTTGTCCATACAATTTTCATATGAGTTTTGTCAGAAACTCGTACCAGGAGATACCCACTATCATACGACATTTGATTTGATCGAGAATCATACCATCAGGATCACAGTGTTGTTTGGAATTTAGATTGTCATATGGTCTGGTACCCAGTGTTGTACGAGTTTTTGGACTGTCATCTGGGAGGTAACCCACTATCGTACGAGTTTTGGTGCCAGGTTTCAATTGTCATTTCACTTTTTTAGGCAGTTTTCCATATTTTTTTTCCTGATTTGGACTGACAGCTAACATTAACAATTGAAATTTGTTGTTTGTGATTGATTTATGTTGATTTTGATTGGGAAAAGCATGAGAGTTGCTAAAAATAGGTAAAAATCTACTAAGCACATTGCGAGGAATTTAGGTAACCTTTTTAGCTGATAATGTTCGATTTGGATTAAAAAGAACTCTTGCGTGTCAAGCTTGTATGACCTTTATTGCATTCATATCAAATATTTCATTTTGGGCTATAAAAATGAACATAGATTTTCTTTTCAGCATCTTTGTTACACATAGTAAATAGGCCCTATGAACACTATTCGTGGTTCTTGAGAGAGTGGGTTTCCAACGAAGCTCTTCTCAATGAAGGAACCCTTGTAGGTAGGGAGGATACTAAGAGCGTCTCATGTTCTACTAGATTTGTGCGTCTTCAGCTTCTAATTGATACATTCTCTCTCCAGAGAGGTTGATAGATCATGAGTGGTTGACATCATAGATCTTTGTGAGATAATCTTGGTCTTAGTGTGTCGGATTAATCTGTCTACTTTGTTTGGGTTAAAAGTGAAAAGGTTAGAGGATTATGCTTTACTCCCTTTTTGGGTAGTAACAGAAACTCAGATCCTTGAATCTAGAACCAGTCTCCATGTGGTATATTTTTGTGAGTCAACTTTAGAGAGGGTTAACCATAGTGGACATTCCCTTAATTGGGTCAACCACATTGATGGAACCTCAAGCGATAATAGCTATTTTCGTCGTGGTAGTGACAACCACTATATAAATGTCCTTGTGGAGGAAATCTTCATAGGTGTGGTCTCTTGTTGGGCTGTTAGATCTCCCTAGTAGATCCTGAAGATTAAGTTCTCGGACTGTGTCAAAACCCCGGTGCACCTGGATTGGAGTTTTCCCTCTTGAGATCACAAAAGTTGCAAAGTCAAACCATTACTAAAAACCCTAGTGAGGCCAAATTTTCATTTTCTAGGAATATGTGCATTATTACAAAACTTTTTGGAACATACACTGTTAGCACTCCTAGGGATTAGCACAATTTAGTCACTTGATTGTTCATGCGCAAGGTTGCTTTTGCCCTTGTTCATTGTTTTCAGACATGCTTGAAATCACTTGCTTGTTGTTTTGTGTGCTTGCTTATCTATCTGGTTATTGAAAATGAACGAATCTGGTATAATCTTCAAATCTGGAAAGTACAATTTGCAAACAGTCCCAAAATTGAAAACCCCAAAATTTTCAAAATTTGAAGTGAAATTCCTTTCTGGAGTCAAAAGTCATCCTAGAGAGTCAGAAAGTCATACGAGTTTTGGCTAATGTCATTTCAGAACCCCCAGATTGTCGTATGGTATCTGGTATATTGTCGTACGAGTTTTGCTGCCAGTCAATTCAAAAAAAAAAGTCAAAAACCCTGCTATCAACTGTCATGCAAGTTTTGCAATAGTCATACGAGTTTGTCAATTATCGTTTCATGCTATACCCATTGTCATACGAGCCTACAAAAAGCCATTTGAGAAATTTTGGAAAATTGCCAGAAAGTTGTCAGAATTGCCAGATACCCAGTCTTTTCAGCCTATTTCCAAAATCTGTCAAACAAATCACTATGTTAGGAACAGAGTAGCAACTATTGAGAATCCAATCATTTTCCTAAAGTGTCCTTTTGAATCCGATCCAGCCTTCGGTTTAATCGATTTGAGTCTTTATCATCTTGTGTCAAAACCTTGTCATAACTATCAATCTTTAATCAATCTATCATCAAAATGGCTAAGTGTTGTGAACTCGTGTCTGCTATCTTTTGGGAATCTACCCATACATCCAAGGCACAGTCTCCTTCATTTACGTCTAATTCGAGCTTCAATCAACCAAACCTTGACAAGGTTACATCATTTGATCTTCTTGAATAAAATCTTTCTTCAGTTGTCTTCATCTTATTCTTTTGTGTCACCTAAGGTTAATGGTGGAAACTAGAGCTTCCTCTCACAAGAAATATGGAGAAGCATCCCATACCTTACCTATAACCATTGTCAAGGGTCCAACTCTTGAGAAACTCTACAATTTTGGTCTTTACGAAGACGACGGTCTTGGCAACTTTTGATTAAAAATTGGTTACATTCCTCCATCATCAACTCACAAAGGTAATCAACAAACTCCTCCTCGATCTATCCTAGGGAGAACTCCTACCATGTCTCAAGCAGGGAGAAACTTTGGCTCTCAAAGAGCTCAATCTCAACATGGTGCAGATCAGGAACCCACACCTGAAGAAATTGCTCAATATTAAAATGATGATAACTTCAAAAGAATGATGAAGCATTTCTTGAAAGAAGATAGAGAAGCATACTTTTTACAATTATCTCATCCAGGAGCTAAACTTCCTCCCAACTTTAATGTTGAAGATATCATTACGCATGAGAAAGAAACTCCACTCACAGCTATGATGAAGCAAATGCATGCCATGCAAGTCAAACTTAATAACCTTGAGAAAGAAAAGGAACCCAAGGAGTTCTCCATGGAGGCCCTATGTCCTTTTCCATTTGATAAAGACTTGTACATGCCACCATTCCCAAAAAGGGTGGAAATGTCAAAATATGATAAGTATGATAGACACTCAGATCCTCAAGATCATGTCAGAGAATTCTATACACAATCTATGGAGTTCATGCATGAACCAACCTATCTGATGTGTCTCTTTCCTTGATCTTTGGGAGGAGCATCCATTAATTGGTTCTCTAGATTGCCTTCTACTATCAAAACTTTTGAGGAGTTGATCAAATTGTTCTATCAGCAATACTCCTACAATATCCAACATCCAGTCACCATGATCGATATCTGCAATCTCATACAATATCCAGGAGAACCATCCCTGACATTTTTCAAGAGATGGAGGAAGAAATTCTCTCTATATGCTAGACCTATTCCAAAAACTAAGAAACTAGAAATCTTCATCAATAATCTTGTCCTAGAGATCAACTATCCTTTATAAATGCAAGATCATACATCTTTTGATAAGATGGTAGACAATGCGATCAAGATTGAAAAAGTACTTGTGAAAAAAGGAGACGCCACACTTCAAAAGGACAAGTACAAATCAAGATCCAGTTCTAAAGACAAAAACAAAAACTGGAACAAGAATAAAGGCATCATCACAGATGGTGTTGTTGATACTATCTGTGCCCCATCAAAGGCACCAAATTTCAATCTAACTATTGGCACCCAAGCCATCAAAGCTTCAGAACAAAAGGTGCCTGAACCATCTCAAAAGAAGCCAGAATACAAATCTTGGTCCGCTGATAATAAATGAAATTTCACTCCTCTTGGAGAATCTTTGGAATCAGCTATGAGAACTCTTCTGACTAATAACATCATCTCTTTGCTTGAGATCTGACAATCTGATCCTGATCCTAAACCAAAATGGTGGAGAGAGCATGAATTATGTGATTTCCATCAGGGTAAATGTCACAAAACTAATAACTACTTACGCTTGAAACATACTATTCAAGATCTAATTGATAAGGGAGACATCACCATTAACAATCATAAGAGCAATAATGATCATACAACATTCATAGAACCATTTCTGAAACATGGTCAAGAAGTTTCATCTTCTCAGCCTAATATAGGGGCAAAGGTCAATTATGCTTACCCTAGAAATAATGTTGTTATCAATATGGTTGAACCTTGTCTCTCTGAGCATTGCAATGTCATCACAATTATGTGAAGAGATAGATATCATCCTTCAACTAATGCAGTTACTCGATCACAAGCTCAGGCACATCTGAACGGACAAATCCTAGATTCATCAAATGTCCCTAAGATTTCCTTCAATCTTTCTTCCACTTCCAAATAGAAGGTTGCTTCTAAATCTTCCAATCCTAAAGATATGAGGCCAAAATCTTATAGCATTGTTCAACAACTCCAACACACTAATGAAAAAATCTCCATGTTTGAGTTGCTTCGAATATCTCCAACTCATAGAGCTATTCTAGATAAAGCTTTACTCGGATCCAATGTTCCTAATGACCTTGATTTAGATAGGTTCCAAACTATGGTTGGGCATCTTACATCTCCACAATATATCTCCTTTTCAGAGGAAGATGACAACTCCTTGAGTCACCCACATAACTAGCCCTTGCATATAGAAGTCTTGATCCAGAACCGTAGAGTCAAACGTGTGTTGATAGATGGAGGTATTGGCCTAAATATTTGTTCTTACAGCTTGGTCACACAATTGGGATTTTCAGAAATGGCTATTGATCCTAGAAAGAAAATAACTATAAAAGCCTATGATGAACAAGAAATATCTTCTAAAGGCACCATTGTCTTACCTATCAGAGTAGGTCCAGTCATCAAAGATACTATATGTCAAGTCCTTGATCTACCTTCGGCTTACAACATTCTTCTAGGAAGACCATGGATACATGAAATGCAAGCTATTCCTTCTACATTCCACCAATGTTTGAAATTTCCTTATGAAGGAGTAGAGGTCACTATTCCAGCAGACATATCTACCACTTGCAATACATTGAAAGAAGGTGCAGATAAACTTGTGCCTAATAATAGAGAATCTTCTCTTAAGCCAACAAAAGAAGCATCCACATCTAAAATGGCAAACATTTCCAAAGAGGTTAATATCAAAGAAAATAGTATGGGAGAATATACTATAGAGCCAATCTCATCTTTGACATCTCTCCCTATCTCACCTAAGTCTTATGCGCAATCTTTGAAATAGTCCAAACTAGACTCTAAAGAACCTCTTGAGGCATATAAAAAGAATTTTGTAGTAGAGCAAATCTCCAAGCAAGAATTTGAAGAGGATGAAGCTGTGCTTGCATGGCTATACAAGGATGAACCTGAATCTCAAGTTGTTCAAACTAGTGACTCTACAGTATCCAACATACCTTCTAAGTCATATGGGCCAGGGGATAAATTGATAGCTAAGATGGGATATCTAGGTAAAGGACCTCTAGGAATCAGAGGAGAAGGTCTTATGACACGTATTTCACATACCGGTAGAGCAAACAAAGATACTATTGGCTTAGGCTTTAAGAAGAAACCCTTCCACCTCAAAGGTAATTGTTCTCATGTCATAGAGAAAATCGCACCAGGAGAAGCCCTTCTTAAGAAGGAAGAAACTGAACCATCAGATAGTGATTCAGACAGCTCAGAACTTATCCCTTATGAGTGTTTGCCTAAGGAAATTAAAGACCTCCTTGAAGCTGAAGATGATCCAATAAAAAGAATCATTGTAGTAGAAACACAAGAACCTACTATAAAGCAAGAGATAGTTGCAACACAAGAACCATCTAATCTCGAAGACAATAAAATAGACAAAGAGGAAGGTGGTAGTTATTCTAAGACAGATTCCCATGAGTATGAATTCAAATCAGAATCTTAGGGTAACCCTTTTTGGGGTATTCATCCTGACTTTACTCATGTTCTTAGATTTCCTAGAGGCATAGATGAAGAATCTAATGACTATGAATGGGGAGCCATTCCAGAAGAAGATGAGCTTATCACAAAAAAACATGTTGATGTCATTCACTAATATGCACCTACACCCAACGTAAGTCTAGAGAGAAGTAATGAACTTAATGAGTCTAATCCACCTATGGATGAAGTGGACTCCCACAATGACATTGAGCCTATTCATGAATTGAATGTCTTAAGTTGTAATATCACCTTTGAACTCGAGTGTCGGGTCAGGACCAATGATGACAGATCCATATCTATAAACACTATCTCCCAATCTTTCCCCATTTTGACTATCCAACATCCTGAACTTCTTGATCAAACTTCCACGAACCCGAACCATCGTATTTATACCTTCCCAAATGACTATGCCCTTGCTTGCTACCTCAATGCAGTTGAGCCTATGAGGACTTCCATCAATGAACCAAGCGTCAGCATGATGGAGTCAGACATCAGATATCTTAGTCAAAAGAATAAAAATAAGAATAAAAAGAAAAGGAGTTTTGAGGGTGAAAACCACTTTGTGGTAGTCTCAGAACCTAAAAAAGTAAAAATAAAAGATGTATCCGAAGGTGAAAACCTCTCTGAGGTGCCTAAGGATGAGATATTTGATGTCCTTCCAAGTCATTTACAGGACAGATCTCCAGTTCTAATTGAGCCCACTCAATCTATAAATTTGGGAACAACAGAAGAACCACAGTTGATTCATGTAGCACAATCTTTATCAAAAGAAGAGAAGCAAAAATTTACAACATTCCTAATAGAGAAGAAGATCAAATTTGCATGGAAATATTCAGATATGCCAGGGTTGGATCCTAATCTTATAATGCATCATTTATCTATAGCTCCAAATGTCAAACCTGTCAAGCAAAAATTGAGAAAGATGCATCCTCATGTTGCAGTCTTGGTAAAAGTTGAATTAGAGAAGCTTCTAAAAGCCAGATTCATTCGAGTTATTGACTATGCATAGTGGATCTCTAATATTGTACCTATTTCAAAACCAGATAAATCAATCAGAGTGTGCACAGACTTTAGAGATGTAAATAGAGCATGCCCTAAGGATGATTTTCCATTACCTAACATTGATATGATAGAGGACATGACTGCAGACTTTGAGATGTATTCTTTAATGGATGGTTTTTTTGGGTATAATCAAATAAAAATTGCTCCAGAGGATCAAGAGAAAACTGCTTTTACATGTGCATGGGGCACCTTTTGTTGGAGTGTCATGCCATTTGGGTTAAAAATGTTGATGTTACATATCAAAGAGCAATGACATCTATTTTTCATGACATGATGCATAGAACTATGGAGGATTATGTTGATGATACTTTAGAAAAATCTATTATTAGAGCTGAACATCTAGATGACTTGAGCAAGATACTAGATAGAATGGAAAAATTTAGTCTTAGACTAAATCCTAAGAAGTGTGCTTTTGGTGTCACTTCAGGAAAGCTCTTGGGATACATAGTTTCAAAGAAAGGCATTAAAGTGGATCCAACTAAAGTAAGGACTATCATGGAAATGCAACCTCCAAAGAATATCAGTCAAATGAGGACATTGCAAGGAAGAGTTCAATCTATCAGAAGATTCATATCACAGCTAGCAGACATCTCACAACCTTTTACAAAAACATTACATAAAGGTGTGACCTTTGCATGGAATGAAGAATGTGAGAAGAACTTTGACCATATCAAACAATATCTATCAAATCCTCCTATCTTGATGCCTCCTATTCATGGGAAGCCATTGATCTTATATGTCTCTGCAACAGATACATCACTGGGGGCATTGCTAGCACATCACGATGAGAATAAAAAGGAAAGAGCTATATACTATATCAGTAGAACATTGGTTGCATATGAAAAGAATTACTCAATGATTGAGAAAGCTTGTCTATCTGTGATCTTTGCATCATAGAAACTGAGACATTACATGTTAGCTCATACCACACATTTGGTAGCTAAAATTGATCCACTAAAGTACCTACTAAGCAAAGCTACCCTCACAAGTAGATTAGCCAAATGGGTCATGCTCTTAAGCGAATTTGATATTGAATATGTGGAAAGAAAAGCTATAAAAGGAGAAGTTATTGCTGATCAATTAGCATATGCACCTATGATTGATGATACACCAATGCAAATGGAATTTCCAGATTCCTCTATCATGACTCTTTCTTCTAGAGAATGGCAATTATTCTTTGATGGCTCCTACACACAGAATGGATTTGGAGCAGACATATTTTTCATCACTCCTCAAGGATACTCAATACCAAAAGCGTTCAGATTAAAGTTTCCTTGTACAAACAATATTGTTGAATATGAAGCTCTTCTTAATGGCATGAAAATAGCAATTGAGTGGAGAATAACAGAATTACACATTCATGGAGACTCTGAACTTGTTATCCATAAATTCAATGATGTGTACCAAACTAAAGATGAAAAGCTCATTCTTTATAAGAGAATGGTAGATGATTTAAATAAGTATTTCATATCTCTCACATTTGAGCAAATTCTTAGAATAGAGAACAAGGTTGCCAATGCAATGGCCATATTATCTACTTTATTACAGCAGCCTGAACATGAGCTACGCTACGAGTTCCTGGTGGAAGCACTATCTTATCCTGCATATGACTCCCCTGAAACCCACATGATTTGCACTGTTATTGGTCATGATTCATCCAGATACAAAAACCTATTCTCCTATCTCCAAGACCAAATCATTCCCGATACCTTCAACCGCCATGAAAAGAGATACCTTATCTGTAATGCCTCCCGGTATGTCATCATTGGTCATGATCTTTACAAACAAGGTCTAGATGGTACGCTACTTAGATGTTTAGAATGGGAAGAGTCTCAACGTGCATTAGAGGAAGTCCATGATGGTATTTGTGGGTCACACTCAAACGGTTTAACACTAGCTTGAAAACTTATTAGGGCTGGGTACTATTGGCCTGAAATGGAGAAAGAGGCTATCAAATTTGCTAAGAATTGTCAAAAGTGTCAAGTACATGGCAACCTAATTCATGCTCCAGGGAGAGATCTAATCCCCTTCACTACATAATGGCCTTTTCATCAATGGCCCTTTGATCTTATAGGAGCTATACATCCTCATTCTTCTAATGGACATACCCATATAATCATAGCCACAGATTATTTTACAAAATGGATAGAAGCAGTTCCTTTGACACAAGCAACTAGAAAACAAATATCTATGTTCATATTGAACTATATCATATGTAGATATGGGATACCTCATTCCATAATCACAGATAATGGTGGACAATTCAAAAATAAAGACCTAGATGATCTATGTGCCAAATTTAAGATTACTCAACATTGGTCTTCTATCTACTATCCTCAAGGGAATGGACAAGCATAAGCTTCTAATAAAAATCTATTGAAAATCTTGCACTGCACAGTTAATAAAATAGGAAGGGACTGGCATCTCATGATCAATCTAGCTCTTTGGGCCTATAGAACAAGTATCAAAACACCTACTGGGGCTACACCTTTCACTTTAGTTTATGGGTCTGAAGCGGTACTGCCTATTGAGGTTGAAATCTCATCACTAAGAATCAGAATGCATGGTCTAGTAACTGATGATGACTACAAAGTGTCTAGGTTTCAAGAACTAGAACTACTAGATGAGCGCAGACAAGAAGCGTATGATCATCTCATAGTATATTAGAAGAGAATGTCTAGAGGTTACAACAAGAAAGTTAGATGCAGAGAATTTCAGGTTGGTGATCTAGTCTTGAGAGAGAATCCTAAAAATCAATCACATCGAGAACGCAAGGGGAAGTTTGAACCCAACTAGCTGGGTCCCTTTGTTGTCACTGCTACTTTTGGCTCTGGTGCCTATCAACTCTCAACAACTAAAGGAGAATAGCTTTGAAAACCAATCAACATTCTCCATCTGAAGAAATTCTACGCCTAAGGCATTCAATCTATGGTAAAATGTCTTGAAAAAATTATTAAAATTGGAAAAAGTCCTAAAAAAAATGAACATCTTGGTGAAAACCTAGCAATAGGCACCTTGATGATTCACAAAAAAAGTAAAAAATATCAAAAGTACAAAAAAAATTGAAAAAATGAAAAATACAAAAAAATGAAGAAAAAAAAAGTGCCTTGGTGAAAACCTAGAAACAGGCACCTTGGTAGCAAAAATAGAATCTCTACCAAGATGGTGAAAACCCGGCAAATGGGTGCCACTTGTTCAAAATGCTCCATCTATCAGTGCAATCTTGGTCTTTCCCAACTTTAAGTCTTGCTTTAGTTTGTACATATCTCCTAGTTGGTCTTCAATAAGTCGGTTTGTATACCAATCAGCTCAAGCATTTGTATCCTATCAATGTTCAAACATGGGGGCAATCAAAGTCATATCCTATGGCCTCCAATGCATCTTAGACGTATCATATTTAGTCAAAGTCCTTTGAAGCTTCATCTGAGTTAGTCAGTCTATTTTGTCTCCAGAAAGGATTTTGCATCTACAACAATGCAATCAAACATCAAACACAACATGAAAACAATCTGTGCTTTACATGCTTTTATCCCCTTGTATGCTTACTGATTCACATTGACATTTTTGCATATTATGTTCCCTCGAGCTCTTAGGTGATGTCCTTTTTAGGATTTAGAGAGTGATGATTGGGGACATAATCTTTTCTTTGTTTTCTTCTTGTATTTGAAAAGCTAACAACTTTGGAAATTCTGGATTGAAATGGTGTCCGACTGTAAGAGCCTCTATCTTGAATTGGATGGCCATGCGTACCTCGACCATTGATACCCAAAAAATTCAAGGAAGTTTGATCTAATTATTTTCTTAGTGAGTTCTTTCTCCTACTGTGAAACATGATCTTACCTCAGGATGTGAACGATAAAGGGTCACTACGGGTAATTCACATTGGAAATAGAACGATCTCTTAACTGTTTGATGTGTTTGAATGCAAGGCGTATTCAGGTCATCATGATGTTTATGTTTTGATGCTTATACAAATTGCTATATCAAAATGGACATGATATTCAGGTCATCCTGGCATTTGTGCCTTGGTGCTTATAGCTAATATGACATTCTGACAATAAAATCAATATTCATATGTCCATGGTTGTCTAATCAGTGGGTGTTGTATTGATTCCTGCGCATACAAATTGATATTCATATGTATATGGTTTCATCACTAGTGGGCATTGTATTGATTTATCCGGTTACCTAAAAATTCAATGATGAGAATAATCGACACATGATCAGTGACTAGGTCCTAGGTCTTAGTTTGCATTTCATCTTACATGTCTCTTTGCATTTTTTTGCATGTGTGCATGATCTCACATTGTTTAAATGAACTTCAATGCTTAAACAAGTATTCACATGTCTCTTCAAATCTAACAAGAGCTGAAACCTAACTCGAAGGTCTCTTCACAGAACCGCAAGCAGTTACCCTCCTGGGTTAAACATCCTTTTGACATAAGACTGAGTACTTGTTTTCATCAACACCTACAAAATATATCATGTACATCATTGCATTTACATATCATAATCATATGTTGCATTACAATTCATCCATGCACATAAGCATAAATCATGCATACATCTTTCCATAATGAAATACATTTGCATAACATCCATACATATGAAAGAAATCATTGCATTGCATATATCCATACATACATTCTACTCTATCCATAGCATAAACATCACATGATATCATCATAAATTAAAACATGACAAGTACACATGAAGTCACAACCAAAATATCGATCTCATATACATATCAAAAATCTCAAACTAGTCAGGGGTGCACTACTGGCACAGTGTACAAAAGAATATGCTCATGTGAGCTATCAGAGTTAGAACAGTATATCAATGATAAAAGAAAAAGAGTACAGTATATCAAAATGTATCAAAACCAATCAACTATCGAAAACACCAGTATCAAGTACATCTGGTCTATACTCCCAGTCCCTACCAACAATAGCACTGTACTCCTGTGAACACAAAGCATAAGAGAGCCTCTGTGTCCATATAAGACCAATATCACGCCCTATCCATGCATATGTCGCATAATCCTCAGGGGCATCCTATACTCACACATACTATCACCAAACCCTGGTAATAAGGAACCTCTCTATAATGGAGGATGACCTCCCAATCAGTACACGGCTCTGAAAGAAGTAACTAAACTGCTCTTGAGCAGTAGGCCAAGGCTCAAGGGCTACATATGGTCTCCAGTGCACAAATGTCATATCATCGAGGCATCGCCTCTAGTACTTAGTATGGCCCATCCGTCCCTGTATAACATATCTAGCATATATATAAATGACAGGGTCCTAAGGCTGCCTTTATGTAGTACATACAGGTCTCAACACTGGGATATGTTCCCACGCCCAGATCTGAAGAACTAAAGCTGTGGCTGCAAATGACTTGCTCTCTTGATACACTACCTCGTGCATCTCGGAGAACATGTGGGCCAAAAGACATTGACCCCACACCAACTCAGAAGGTGTAGCCATCAACCGTGCTACCATAGGAGCCCAGCCCATCAAAAGACTGTTCCGCTGACAGTCAAACATGATAATGCCACCAATCATCCTGGCAATGATGCACTCCAGTCGGTGTGTCTGTCCATATCTCTGCACTAGGGTCTCCCAAGAAATGGAGGCCGTCATCTGAGTATCATCTCCGAAGAGATGTCTAAAAGCTAATAAACTTGAGTTCCCTGAACTCACATACTCTGGTTGCCGACCTACATGGAAAGGAATGCGCAGTATCCGATACACATCCTCAGGGGTAACAATAAGCTCCCCAGTCGGCAGGTGGAATGTCTGGGTCTCCGAGTGAAACCTCTCAATCAGAATAGTCAAAAGTCTGTGATTTACCCTAATCTCAGGTAAATGTATCAAGTGCTCAAATCCACAAGAAGCAAGGTGGACCCTCATAGGGTCTGGCAATGAAACACATAATCTCTACGTAGCAGGATGCGAGATGCACACATGTACATTTGGGTATATGACCTACACAGCACATAAACAGGGAATCCTATCAGTAATTTGGTCACATAACAGGTTACAAGGGCAAAAATGGGGCAGTTCAATATTTCAGAAGGTAGGTTAACAAGTCAGCAATCAGGTTAAGAGATCAGAAAAATAAAAAATTTGACCTAATACTGAGTTTTGAGCTCACTGTTTTCCATATGACACTTCAGACTGGCATGAAAAGTCATACAACTTTCTACATCATACCAAACGACAAAGCATAGTGACACGACAAAGCATTCCTCCTTGTACGAGTTATGAGGGACCAGATGGAATGTCGTACGACTCTTGGGTCCCTCTGATACGAGTCATGGGGGCTTATGATACGACAACCTATCTACAGTTGAAAAGTCATACGAGTCCCTCTAGGGAGACGTACGAGTTTCCGTGCACACAAAATTCAAAAATGAAAAAACATACGAAATATTGCTAAAAATCCAAAAAATACTATAAAACATGGAAAAATTTGTCATTTTAGCAAAGCAAAGAGGTCCACCTACCAGATGTCCGTACTGCCGAGGTCTCTGGTGTCTCCGGCTACTCTCAAATCAATGCGAACTCATAGGTACCTTTGGTTCTACCATTTTCTCACTCAGAGGGCTCCACAAAATTTCTAAAGTTAAAAGGTTAAAATGAATTGAAAATGACCCTTCCGACCTTTATATAGCTTTTGACCTAATTTTCAAAAGTGCTCTATTTTTCATGAAAATTGTACCCTTGACTAATGTTGACGCTTTGATTCCATTTTCGGGATCAAAATCGAAATCTAAGATCATTTACTATGTCAAAATCACAATTTAAAATTTTCGGACCCAGGACGGTCCACTACTTGCATAATTGACCTTCTAATCATCATAGAAATCCAGAATTCAACTTAACTGATTATCTTACATCAAACTATCAAAATTTCAACTTGGTTAACCATGGTCAAACCTAGTCAAACTTGGTCTTCTAGACCTCCAAACGATGCAGAATGCATTCTCGAACGTGAATAATCACTTCTCAAATCAATTAACATGCTTCTAAACCATTCAACGCTGACTTTTCTTGTTAGATTTCAATTTTAATCCTGAAGGGGGCATGGTATTGCACATCATTCAAGTCTGTAATCTACAACTGAAATCATATCTTTATTGAAATCATATCTTTCCTCAGTAATCAAGACAACAACCACGTCTAGTTGTTGATTCATCAAAAGACCTCATCGCTCAGGGCAAATCAATCATCGCTTGGGGCATATCAAATTCATCGAGATCCATATCAATTTGGTATTCTCTTAATCTTGCAAACTATATCAGTTTTTGTATAACCATTGGTTCATTAGTGTTATTTCCTTGGTTCTTCATAACTGAAGGATTCAGATGTGATACCAATGTGATTCTTATCAACAATCGGCTCTGGAATCGATCACTCACTTCTTCGCAATCATAAGGTTCAAAATTAGGCATTTTGACACTTTTTCGCAATCATCGATTCATTACTGTTATAGTTAACATTATCTTTAGTCATTCAGGACCTATTATCTTCATATCGAACTTCAATCAGTTTTTGCTTCATATCAATATCAATTTCAAAACATCAGTTTCAATATCATACACAGACTATCTTTGAACCACTGCGCTTCGCACAACAATTCAAAGAGGGGCAAAATGTAATACCCCAAAAATGGGCTATAGATTCATTAATCTCCTACATCGACACATCGAACGAAATCGACATCAAAGTCCTAACCTAAGGCACATCGACACATTATCGAATCTTAATTGATTATCCTAAATTCTGCATCGGGGAATACTCCTAGTAATATTCCTATTTATCCTAATTATCTTTAATTTAATGATTATTTGGTGATAAATCCTATTTATCCTAAAGTTTGATTAATTGAATATTCTAAGATATTTAATTAATTAGATTTAATACTGCCACTTAATTATTTAATTGAATTGAATTACATTTATTCCTAATTATTATTATTTAAATTTGACAATAAATCAAAATTCCTATCATTAATTGATTAAATTCTTATTTAATTAATTAAAGCAAGTTGTCATATTTAATAATATTAGTTTTGAATAAAAGTTTGATTTAATAATTGATTAACCCATAAATCAATTATTTTATTTTTAAAATTAGTTAAGTTGAGAATAAATCACTTTATTTATTTATTTAATTCATAATTATTATGCACATTCAAAAAGCAGTTAAACTTGAAATCATAAAATCAATTCAAATTGTTTTAAAAATAAACTCAACTGTAATTTGAGTTAAAAAGCTATTTTTGCATGATTTTGCATTATTTGTGAGTTAATTTATCTTTTATTCTTTGATAACTCAAAAATCAACCTGAGTTTATCTGAGTGATTTATGGCTTTTTCCATGCATCCCCAAAGCCTTGGATTTCTATAAAATCAAGGCTCGGCTCTTCATAATCATATCTCAGAATTTGCAAACTTATGTTGGAGAATTGACATTTGAAGAATTGAAGCTTCTTTTGTTAATCAACAACTTTGTGAGATCATTCATATTTAGCATATCATTGTTAGATTAATTGTATTGCATATCAGTTTTTCATATAGATTAGATTTCATATCATTATTCATCTTATTGCACAGAAAACTAAAAAAATAGATTAATTTGCATCCATCTCATATCTAGATTCTGCATTCAAATCCTTCGTTTAGGTGTCGTCAAGGTCATTGATCTCGGTATAATCTGAGAATACATACTCGCATCTACTAGAAGGCAGTAAATCGCCTGGTTAGACTAGTTTCCATTTCACTGCACGATTTTGATTTTAACTAACCTCTAATGTTTTACTGAAGTGTTGTGTCTACAGACAGGTACAAAATTCACACACACAAATATCAACCTCAACTTCAAGTTCCACCTCAATATAAGCCTAAACTGAAACCTCAACCTAAACCTCGAAAACAACCTAAGAATAAAAGACCTAGGGAACTCTTGATCACCTTTGATGATTCTGACACTATTAAAGCTCTTGATGGTCCTCTCTACATTTATACTAGGATTTCTAAGATACCTACGTGTGGTTGTCTTGTTGATCCTACATCCTTAGTCAATGTCATTACTGAAGAAAACCTTTTTAAGAAGAACTTACAACATGATTGTTATGATACATCTAATGTGTGGATCCAAACTTGTAATGGTTTTCTCTATCCATCATTTGGTTTTATTAACTTGCATGTTGAACTTTGTGGTAAAGTTGTGGACACTACCTTCATTGTTGTCCCTACTTTTGATCAGTTTCAAGTTAAGCTTGGTTTGCCTTGGTTGAATGCCATGCATGTCGATTTTTATCCCATCCATAAGTGTATTAAATTCATTCATGATGAAGAAGTGAAAATGATTAATCATAGTTTATATCAACCTTATAGGCCTAGGGATTGTATTACCCTTGACTTATTTTGGCCTTCATTACCTAATTTTTGTTCTTCTTGACTTGATAACCTTTTTCGCTCATATCAAACCTATAAACATCGCAAGATTGTTGAGTTAAGCATGCCTTAGATGGATCTTCACTATGGTCTTTTGCCTACGCCTTCCATACCTCCTTTATCCATTGTTTCTAGTTTTTTTAATCAAGCTCCTAGTGTTGCTTTTTAGCCTACTAAGAATCCTACTGATCCTCCTATAGAACCTGTGAAGGAACCGATGGGTTTTTCTCCTAGTTCTCAATATATTTCAAACAAGACAAAACGTAACCAATCTGCCAATGAACGTCGTAAGAAGCGTCAGGCTCAAGCTAAGGCCCATGCCTCTGTCCTTCAAAGTTCTTTACCTTCTTTTGACCAGCCTATGCCTGATGTGTTGGAAGAAGTTAATGTTAATAATGACGTTAAGATGAATGATTATGATGATTCTATTCGTATCTTACATTCTATTTTAATTAATCTTGATGAAGAAAATACTCTTGATGATCCTAATGATGCTAATGATGAATATGAGACTATTGACATGATACTGATTTACCTAATATTCTTTCAACACACTTGATAATTACACCTAGTATCGAACATCACGATTCTCAAGAGGATCCTTGTTTGGAATTGGCTATTATTCCTATTGTGTTGGATATAGTCCCTCTTGCGAGTTTCCCACCTTCCCTAAATGATATAGACTGAGATGGGGAGAGTAGGGGATGCGCTTGATTGGCTTGTCCTCCATGGTAGCTTTTTGTGTCTTTTCCTGTTGTATTGTGTTTCTCCTGTAATGTGTTTGCTAAATGTTTGTTAGATTCTCTTATACAACCCTTCTTACTTTGTTGGTACAAGGTGATAAAGGAATCAAACCTATTGTACTATTCCTCTATATGTATCTCTATTCTTCTATATGTTATTTTCATGTTATGTTGTACCTGTGCTATTGTTCGTAAATTTTTTCCTTGTGTATTCCACTTGGATTTGTGACTTAGTAGCACTGATTCTTTTTGGTCTCCATGTTGTGGTCCGAAAAGACTCTTCTTCATAACTCTGGTGTTTTCTTTCCTTCATTATGATTGTAGTTCTACTTTCTTTGGGGAATGATGTCAATTCACTTGCAATTATATATATATATATATATATATATATATATATATATATATATATATATATATATATATATATATATATATATATATATATATATATATATATATATATATATATAATCTTATGATCATACTGACACCATGGTAGGTGGATCCCTTCTATGTTCTTTGTATGTTTATGTGGTATTTCTCTTGATTTGTCTTCGCTTGGGGGCATCTCATAGTGGAAATGTAATCAGTTGAGTCATTTATGTTTTGGTTCAAGCCATTGCTCCTATTAAAGTGTTAGCAATGACTTTAACATGTGGGCATATGCTCTGCTCACTTTTTGCACACACGCACTTCCAAAATATTTTCAGACTTAAAACTTTTTTTTCTCCCTTTATGGATTAGAGACTAATCCTTAAAGCATGGATTTTTACCTTATAGGATCTCTTGATCCCTCCAGTTTCAATTTACAAAGTTTTGATCCCTTAAGGTCGGAAGGTGTCCTTAAGAATGGATCTCTCTTATTTTGGCTTTTCTATTTTGGAATAGAATATTCCTGAGGGTGAATCCTTGATGGGTTGACTAGTGAGTAGCCACATTCACTAGGCAGTTCAAATCCATCTTTCCAGTTGCACTGTTTCCTTGTGTGATTCACAATGGGAGAGGTAATCACACCCTCTTCTCTCTTTTTCCTAGTGATTTCTCTCTTATTGTAATCTTGGGGTTGAAAAAGATGTGAGTCCCTAGGGGCTTGAGGATTTCTTTGTCCCTTTGATTTCAATAAGATTTTATTTTTCTTTGTGATCTCCTTTACCAAGAGTTTGCATCGAGCCCATACTCTTGCTAAAGTGGGGGATAAATGTATCATTAGAAAATGGAAGCACTTCCATTTAGGACTAGTTTAGCCCTCCGAGTAAGTGGTTTGGGGTCATGTCAAATGCCTTGAATGGGTCTTTGACTTGGATCTGGTTTTTCCCCTGTCCTGCCCTGTTTTCCACTTCTTTCCTACCTATTTCTGGTATCTTGCTCTGAGATTTTGAGGTTCTTGACCTCAGGGTCAAGGTCAACCTTATGGGTCAAGGTTGACCTCGACCCTAACCTAGGTTGGGGTTGACCTCGACCCTGACCCATGGTCTAAATTTCAAATTCCAAAGATTTTTGGATGTTGAGGTTTGGAAATAATTCTTTCCCGCTTTTGAGTCGACTGCTTCGGGCTTTGAAATGGTGAGTCTTAAAAGACATTTAATATAGGTCCACTTCTAAGGGTATGAGCCTAGTGGGAATTTATTTCTCATATGGCACCCTCTCTAGAAGTTGGTGTCCTAGACTAGTATATAAGGAAGTCTTCTCCTCTCATTTTAGTGGGGAAAAAAAGAAAAGAAGAAAAAGAGAAGGAAAGAAAAGGGAGGATCATCTATGCATAATTTATCAAAGTGAGCATTCAAGCAATCAAGCATTCAAGTATTCAAGCATTCAAGATTCAATTCATCAAGGAGATCCATTGGTAGCCATTGAAGGATTCAAGCTCTATGGAGCCCTCTTGTTGAAGATTTCTCCATCCATATCCATTCAAGCTTCTTCCTATTCCAAGATCCATTCAAGATTGGTGTTGAAGATCTAAAGGCAAATGAGTTGAGACATCCTACATCCTACAATTCTACATCCATTTTGAGCATCCATACTTGTGGATTCAAGGATTCGAATCCTCCACAAGGGTTTCAACATAAGCAAGGTGCATTGTTCTATTTACTTTGTTTATTACTGCAATTTTAATTCTATTTCAAGGTTAATTCCAAAGCTGGGGTTTGACCAAGGAAAATCCCTCATCCAAATAACAAAACCATTTTTCTTGCAGGGGCAAGTGCTGAACAACGAATTACAGAACAGATTCAGATACCCTTTTCGGCAAACTTTTGGGATTCGTAAACAGAATTTCCATCGAAGTAGTGCAGGTCAAGGTAAACATAAAGGGGCACGATTGCGCACCCGTATTTGGGTCAAGGTCAACCTGGCTCAAAAAAGAAAAAGATTTCTTAGTTTTCTCTGTTTCTGTGTTCTTTTCCAGATTTGGTTGCAAAATTTCTAGAAACTTAGTACAAACACGAGAAAACAACAATTTCCAGATCTGCTATACCTCGAGGTTAGTATTCGTCTTCAATTCATTTCAATTAGGATTTTAATACTCTCTTCCAAAATGGAATGTAAGGTTTTCCTCTTTCTTCTTATTACTAATCGATTGATTCATTCATGCATTAACCATTTTCTTGTGGTTAATCAATTTGGATCTTTCCTTTGGGAAATTATGGTTAAGAAGAGAATCTTACCTTCCCCAATTCTTCTATATGTAAAGGATATTATTTACATGTTGGTGAACACATCACAACATAACCACCCAACCAATCATCAACGATCATCACATTTTTCATTCTTCACACCTTCACTACTATACTTTTTTGGTTTATTTCTCCTCACATCATTTCCTTGAACCTTTCTTTTGAGGACATGTTTCTTCCCTTCCTCAATATTCTAAGTCTTGATTTCTTTTCGAATGTTCTTTTCCAAGTCATTATTTAAATTATTTCTCTTACATTGACTTTGGCTATCTTTGATATCCATTATTTTCCTTTCCCCTATTAGCATTGATTTGTAACCCTTCATGTTTTCTTTTTCCATCAACCTAATAGATTTCCTCTAGCCTACATTAAGCTCATTACTTTAGAGACATGAGTTTGCTTTGTTGGTGTCTGGGTGACTATACTTGTCTTTTTTGAGCTTTTTGGGGTTCTTCCTCTTCTAAGTTTGATATGGGTGATGACCAAGTCCTCTATAATGACCTTATCCTCCTAAAACTATTGACATTATTATTTCTCTTCCTTTTCCATTACTTGTTTATCTATCTCCCCAATAAGAATATCTTGAGTTTCCTTGTTACAGCTCTGTATGAACTTTTCCATTTTTTATAAGGAAAAACTGCCTATTATTAAACTATTCCCATTTGGGTTAGAATGCCCTAGTGATAAATGCTTATTTATTTTTTCATTTTCAATATTCTGAATTATCTCTTTTGATGAATCCTCTTTCTATGTTGATATCTCCATTCCCTCCTTAGCTTGTACTATACCATTAGATGTTTTTCCATTTTTAATATTTTGTAACATTTATTTTTGTAGGTCCTCTTCTTTTATTACTAGCTTTATTCCCTCCACAACTTCATCTTTCTTGTCTGATAACCCAATCATCTCTTTTGGTTCAACTTTCTCTATATTCACATTTCTAACTCTCCTATTACCAACACTTGGCTAGGACCAAATAAACTCAAAGATACACAATTTTTGATATTTTAACACGCATCTACAAGTTTTCATTCTAAACTAAGGCCTTACCATGCTCAAGGCAATTAATTGTTTTATCAATCTTCTTTAGCTCCATTAGGATACATATGCCTTTTATTTCTTTGTTTTGAATCCTACATGATCAACAAAATTGTTCAATTTATTTTCCACATTTGCTAAATAAGATCCAACATCCCTCTTTTGATGGTACTACAAATCCTTATATACTTTCTATAGAAAGATCAATATATAAGTTTTTTTTTAAAGGGTCTTCTACCCTTCTTATTGCTTCCTCTTGTATGTGATCTTCCAAAAGACCCCTTGCCTCTCTCTCAATATCTAGAAATAGCTCTTCCACTTTTTCTCTAATAGAGGATTAATATATTTATAATCATATTATCCTAAAGAAAATAGTTGTCTTATCCAAATCTACTCCAACTAAAGATTTAGATTTGCTAACATTGGGGCAGTTGTTTTCCAAATGATCTGTTAAGTAACAGTTATTACATACTGCCCCAAGAACTTCAAACAGAAGCTCTTGTATCCATAACCAATTCCTAGATTTGATCTCGAGGTAAGAAGGTTGAGGTTTGCCTAATTCCATCAAAAGATAGACCCTAGGGGAAGGTAGGATATTTTCATTGATAAGAGACCCAACTTAAAAAATATTCCTAATGTATTCCCTATAGCTTCGACAATTTCCTTTTCTCTATATTTTAGCGAAAAGTTAGACAACTAAATCCAGTAAGGTATAAACTTAAATTTTTTATTAGCTGCATTAAAATTAAGAATCAGTAATTGAATATGTAAACTTGAAGTTTGATAAAACTAGCATTTCTTTCTAAACACCCGATCCTTCTCAAAATTTGAGTTGAAAACAACTACAAAAAAACCTTGGGTCCAATCTAATATTCTTACCTTACTTACTCCTACCCAATTCTCATCTATCTATAAAATAGAACCTTTCCTTAGTAATGACATGTTCTAAAACTTACAGATTAGGGATTTTTCCTTTAGTTCTTCGATCTGAGGAATCAATTAGTCTTTTAAAAATATAATGTTGAGATCTAGCTTTCCCGTCGAGATTCCTTTTAGCTCTATTATCAAGGAAATTCCTTAGTCTTCTAGGTGTGTTTCACGATTTAAGACATGGGCTTTAGATTCATTGCAATGCTCCTCCTTCATAGCTTCTCCTTGATTATTTTGTTCATGCTTTTGGTTCTTGGGGACTAACTTCTTCCTTAAGACTTCATTTCTCCTTTTAATACTTAAAATCTACTTTGGTTTAGTATCCTCTAACTTATTCATTTGTTTTCTTTGGGACCTTCAAATACTTCTTCTATACTTTCCTTTTCTTTTTTGTACTATGCACTGGTAGGGTTTCTTCCTCAACAACTTTTCTTTTACATGCTCTGGTTTTCTTCTTTTGTGTTCCAGATTTTCTTTAAACCCTACCTACTTATCTATCTTTTGGTAGCTATTTGTAAACCCTAGATTCACATTTCTTCCTTCTACATTTAGGATCTCATTTTTGGCTTTCATTTCCCCCAATATCAAGATGACCATATTTTCTTTGGTAGAGAGGGTTAATTGGTACCCTTGAGGGTGTTGGTGGCAAGATGGGAATACTATTAGGAAAAGTTACCAAAACCCTCTCAACACTTTTATAACCCCTCTAGTACGATTCATATGGACTCTACCAATGTCTCTAATTGTAATTTTCCTTGCCAACCCTTTTCCTTGTTAAAAGGATGCTTTGCCTTAGTCTTCCTGTCCTGAACCATTATGGTCTCTACGTGGGTCACATTGATATGCAATTATTCAACCAGTTAGGGAGTTTTCTTCTTTTCTTCCACTCTGTTCGTCTTAGATCTTTGTTCATGTTTTGCAACTATTATTATTATTTTTACTACAATTTTTAAATATTTTCTTGTAAACTAATTTTTGCAAATATTAATAATTTAAAACAAATATATATGAATTATATATTATATTTGAATGGTATTATTATATCAACATTATGATATTATCACATTTCAATTGATATTACATTAGTATTACATTAATTACATTGTATTATAGTAAATTATAAATTACGATTTAATATAACTAATTAATTATAAATTTATTCAATGCCTGTAATTTGTCAACAAAACTAAATATTGTCTTGTTTGAGAAGGGAATCATCATCCTCCAAGATAAACAAAATGAATATATGTTATCAAGATTCCATTGCAACTTTAAAAAAAAAAAAATCATAATGTTTGTATTATCACAATGAAACTTGATAGTATTAAGAAAAAGAAAATGATTTAATTAATACAATAGTTTTTTTATATGTTTAAAAATAATCTTTGAAATGATTTCTTAAATATAATAGTTACAATAAGATTTAAAATCTAATGTTTTAAGTGGCTTAACATATTTAATATCTTAAAAGATAGTTAGAATTAAGAAATTAATTATAAAAAATAGATATTTACTTTAATATTTTTAAAAATAAATTAATATTGATGATGTTTTAATTTATAATACTAATAAAATATTAACAATATTATATTCATAAATAAGATCAACTATATATAATTGTAGACACGTAAAAATGGATAAAGTACTTTTAAATTGCAAAAATCAATAAAATGGCTCAAAATCATCAAAATGCACTGTTAGAGTAAAGTATTAATTTTATTAATTAACTTTACTCCCTTCTTAAGATGTCAACTCTTTTGCTTTAGTTGTTTATATTTAAACACACATGCACGAGTTGTTTTAAACTCATGCACTAGTTGTTTTAAATATAAACTTGCATGCATTAGTCTTGTAATAATTTAACTAATTATTACATGTACTAGGGTTTGCCTTTCAAGGCTTTTTGATCTCCTTTATAAGGATGATCCATTGTACATTTAATTCATTCATTATTTGAGGATATTTTCTTCTTCATATTTTTGAGTCAAACCCTTGCCCTCTTCTTGTCTCTACTTCCTTGTAACAGGTTTTTGTATGCAGGTGATCTTCGGGTTTTATGGATTTGTATTGCTCAAATCCTACATGCACTAATTCAATAAAAAAGGGATCAAATCAATTAGAAGGGACATAATTAAATAAAGTTGGACAAAAATCAATTAAAGCAAAGGAAAAATCAAATAATGAGGTTAAATAATTAAATCAAAGCTTAAAGGGGCCAAAAACACTACATAATTGATTTTAATCAATTAAGTGTACAGTTGTTTTAAATCAAAAATCAAAATGAACCTATTACCCTTACATGGCTAAATTTAATTAATTAATTAATTGAATAATTCTTAATATCTTTCAAAAAAGTTGAGCAACCAATAATAATTGAGGACAAAAAGACATAAATCACTCAAAAAAGATGAATCTCAACCACTCAATCTTGTCCTTTTGTCCAAAGCTTTGAGACAAACCTTTAAATTGTCCCCCAATTTATGAACAAAGCAAAGTATTTGACTCAACCTAAGGTAAATCATGATTACTTCACTCCACCCCCTACCCTTGGGAATTTACTATAAATATGAAGCATTTTGAGAGCAATGGATATCTTAGAAATTCATTTGCAAAGCATTGTTACTATAGGCATTTGAAGAACATTCTAATAGCAATTAAGAGCATTTAGAGCAATTAACATTATATCTTGTCAATTTGAGCTAGAATCATCATCATAGAAGCATTGTAGAAGCATAGTAGCATACATTCTCATTTTAGAAGTGTCACTAGTGGAGATTTGAGCTGAGAGCTTCACTTACCACCTCTTTCTAGAGAGCCATGAGATGCTATAGATCTTAGTTTCAATTTTAATTAGATTTGCATTGTATTTACTTTAGAATTTTTGCTAATTTGATCTTAATTTCATGAAGGTGATAATCATCATCACACAAATGGTGCCCACCGTGGGGCCCTAGGCCTCATTTTATCATGTTCATCATAATTTGCATGCTTGTATTGTCTATTTTTTGTGAATATTTTGCAGGAAATCGGTGAAGTCACGCTTACGAGAGATCTGTTCATGCCTACAGTCATTTTACTGCCGCCTACAATCTCTGTCCTGACACCTGTTATCTGAAGATTCACGCCTGGCATGCAAATTCTACACAATTTTGGGAAATCTACACTCGCCTACAAATCATTCACTCATGCCTATGAGATTAATGCATTCAGCCTTTGATGCTTAAAGTCACACCTATGACGCAGGAAGTATCGCTTTGCCACAATCAGTTATCGTCTATCTTTACGCTTTGCTTCACCATTTTAAATAACACTCATGCTTATAATCTTTCAATTCACGCTTACTGTTATTAAATTGTCACTTAGCATAAATCATTTTCCGCAAATTTATGTTTTGTTCATGCTTTGGGATAAATTGTTCACGCCTACGTAATTTTTTGTATCACTTGTGTCACTGCAAAGTGTCACTTACTATCAGTAAAGTTACACCTGATAACAATTTGTTCACGCCTATTAGCTAGATAATGTTGCATGCTACTTGTTGTCTTTGTTTACTATTAAAATGATTAAATCATTTATCTAACTCCCTGTTTATATGATTTAATAGTAAATGAGCAATCACGGGAAAGTATAGAAGCCGGAAAGCAAATTTAATCAAGAAGGAAAGGCTTTAGCAAAGAAGATTAAGGAGAACTTTGAGCACATTAAGGCTGTTCTTGAGACTACACAAGAGGAGGATAATCAGGTATTTCAGAATTACCTTGCAATTATTCAAGCATATAAAATGAAATTTGTCTCTTTAAATTGGATTTTTAGTCCTTAAATCAAGTTTTCCTTTGAAAGTTTGCAAATAAGTTCTCTAAAGATTCATACACAATGGTTGCTTCATTAATTTTTGATTTTGGTTTCCCCTCATTTTGAATGGTTGTGTTGGACTAACTTGTTGGAGGAGGGAGCGGAAACGATCGCCACTAGGTGAGTAAAAGCAAGAAAAAAAGGCAAAAACCATAAAAAAGTGCCTAGCCATTGCTAGCTACAAAGGAAAAGGTATTCATCGAATCAAGCTTGCACTTGCTTAAATTGCGGCATTCATTGAAATCTAGCTTAATTAAAATAAGAAATTTGACCAAACACCTCAATTTTAAGAATCTCTTTGTTACGAGATTGAAAAAGAACTTTATTGCTTGAGTGTTTGAGGAACTAAAGGGAAAGTTAGGGATATGCTCTTCACCTTTTAGGTGAACCAAATTCTCAAAAGCTTAACCTTAATTCCATTTTCCTTGCTTTATATGAACATGCTAGTTAAAATAGAGAATTAATGGGCTCACCTCTTGAGTTGTGCCTTAACGAGGCTGGTGAGAGGGACATCCCAAAGTGGGATACACTTGCTTTTACCACAATAATCCAACCCACTATAAAACAAAATGCATGCATCCTTAATGGGGTGTGTGACAAATGGATCTTGAACTTTTCAAATTTCCTCTAGTAGTCTTCACAGATTACGCAAAATTGTACTTCAGTGCGTGTGGAAAAGCCCTTAACATACTTGGGGGATGAAAATTTAAGATCTATTTGAACGAAATCCATAATAAATCCTGGATAAAGTAGCAAGACTACCTTTTAGAGCCATGTTAAGAGCCAAATTTGACTTTAGGTAAGCTGCTTGGAATTATTTCTTGTGTTATACTTGTGGAAACGATTGAGAATAAACACATTAGATTGTTTTAGGGACATGATAAAAAATTGATGTGTGTGTTGAGATTGTTTTTTATTCTCAAACAAGAAAATTTCAAAGGACCTAATCTTAAAAGTTTAAAAAAATTCAAAATCTTACAACCTGGTTAGAGAAGTGCCGCCTGTGCACAAAATAATCCCGCCTATCAGAGGTTTAGTCACAACTGTGACTTTTATAAAAATGTGTATCAATAGGAAAGTCACACCTAGAACATATTGAAACACGCCTGCTAAAACTGGAAAATTGCCTATCAATAGGAGAGTGCCACCTGCATCCCTGCAGTGTGCCACATAACATTATACCAGTGCATGTGTATGCAAAATTAAGTTATGCCTATGCTCAGATCAGTGACACCCAGAAATCTAAAAGGGCAAACATAGAGTATTTTTAGGGGAGTTAGAAAATTTTGATCATATATTTGAGTACCCTTTTCCGTGCTCTTACTGCTCCAACCTTCAGTCCAGTCAAAAATCCTGTTCTACACCATTTTTGCAAATTTTACAAAGGATTTGACCATGGGTAATATTGACTCTTATTCTCCAAGGTTCATGCCTACTTTTACTAGATCCTACTACATCAAGCAAACCTTGCAAGCAGACGAGACTTATTTGAGTCAAGAACTCCCTTACCTAGGAGATGAGTCTACCACTCCAAGAATACCCCAAAAATCACCCGAACAAGAAGGGGAAGACAACATGATGTACTATGGTAGTTTGGGTAATAAAATAAATAGTGGCATCGACCCCAATAAACAAGGTGATGCAAATAATGGGGGCATTGACATGAATAACCAAGGCAATACCAATAGTGGAGGGGCAGATCAAAACACTCAAGGAATTGATACCACTCACCAAAGAACTAATACTAAACCAACCGTCGATGATGCCACCGATGAAAAGGTTGATGAAGCCATTCAATGCCCCTATTTCTTAAGACTCATGGAAAAAGCAATGGCAAGAGATAAAGCGAAATATTTCATGGACCTAGCCCGAACGGGTCTTACACTTCCACGAGATTATGATGTGAATCAACTTAGACCACCCAAAGTTGAAGAAAGTGCCATTGAAATCATGAAAAAACAATTCAAAATATTTCAAATGCAACTAGATACAATCAAGCAAAGCGGGGATCCCAAACCCTTTTCTATTGAAGCATTGTGTCTGTTCCCGTTTGATAGAAGTATAATAATGGCACCATTCCCGATCAATGTAGTGTTCCCCAAATATGACAAGTATGAAGGAACATCGGATCCACAAGATCACTTACATGAGTTTTGTGCATTGAGCTTAGAGTTCATGCATGATACAACCTATTTAATGAGACTATTCCCAAGAAGCTTAGGAGGTATGGCTATGGAGTGGTTTTCTAAGTTACCCTCCGGCATAAAAACCTTCAAAGAATTAGCTTCAAAATTCATGGCCCATTACTCATACAACATCAAGCATGAGGTCATGATGATAACATTATGCAATACTAAACAAAAAGATGGAGAGGCATTCCTCACTTTCTTACAAAGGTGGAGGACAGTATTCGCGAGGTATCCTAGGAGTGTGCCCAAGAAGGAAAAAATGGATATATTCATTAATAGTTTGAGCACCGAGATAAACTACCGATTGAGAATGCAATGTCCCAAGACATTCCAAGACCTCATAGAAAATGGAGTAACAACAGAAGAAGTGTTGGTTAAGAGTGGAGAACTAAAATTTTATAAAGATAACAAGAACAACTCTAACAACAATAACTCCAACAATGGCACCAATCAAAATAAGAATTGGTTCAATAGCAATAGTCGGTATAAAAACAACAATAAGGGAATAGTCAATGATGGGGTTGTTGACTCTAGCAACTTGAAGGTGACTCCATTTGCTCTTACAAGAACACCTAACCAGGTGAATAATGCCAACCAGACCTCCAATGCACCTTCCAACAACAATGCTAATAGTGGCAACCAAGGAAATAATCATAAGGAGTAATAAATTTGATAAATATTTGGTGCCAACTCCTCAAAGGAACTTCACACCCTTGGGTGAACCCCTCGAAAAGGCACTAAAGACCCTTGTAGCTAACAATATCATTACTCTACCTAGCATTCAACCTTATGAGCCACACAACAAGCCTAGTTAGTGGAGTACCAATAGCCATTGTTAGTACCATAGGATTTGAGGGCACACGACAAATGAATGCTTGCAGCTAAAGAATATAGTGCAAGACTTAAGCAATAATGGCATGATAACCATTGATGGACCTCAAAGCAATGAAGACCATACAACATTCAAACAACCCTTCTATAAACATGACAAAGGGGAGTCATCTAATGGCAAGAAACAAAGTAGCAATAACATTAACTTTGTGCCACCTTATGATAACGTTGTGAATGCTATAATAATCAAGGAATAGCCCCAAAAAGAGACATCAAATGTTATTACAAGAGGGCAGACTTCGAAGATTACCCTACGAAGGGTTTCTCCTAAAGTTATTAGCACTCCATAGTCCAACATTGTGATCAAGCAATCTTCTACAGCAGCAAAACCTTATAGCTTGGTAGATCAGTTGTAAACAACTGCAATGCAAATCTCTATCTTGAAGCTATTGAAGCTATCCCCTAACCATAAGGAAATTTTAGAAAAAGCTCTAGTAGAGACAAATGTTCCTACTAACTTAGAAGAGGGGAAGTTCTAAAACATGGTAGGTCATCTCATTGCACCTCATTGCTTGTCATTCTCTGACCAAGATGACATGTCTATTACTCATCCCCAAAACCTACCATTGCATATAGAGGTCTTGATTGAATGCCATCGAGTCAAAAGAGCTCTCATTGATGGAGGAGCTGGCCTTAACATTTGTACATAAAGTCTTGTTAAATCCTTAGGGTTGTCTGAGTCTTGCATTGACCCTACGAAAAGAATCACCATAAAGGCTTGTGATGAAGCTGAAAGGGCCTCTAAAGGCATGATCATATTGCCCATTCAAGTGGGACCTATAAAAAAGGACACAAATTGCCAAGTATTGGACATGAAGTTAACTTATAATATTTTGTTGGGGAGACCATGGATCCACAAGATGCAAGCAGTCCCATCCACATACCACCAATGCATCAAATTTCTATACATGGGTGAAGAAATCACGGTTGGAGGGGACTCAAACCCGTTCCAATATTGCAATGCACTCAAACCCCTTCATGAGCTATTTATTCCACATAATCGGGAAGGAATCATTCAAAGAGCCACCATTGAAGATACCAAAATGGATGATCCCATGATAACATTAAATGCTACTCCAAACCCTCCTCAAGCTAGCTCAACGACATCAACTAAGGGAAAGGAAAAGATGAGCTATGAGGGTCCAACTACAAATGAAAGTTCAGATCAAGTGCCTAAATCAGAGATAGTACCCTACAAACCCACTAGAGAAGAAAAAGATAAAGCTAAAAAGGAAAACTACAAGAAAATGGATGAGATGATGGATGCATTTGACAAACAATGCAAAATTAGTTCCAAAGGAGTATGGGAATACTTCATTTCCCTATTCGACATTCCCACATCTCCAAGAACACATGGCAAACCATCAAAAGAACACTTACCTCATAAGTATAACTCTTACTTCATAAGAGAAAGTGACAAAGCAATATTCGACAAGGAAGAGAATGAAGTCCTTCAATGGCTTTATCATGATGAAGAGGATACCTCAAACACTCCCATGGAAAGAATCCAGCATGTTAATATACAAACTGAGCAATATGGGAAAGGGTTTGAGATAATGCAGAAAATGGGGTACAAGGGAAGAGGACCCTTAGGCCAAAGGAATAGAGGTTTACTAGAACCCATTGAACCTACTTGGAGGGCAAAACAAGAAAGGTTCGGAGTAGGCTACCAATACAAAGGCGAAAGCTCTAGCCCAATGCAAGATTTCTATCCTCAAGTAAATGTCATAGAATCCGATGGAGATAGTGATGACTCTCAGGATTATGAGTGGGACACCCTATCTAATGAATCATGTCAAGATAAAGAAGTAGTCACAATACATACGTATGCAAAGATCCCAAGGCAAGAAACTCAAGTCAATGAAGAGCCTAATATACAAGGTCTTAACATAGGACAAGCACCTACTAATCTGCCATGGATAGATACATTTTGGATGCCTTCGGAGGAGGGAGATTCAAATGTTAGTTTTAATCTGCTCATGGCTTTTCCCACGCTATTTCTCGTAGAAGTCGACGAGGACTCAAGTGAAGGGGATTTCGACCCTTCTTCCATGGACCATCTTGAGGAAGCGCACGTCATAGATCTAAATGATACAATGTACGAACCCTCAAATGAAGTCATGTCCATAAACCCAATTGATGAAAACTTGCCTAATGATACCTTATCCTTAATAAATCCCCATCTTATTGATTGGGACCAAACTGAGCCAAGTGACTTGCTTTATTTCCCAAATGACCAAGTAACAAACCAATACCTTAATGCGGTTGAGCCCTCTTTCACCAATGAATTCAAACCAAACATGATAGAAGCAGCGGGGGTTCAATCTCTTAATCAAAAGCAAAAAAAGAAAAGTTCTAGTGTTGAAAACCATTATGTGGCAGCATTAGAACCCAAAAAAGTAAAGATAAAAGACGTTTCCTTTGGTGAAAACCCAATTGTGGCATCAAAGGAAGAGAGATTGGATACTCTACCAGAGCATGAGGAAGAAAGGTCGCCTATACTCATAGAGCTGATAGAAAAGGTTAACATTGGGACGGAAGTGGATCCAAAATTTATACACTTGGCAGCATCTCTTACACCTCTAGAAAGAGAGGACTTCATCAAGTTTTTCCAAGAACAACAAGTGAACTTTGCATAGTCATATGTCGACATGCCTGGATTAGATCCCAACTTTATAATGCATCATCTGAATGTTAGACCAGGGGTTAAGCCCGTTAAGAAAAAGTTGAGGAAAATGCACCCACACATAGCTCTATTAGTCAAGGCGGAATTAGAAAAATTGTTGAAGGTGGGATTCATAAGGGCAATAGCCTATGCTGAATGGGTATCTAACATTGTACCAGTCACAAAACATGACAAATCCATTTGAGTATGCATGGATTTTTGAGACCTAAATCTTGCTTGTCCTAAGGATGACTTCCCACTTCTGAGCATTGATGCAATAGTTGACTTGATAGCGGGTCATTCCATGTACTCCTTAATGGATGGTTTCAGTGGATATAATCAGATCAAAATTGCACCTGAAGACCAAGAGAAGACCACCTTTACATGCCCTTGGGGCACCTTTTGTTGGAATGTCATGCCCTTCGGCCTTAAAAATGCCAGAGCCACATATCAAAGGGCCATGAAAACTATCTTCCACAACATGATGCATACATTTTTAGAGGATTATGTGGATGATATATTGGCCAAATCCCACAAAAGATAAGAACACCTCCAAATTTTGAAAAGGATATTCATTCGGTTGGAGCAATTCAAAGTTAGATTAAACCCAAAGAAATATGCCTTTGGTGTCCAATCTGACAAATTGTTAGGCTATATAGTTTCAGCCAAAGGAATTGAAGTGGACCCAGAGAAAGTACAAGCAATAATGGATATGGAGATACCAAAGAACATCAGCCAACTGAGGTCCTTATAAGGCAAAATACAATCCATAAGAAGGTTTATTTCCCAATTGGCCGAAAAATGTCATTCCTTCACAAGATTGCTACATAAGGATACTATGTTCATGTGGGATGAAGAATGTGATCAAGCCTTCACATTATTGAAGACCTATTTGATAAATCTGCCTATCCTAATGCCACCAATAAAGGGGAAAGCATTGCTTTTATACATATCTACTATCGAAAGATCTCTAGGAGTACTTTTGGCGCAAGAGGATGAACAAGGAAAGGAAAGAGCTATCTATTATTTGAGTAGGACATTGATCAAATACAAACTTAACTACACATTCATGGAAAGGGCTTTCCTAGCAGTTGTGTTTGCATCTCAAAAATTGAGACATCATATGTTGATGCATAAGGTAAAGCTAATTGCCAAAATTGATCCTCTCAAGTATTTGTTAAGTAAAACTGCCTTAACAGGTAGGATAGCAAAGTGGGTTATGATATTGAGTGAATTTGACATTGAGTATGTCAATAGAAAGGCAATAAAAGGGCAAGTGATAGAAAATCACTTAGCTGAAAACCCCATGACTTCTACACAAACTATTCAAGTGGAATTTTTGGATTCTTCCATTGTAAACATAGAAGCAAAAATGTGGAAGTTATACTTTGATGGCTCCTATACTCAAGGAGGTTCTGGGGCCGACATATTATTGGTCACTCCTCAAGGTTACACCATTCCTAAGTCCTACAAACTCTTGTTTCCATATACAAATAATATAGCGGAATATGAGGCACTAGTCATAGGCATTAAAATGGCCTTAGAATGGAACATCACAGAGCTACAAATATATGGAGATTCTCAACTCATCATCAATCAAGTCAACAATGAATATAACACTAAAGATGAAAATTTGATGCCATACAGGACCATGATTGATGGATGGAAGAAGTACTTTGCCTTGATCACTTTTGAGCAGATTTCGAGAGAAAAAAATAGAGCAACTAATGCCATGGCCACCTTGGCTTCCTTGTTACAAAAACCAGATCAAAATGAGAAGTACGAGTTCTTGGTGGAAGAGTTGGTGAAACCAACATTTGACCTTCCTAAAACCCAAATTATTTCCCTATTACATGGACATGATTCACCTTGGTACGGCCCTATATATATCTCAAAGACCAAGTGTTACCTTTAGACCAAACCTAAGCCCAAAAATGAAATTTCATACGCCAATCAGCACGTTACATAATCCTCTTAGAAAAATTGTATCGTAAGGGTCTCGACGGGATGTTACTTAGGTGTCTAGAGGAGGAAGAGTCTAAGTTAGCTTTGCATGAAGTTCACGAAAGAATTTGCGGGTCACACGCAAGCGGATTAAATCTAGCTAAGAAGATCCTTCGCTTAGGGTATTTCTGGAAGACATTAGAAAAAGATGCTTGCCACTTTGTTAGGATATGCAACAAATGTCAATATCATGGTGACATGATACATGCACTGGCATAGGAATTACACCCATTTGTTACACCTTGGCCTTTCTATCAATGGGGGTTTGATTTAATTGGCTTCATATACCCACCTTCTTCAAATGGTCACAAATACATCATAATAGCAATAGAGTATTTCACTAAGTGGGTCGAAGCGGTTCCTTTGATCATGGCCACGGGTAAACAAATTTCCATGTTCATCTTGAACCACATCATTTGCAGCTATGGCATTCCTCATGCCATAATAACAGATAATGTAAAATAATTCAAAAACAAGGATGTGGATGAACTTTGTGCTACATTTTATATCACTCACCATTCCTCATCTATCTATTACCCTCAAGGAAATGGTCAAGCCGAAGCCACAAATAAGAATATCTTGAAAATCTTGAAGAGATCAGTCAATAAATTGGGAAGGGATTGGCATGTGCAAATTAATCTAGCATGATGGGCCTATAGAACAAGCATTTAGACACCTACAGGAGCCACGCCATTTTCATTAGTCTATGGGGCCGAAGCAGTTCTACCATTAGAGGTTAAAATCTCATCTTTATGAGTGTCATTACAAGGGTTGATCACAGATGAAGACTATAGAGTCACTAGACTTCAACAATTGGAGTTGCTGGAAGAACACCAAACACAAGCTTATGAGCACCTGAAAGTGTATCAAAATAGAATCTCGAGGAACTACAATAAACATATCAAACTGAGAGTCTTTCAGGTAGGAGACTTAGTGTTGAGAGAGAACCCAAAGAATCAGGTTAAAAGAGAGAAGAAAGGCAAATGGGAGGCTAATTGGCTTGGCCCATTCATCATAGTGTCTTCATTTGGAATGAGAACCTATAAGTTATCAGATTATGAAGGAGAGGAACTCCAAGAGCCCATCAACAACATTCATCTCAAAAGGTTCTACACATGAGGGATACAAAAGAGTATAAAGAGTATCAGATGAGGAGCATCATATTTATTGTACATAGTCAAAGAGATCTTGAAACATAAAAAAAAATTGAAAAATACAGAAAAAAGAGAAAAAAAGAAAAAAGTGCCTTGGTGAAAACCTAGCAATAGGCACCTTGGTAGCAAAAAAAGAAAAAATTCCAAAAGGTGAAAACTTGGTAAACAAGCACCTTTTGTTCCCTTAAGTTTGTATTTCCTAGTCACATATGTCCATATTGCATTTCCAACATCCCATTTGTACAACTGTCATTGCATCCGTCATTTGTACATAGTCATAATAAAGTCGTTCAGTCGCATTGTTGCATTGCCTATTAGGCCTAAGTTTGTTGAACGATCCCATTTATCACTTGGGGGCAGAAGATGATGGGAAATTTGGTACCAAATGGATTCAATAAGTGCTACAATCAGTCACGTCAGAGGGAGATTTGCTAGAGTTTCAGAAAAGTGGAAAGTTTGTTGAACCTTTGATGGATATCATTGTTCAAAACCTAAAGTATTTGATCCTACAACATGATCCTTGAGCCTTCATTGACTTTATAATTTGGGATTAAAAATTGACAAAACACCTAAAAGATCAGAATACTTGGAAATACTTTTTGAAAATCAATAAACCTTGCAAAAACACTTGAAACTTTCTTTTGATAATATTTATGAAATTGACTTTTATCACATCTTTTGAGCTAATCGATGATGTTTTGACTAGATTAGCCATGATAAAGACGTGATATTTTATTGCCTTTGAGTGATTGTTTTGAGGAAGATTCATCAACTTATGAAAGTTTGTCTAACGACGTGGTCATCAAAGAACCATTGAGGACTATCTCATAAGAGGACGGATCGACCTTTGCTTGTTTACGCAAACAGATCCCTTGGCTATTTAGATCTTCCATATCTTAATACCAAAAATCCACTTGCAACATTGAATCCATTGACACTGGTATTCAGACTCCCATAGTTTGGTCATCCAACTAGTGAGGGTTGTACTTGGTTAAAAAATGAGGTTACCAAAAAAGCGATAAAAAGCGATATTCATATCATCATGATGTGGTCAGTGATGATTGTAGTAGCTTTCCGGTCCCAAAATGCTCAATGATGAAAATTTCTCTCCATGGCATTTCTTTGTTAAAAGCTGGTGACACTTAGGTTGCATTGCATTACATTATCATGTTAAATTAAGTACATTGCTTTATCCTATTAGATTGCATTATCATGTTAGATTAATTGCATTTGTTTGTGGTTAATTTTCCAAGGACAAGGGGTTACATCAATAATCTTGGTTAGTCAAAACATTAACAAAATGAGGGATTTAATTAAACGTCTTACTCTTGATCAATCAAAACAAATAAATGAGATTATCTTTTGCATTCATGCATAGCATTAATCATTAGTCATTATCCATATACCAGAAAAAGAGAAAAATATCCATACACCATTTGCATACAAATAGTTAAGAATAGCATTGCATACATCGAAAAAACCAAAAAAACATAAGGGACATTTACATATGCATTTCCATAAAGCATTTTGCATCCATACATTGAGAAATAGGGAAACCATTTCATTAAATCCATACATCATTGCATCATTTATCTATATCATAAAATAAGATAATTGCATCCATAGCACAAATCAAACTAAATGCATAACACATCATATAACTACATAAAAGATAATCTCATAAACAACTCATCAAGGAGAACCAAGGAGTATATCATCAAAAAAGTGTTCATTAATGATCCATCAACTCAGTATATCAAGATACAATGTCATACAAAGTGGTACATCAAATGGTCCGATCAATCAAAAAACATGGCATGTGATACAAGTACATCAACCATGAGTGAATCTGTCATCAAATCAATCAAGATCCTATAGGACCAGATCCATCTGGACCTTTATCATCCTGTGGGGGAGGAGCCTAAGTACTTGCTCCGCTCTATCTCTAAACCATAGCAGACATGAACTACTGCATCAAGGTGGCAACCTGATCTAAACTCCCAACAACACTATACATATTTGTCCTCATAGCTTGAACCTCCCATACTACAATACCCATGGTAGGAACATCCTGGGAACCCTATCCCTGATCCTGTGGCTGCTGATCCTGTGTAGGCACCTGCTGTGCCGGAACTTGATCCTGTTGTGCTGGAACATCATCCTGCTAAGCCAAGGCCACTCTCTGCAACTGAACCAAAGGATCCAATCCACCAGGAATCTACCTAGCAGCATCAACATGAGCCTGTCTCTCCTATCTCTGATGTCTATGAGCTCTATGTTGTCTATCTTCTCTAGGACATACATCAAGTGCATCATCATGACCTCTAGCATGATCTCTATCTCTCGCATGACCACCTCTCACTCATACTTGACCAATAGCAGGAGGATCTCTCTATCCTCATCGTCTCCACCATCTACCACCACCACCTCCATCACCCCGACCCGGGATAGGCTCCGTTGGATTAGTGAAACAAGTAAACTTGTTATGAGCCCACCAATCGGCAAACTCATGAGACATACCTGCATCTGCAACACCAGAAAGCATCTCCCACCTGCAATAAGCCATACCAACAATCTAATCTAAGGCAAACTGATAATCAATGAGAGGACCTCACACAGATCTCTCTGCATGTACCCGAGCATATAGTGTTGTACCCTATGGCATATCCTATGTTCGACCATACCATCTAGAAACTCTACCAAAGAAGAAGTGCTCAATAGTGGTAGTAGTACAACCAATCATCCAACGAGGGGCAAACATGTACGGTAACTCATCATCATCCTCTCTCCACAGCTTGCAACCCCTGTATGGTCTCCATAAAACCTGATCGAGATCATCTATCTGTCATCGCCTGAAATCCAGATGACCCAAATGATGTTGCACAACCATACCAGTGTATAGAAAAGCATATGGAAAACCCCGAGGCTGAACCTTGTCAGAAATAGGCCTAGTGATGGGAAGATGCTCTCATATCCACAACTGAAGAATCACTGCACCAACCAACAAGGATGCACTCTCTCTATAGACTACCTCATGCAAATCATGATATAGTTGTGCAAGGATGCATGAACCGCAATCGAAGCATCGAGGATGAGCAAGAAAATCATCCAATATCCTACCCCATCTGACAGAAAAACCACAACCTCGCCGATCGGGAAGAAGCAAACCACCGATCAATGCACCAAGTACTGCTAGCAATGTAGGAAAGGAAGCAAAATGAGGCCAGGTGATTGTATCATCATCAATAGAGTTGTCCCTAAACACTCGTCGGTAGACAGTAGAATCATATATGGAATCATAATACACTACTTCTCATTTGCATGGGATACATAGTATTCTATACACGTCCTCAGGCGTGATAGTCATCTCTTCATAAGGCAAATGAAATATATTGTGGTCGGAGTGCCATTGCTCCGCCACTATAGTCAATAAACCATGGTTCAACTGGAATTGTGGGAGGTCAAGAAGGAAGCTCAAACCGCACAACTCAATCACATAGAACTCAACATCTGTAAGAGTCTGGCCCAAATCAATGACCTAAGAAGCCACTGTCCGGATGTATAGAGTGGGAAAGTTTGCCTATTGGCAAAGCAAAGGAATCATATCAGTATACCATATCAAGGAATTATCTCAAGTCAATCAATTTTATCAAAAGTATCAAGCAATCACACCAAGTACCATTTGTTCATGTCTCTGTGTCCTGAGAATGAAGCAGCAGTATCAAAATCATATCGGTTTTCACACTAATTGATTTATCCTATCAATATCCTATCCTAATCGGATTGACACATCACATTCATTGGTAACACTATCCTGATATCATAATCCATTTGTTTTGTTGAATGCAACAGACCTAATCTAATCATTTGACTTGAGCATCGAAAGTCATCAAATTTTTCATCAGACATAATAAAGTACAAGTGTAAATTTTTTTCAAAGTCTATAGGTGTGATTTTAATCATCCTAGGTGACATTCCTCTTAAGCAATAGCAAAAAGTTGTGAAGTGACATTGTTCGGGTGTTACACGATAGTTCTCATGCTACGTGATAGTAAATCATGCTAGGCGGCAACAAAATGTGGCCTAGGCAACATTCAATTTGTTAGGGTTTCCTATGTGATAGAATATATGAAAATGGGCATTTTGACCTAGTTGAATGCATGAGTATCATATTCTTAGGTGAGGATGAAAGTTTCTTAAGTGACATTAAACTATACAGACACGTGAGAGAAAAGTGCAGATGTGACAGTAAAAGGGTCTAAGCGATAGTAAAATTTTCCTAGGCATGATTTTGCATATTAAACGCAACGCTGAAATGGGAAATTGCAATAAATACTAATAAATGAGCAATAAATGCAAATCAGAGGTTCGAAATAACTTATAGGAGGTCCATAGTCAGGTGGCCTCACATATCTCTGACACCTCTCGAATTGATGCTCTCGAATAGGGACAACCATCTCGAAATTCACCACAGGATTAGAGCAAAATCACCAAAGATAAAAGTAAAAATGAATAGTAAAACAAGGTTTTTAAACCTATTTAAGCTATTTTAACCTAATTTTGGAGGTGAAATTTGGCTTAGACCTATATTGACCTATCAAATTAATCGAGGCATCCTTTAACGCATAGCATATCATCAAGTTTTTCAAAAATGAAAACATATTCAAGAAATCAAACATCATTAAATTTTTCATATCAAGCAATTAATATGTTTTAATTTATGAGGGGGCATCAGGGTATCAAATTAAAATTGAAATCAAACATCATTGGAATCAGTGGGGCATCAAAAAATTATTGTATCAGAGGCAGCAATCATATCAATATCATATCAGAGGCAACAATCATATCATATCAGAGGCATATCAGTGAATCAATAATCAGGACCTAAAAGCAATCAGGACTCAAAAGAATCTTTGAATCAATGTTCTTCACACATCAATTCAAAGAGGGGCATTTGTAGACACGCAAAATTGGACAAGTGTTTTTAAATCAATAAAATGGTTCGAAATCATCAAAATGCACTAATTTAATAAAAAAGGGATCAAATCAATTAAAAGGGGCATAATTGAATAAAGTTGGACAAAATCAATTAAAAGCAAAGGAAAAATCAAATAAAGATGTTAAATAATTAAATCAAAGCTTAAAGGGGTGAAAACACTACATAATTGATTTTAATCAATTAAGTGTATAGTTGTTTAAATCAAAAATCAAAATGAACCTATTACCCTTACATGGCTAAATTTAATTAATTAATTGAATTTAATAATCCCTAATATCTTTCAACAAAGTTGAGCAACCAATAAGAATTGAGGACAAAAAGACACAAATCACTCAAAAAGGATGAATCTCAATCACTCATTTGAAAGTTTCAATCTCAACCACTCAATCTTGTCCTTTTGTCCAAAGCTTTGAGCCAAATCTTTAAATTGTCCCCCCATTTATGAACAAAGCAAAGTATTTGACTCAACCTAAGGTAAATCATGATTACTTCACTCCACCCCCTACCCTTGGGAATTTACTATAAATATGAAGCATTTTGAGAGCAATTGATATCTTAGAAATTCATTTGCAAAGCATTGTTACTATAGGCATTTGAAGAGCATTCTAAGAGCAATTAAGAGCATTTTAGAGTAATTAGCATTATACTTTGTCAAATTGAGCTAGAATCATCATCATAGAAGCATTGTAGAAGCATAGCAGCATACATTCTCGTTTTAGAAGTGTCACTAGTGGAGATTTGAGCTGAGAGCTTCACTTACCACCTCTTTCTAGAGAGCCATGAGATGCTATAGATCTTAGTTTCATTTTTAAATAGATTTGCATTATATTTACTTTTAATTGTTGCTATTAGATCTTAATTTCATGAAGGTGATTATCATCATCACACAATAATAATAATAATAAGAAAGGTAGTTCCTACTTAGTTTTTTTATTTTTAAAGTCCTTATATAACATGAGATTTAGTTTGTTGATAGCCACATGTAAATCTCTTAAGTCGACATTGTATTTAAAGCTACACAAGCTCTATGCATTTCATTTTACCTACCAATCTTAAAAATGGTAGCAATGAATGTATGCAGACTCATGCAAAGCCATGCAAATTAGCAGACATATCACAGAGTAGATAGCAATGCTATCTAGTAGGTTTCCCTGTCACCTTCATTTTTATATTGGCTAACAAACCCATGTAAATAATTATTGTTTATAGAATGGGAAATTACACCCTACCCAAGAAAGAGACTTGAATGACAAAATTTACCAACAATCACAAGTAATATTTCCTCATGTATTGTCTTAGCATTATTAGTTACATGTATATAAGTAAATATATGCTTGACCAAACACATTGATGATTCTAAGGTGTGAGATATAATGAATGGGAGAAACCTTAGTGTACTATGAGAGGGACTAAGACTTACATAATAATTTTTGAAATTGGCATCATTTGAGCAATATCCGAGTAAGTTTTCTATAATGTACAACTTATATCATCCCAACAAGCCAAACTTAATCCAAGTTGCACACTCTTCTTGTCTAGGAAGAATGAAATAACGTCTTCAGTACCTGAATACTAAAATAATCTAGTAGTTATAAAGCTATGCTAAGTTTTTAGATATATCTTTTTAACTTATGACAAAAGGTTTTTTTTTCCTTGATAGCTTTCCTCTTTCTAGAAAAAACCTGTCAGTAGTGACCAACATTGACCTATGGACCATACTCTGCGGGTTTTTCTTAAGATTTTACATTTGTTTCAAAACACCTACCACTTTATTCAACTGTTAAAAGCCTTGAAGAATAGGAATTCTTATGTGCTTGGGAGTGGGATTGGGATTCGAGCATGTGACATGTATGAGTTGGTGAATTGCAAATAATTTTGAGGTGCTTTAAAGCTTGCATGTGTCAATTGTTAAAACTTGCATGTGTTGTAATTGTACTTAACCTTAAAATAAGATTAGTATTTGACAACTTAAAGTAAGC